>LN483517.1:0-368093 GCA_900002565.1 Culicoides sonorensis | reverse complement strand
ATTTAAATTTTTTTTTTTTTTTTTTTGAAAAATATATTCTTGACTATTTTTGTTTTTTTTTTGATGAAGTTATATTTTTGGTTGATTATTCGACTCTGATCTTCTTATTTGGATTACAGTTGTTTGATAACGAATTTGTAGTACCATTAATAATATCTTCATATTTTTCATAAAGTGTATCTGTTTCGCGAACAGTGAATGATAGAGTTGCTTTTTTGTAATAATCAGGAAGAATTTCGATATTGCTGATGATTGTATCGAGTAAATGTGATCTTTCACAGTTAATTCCTGGTGCTGTGTGTTTTAAATATGTAAAATGTACATGAAAGTGATAGAAAGATGGTTGATAATGTACATAAATGCGTAGTTGTGATCGAGGTATATCGTATTTCTTTTCGATTGTTTCTACGCTTTTGTCTCTAATGTTTTTTAAGAGATCCAGATGTGAATTATCTAAATCTCGAAGTGTTCTAATATCACGTCTATGGACGATAGCTAGTAAATACAGGGTCTCTTTTGTCTTTCCATCCCATTTTAAATCTGGCAAGATAATAAATCCATTTGTGGTGTCTGGATCTTCAAAAACGATGCGTTCCTCTTCTTGTTTGTGTTCTAAAATGTTGTAACACCACTAAAAATTGAAGAAAAATTCATTAAAATATATCTCAAGAAACATTTCCTCATACTCACATCCAATGAAAATTGGCCTTTAGTCAAATATGGTTCAGTAATTTCCCGATACTGGTCTGCTGTCTCTTGAACTATAAATAAATTTTGATTTGAATATTTTTGTATGTGTTTTTCGGTTACTGGGTGAATTATATTCAATTTGATTGAATTTGCAACTGGTTTAACCAAGAGTGTGAAATGACCATAGATGTCATTTAAAAAATTTGTGTTCAACGTGTCTACAAATTGGAAAATACTTTTTTCCGGATCGGCACTCAGAACTTGTTCTTCAGTGAAAGCGCCTTTTTCGAGTATTAGTAAAGCTTGTTCCTCTTCGTTGGGAACGTCTTTGAACTTTCCAAGGACACAAATACTTTTTCTATCTGTATTGTTGCTTAGTAGACGTTCGGTTGTAAACTTTGATAAATCATATTTGGTTTCAGTTTCTGCAGCTGCTGTATCATTTTCATTGTTGCTCATATTAAATCTATATTTTCCATGCACACTGTGACCTATTTAAGGCTTAAAAGTTGAAAATAAATGAGAAATTTCAATTTTAAATTTATCAAACACAACACACAAGACAACAATGAGGAATGTGACAACACACAATTTTTTTTTTGACAGGACGTGGGAAATATTTTTTGTTTTGGTCTCATTCATGCTTGATGGAAAGTTTTATTATTGGAAAGTTTGTAACTCAGCAAATTTTGTACGGGAAAAACTCATAGACAAAAACACATTTTAACATTTTTAAATTTCACACAAAAAATTTTGGAGTTTGCTTAAGAGCTTTAAAAGGAATTAAAGGTCAATATGAGAATGTATTCAACGAAATTTACCTGTCAATATTCTGAATGAAAAACGCCTTCAGATTCAGCTGAATTCCATTTGACATTCATAAATTTGACTTAAATGCAAATCCCACTTACCCATAGGCCTTTCTTCAAAAATTTATTTAACGGTTTTCAGTAGCACAAAATAAATTAAACAAATAAATCGAGAGTTATTGTAGCACATTCATTCTAAACCAAACAAAAACGTGAAAAAACCTGAAAATATTTCCTTTCAAGCTCTAGAATTTTGTTAATTTAATTTTAAATATAAATTCATCAATCAGTACCATTTTATACTTCACACAGTCGCCATATTATCGAATAAAAAAAAACAGTGTCCATTGTAGTAAAAATTTTCGAGTCTTGGTCAAAAAATATTAAATTAATACTATAAATGTGCACTAAATACTGAAAAAAATTAAATATTATTGTTATTAACTCGTGTAAATACCTATTTAAGTAGTTAGAAGTAAGAAAAATTCATTAGTTTTGTTTAAATTCAATAAATGTCTGGTTTGCTTGTTATTATTGGGACTTGGTAGAGAAATCCTGTTAAATAACAACTAAATCATTAAAATTCTATGAAATGAACTGGTTAATTGTGTTTTGTGATAAGTAAACTGTTAAAATTCAAGTGGAATTTTCTGGAAAAGTTGTGAAATTGAGGAAGAAACCCATTTTTTCATTGATATGAAAAAAACTTTCCTAAAAGCCATTTAAATTTCACGTATACACGTACAGAAACACATACACACCATACATCCATACAAGAAGCGTACGTACA
The DNA here is from genome assembly GCA_900002565.1 of Culicoides sonorensis. Classification (NCBI taxonomy): domain Eukaryota; kingdom Metazoa; phylum Arthropoda; class Insecta; order Diptera; family Ceratopogonidae; genus Culicoides; species Culicoides sonorensis. Next base: position 365,804 of record LN483517.1, on the reverse strand, counting down.
AGGCGCAGTAGTCATGGGCAAAAGAAATGCCGAACAAAAAAATCATGAACAGGAAACTCCATACAAGAAACAGAAATTGCTGCAATCACCACCATCATCGCCTGAAGATGACTCTGAAAGGCCAGATTTTGAGCTAACTCGTGAGCTGGTCGATAACACAATTTTAACAGATTTGATGCAAAATCATTGGAGAATTGGTAAACCCATAGGTACGTATGTGCTACACAAATGTGTATTGATTTTTATTATTCCATACGATGTATTGCTGTACGTAAGGCCATTCATAGTTAAAATTTACTATCGTGTTTTTATTTTGAAAACAACAAAAAATAACGTAACTCATTTATTTATGACTCAAACAAGATAATTCATACACAAATTTCTTGATTTTATTTTCAAGTACTTGTGAAATTACATAAAAAAACAATAATTAGTATGAAATTTCAATGGCCTTTCGTTCATACACACATACAAAAAATGAGACTTGCATTAAAAACGTTATTTTCTTCAATGTTCCAAGTACAGAAATTCATACCTGTTTATGTTGTGTAGTGTTTTGTCTTGTATAAAATGATTGAAAAAAATAACATAAAAAATTAAATAAATGAGACAGATACATATAAAATTACTTTTGAATTCGTTTCTCCTTCTTCCGCTTTTGACATTCTTAATGCTGCTTTATTTGTAATACAATTATGATTATCATGCTATAATCACATGTGTATTTGGTTGTTTTAATATAATTTTTTTATTTCAAATTCTAGGAAAAGGAAGTTTTGGTGAAATATTTCTAGCATCAGATGATACGTCAAAACCGGTTACAACTGAAACAGCCAAATATGTTGCGAAAATTGAACCGCATTCCAACGGACCCTTATTTGTTGAAATTCATTGTCTGCTTAGCACTGGCAAGGCGACAGGTAATTTGTTTTGTATTTTTCTTTGTGTTTCATAATACTAATTTTTTTTTAAAATAATTTTACTAGATGAACAACCACTGCCACCCGGAATGCCTCAATATATAGCATCAGGGTCACATCATTTCTCAGCACGTCGTTACCGTTTCCTGATACTGCAACGTTTCAAGTGTGACTTGCATTCCATTATAAAAAATCGTCGTGTCAGCTTGAAACATGTTCTGATATTGGCAAAACAGATTCTGGATATTTTGGAGCATTTACATGACAATGGATACGCACATTCAGATATTAAAGCTGAAAATCTAATGATTGGCTCATGTACTTACGATAAAGAAGCTGAATTAAAAAGATTGAGACGGTCAACAGATAATGCCTTACTAGAAAGTACCACTAAAAGTGGTAATATTGATGCTCAGGGAAAAGGGAAACGAATTGTTGAATTTGCTGGAACCAATCCACCACGTGCATGTCGTTCGAAAAAAGACCATCACGCAGATCATCCGATTAAATTGGAAGACAATGGCTCAATGTATTCGTCAAGTAAACCTTACGCTATGCGAACACACAAACAAGTCAGTTATAAATATAATGATGATGATATTTCTGTAATTTCTGATACAGATGACGAAGATTTTTGTGTTAAAAGTCCAAATAACTCCATGGAGGGTAATAAAAAGAAACGTGGTCGTGGCAAACGAACTTCAAATAAGAAAAATTTGCATTTCGATGAACAACCACCACCAACAAAGTACATTACAGAAGATCACATTTATCTTATTGATTTTGGACTGGCTTCCAAGTTCGTTGATTCGAATGGAATTCATCATCCATTTTGTATGGATCAGAGACGAGCTCATGATGGTACCCTTGAATATACTTCACGTGACGCTCACATGGGAGCACATTCACGTCGTTCAGATTTAGAGTGTCTCGGATACAATTTGATGTATTGGACTTTGGGTTCATTGCCATGGAAAGATGAAAAGTTGATGAATCAACCAGAACATGTGCATCGCATGAAGGAAATTTTTATGACTGATGCACGTGAAATGTTAAAACTCATTTATGGACAAGAAGTTCCTAAATTCCTTGGAGATTATTTGCACTATGTAAATGGTTTGGCATATGATGAAAGACCAAATTATGACTTCCTACGACAAATGTTCCAAAAGGAGTTTACCAATTTGGGACACAAAGTATCTGAAATGGTATTAAATATAAGTGATTTAAAGCGGGGATGTGTTGATGTCAAAAAATTAACAAAACCATCTGATAACCGTAGTGATAAGATTCATAATGTTAAGTCAATAGCAAAATTAGGTTTATTATTACCAATCAAAGATTTTGATACTTCACGTCGAAGTAGTATGGCAATGAGTATTTCCCCGAAAAATTTACGTTCCAAAGCCGACAAAAAGTCCAAGAAACAAAAATCCAATCGCTTCTCATGGGCTGAAGTGCTGAGTCAAGATCCTGACCAAATAGCACGTCAACGTGCCGAAAAGGAATTTGAACGAGATCAAACGTCTGAGACTCCAAACAAATACAAGGGACGACCAACATATGCAATTCTTGAAATTGAGCAGCGGCTCAAAGCCAAGGATAACAACAATGAAAATAAACATTTCTATGACGAAGATGATTACATTAAGGGTTATACTAAAAACATGATGGATGTCGCTCGTAAAATGAGTCTTAACATAAATCAAGAACAAAATCAGCCAGATTCAAGTTTAGAACAAAAGACGAATCGTCGTCGTAAAAGTACAAATCCAACAAAAATTGTCAAATCAAATAATAATACGCGAATGAAACAGTCTCTCGAAGAAATACATGACAATTTCTATATTAGACCAAAACGTAAAAATGATGCATATACTGCAACATCAACACAACAACTAACACCACCACCCTCCACCACAGACGAATCATCTTGCAGTAGTAATGCAAGTTCTGAGTCAAGCTCGAATGCACGTCCAATTAAACGCTCAACTGCAATTCATGCAACCCATAATTTTCCAAGTAAAGGACGGTATAACACAAAGAATGGATCAGCTGGAAGTAGTAGATCCAGTAGCCACACCAGTATTCAAAGTATTTCATCAAATCAATCGGAATGCACTACATCTGGAATTTCATCCTCGGTATTTTTCCATGAGGATTCTGATGATGAAAATGATTACCATCCTAAGAGGCAATATCATGTCCAACGTGTTGCTGTCCAGCCACAAAAACGTCGTGGCCGACCACCAGGTGAGTGTTTTTTTTTTCTTAATTTCGATCAAACCGATATTAAAATTCAATATTCAACTCATTGCAGGCAAAAAACTCGACAAATTACGAATTATTTCATCCAGAGGTTAAATTGAAATCGGTAAATCAATGTACAAAAGCCAGTGAACAATGTGAGTCGTACTTCGCCTGTAATAAACAAGAATAAACATTAAATGTGTAAAAAAATGAGCGAATTTAGTAAAATATCTTTTAAGCCAACTATTGATGTAAACTTTAATCTGAGCAATACATGAAACATAAAATGCTTAAAATACGATACCATGCAAAAATGAAAATTAATCTTCTAAAATTCAATTATTTTTTTTTTGTTTGAAATTCTGGAAATTCAAAGGAGTGCGATTTAATGATGATGAATTAATTTGACTGTTACACTATCAAAGAGAAAACATTTATTGATGACTGAAAAATCATTCGATTTTTATTATTAAATATTAATTTTAGACTGTTAGTTAATAAAAAACTAAATAATAGAATTACACAAGAAATGAGGAGAACAAAAGATAATGAAAAAAGGCTTAAAATCTTCGAACGTTTCACTTTAAATATGAAAAAAAAATAAATTATCGTTAAATATTAAAGTAGTTTATAGCAAAAATAATAAAAATTAAATAAATTAAATTCAAAATAAACATCCGTTAAAAATAAATCATAAAATATAGAAGAAAAAAATTTAGTCAAATAGAATCAATTTAACTTTAACGCCTTTAAAAGGACTCATTTTAAATGATTTTTTTTTTGTATTTTAATTCTTAATTTTTTTAATATCAGACATGACAAATTCTTCTTCCGTTTATTTTAATAATTAATTAAATAAAAATAGTTTAAAAACTTCTCACCGGACTCTAATTTATTTTTGGATCACAAAAATTGTTCCTATAGTGAAATAATGAAAGGAAATAAACAATAATTTTAATTTTTTGTATTAATTTTTTTTTTTTTTACTTGCCTGTTTTTCGTTTATTATTAGAACGAATTCAATACAAACTGTTACTTTTTTTGTAAGATTACCTTTAAAAAAAATTTGGAAGCACAGGAGTAAAATTGGGAAACTGAAAAGTGACTGAAAACTGACTTGGATTGAATTGAATGAAATATTTCAGCTCCTGATGTATATTGAAATATAAATTGCTGTAAAATTTATTGAAATTTAGTGAAAATAAAAATAACAAATTAAATATTATAATTATATGATGATAATTATCTTTATTATAGCATACCTCTAATTATTACAAATATAAAATTAAATATAAATAAAATTTGAAAGTGTTTAAAAATCGTACAGAAAGTGTTTTTTTTGCCCCTTTAATGAGCATTAGGTCTTGTTACGATTGTTTGCTTTATCCATATGATGCCTCAAGACCAAGATATTGATGAAATGAGCACTCGCCACAGCTTGAAACAGAATTCTACGGAACTGCCATGATTTTTATTAAGTATTATCAAAAAATAGTAAAAAACCATTCAAATATCAGCTTGGAATGTAACCGTTTGAACATAATATTTATAAAATTGTAAAAAAATCACAGAAATTATAAGACAACAGTGAAATTTTAATTTAACGTCTCTTTTTCTTATCCTTCTTGGCTCTATGATTCCTTTGTTTAGGTGTGTTTTGTGGGCTGGACTGGCTGCTTGAGTCATCCGAGTCATCACCATTCTATGAAATGGAGTAAAATTGAAATGATCATTAAAATTCTCTTATTAGAAATGAAATTTAAGAAACATACTCTCCAGCTTTCCAACGTATCCGGTAAGAAAATGCAGGCAGCTAAACAGACCATCTGGAAAATAGCTCCCAAATACAATCCAGAACGAATCACGGTGCCGAATATATCTTCACTCTAAATTAATATAAGAAAAAAAAATATTGAGCTAACGAAAACAAGAAAAAAAAATTGATTCTTACTTGAATTGATACAACTTGATTCATATTTCAAGATTTTTTTGATCTTACGTCGTTTAATTCACTTGTGACTGAATACAAATCTCAAATTTGACCTTTTTCGATTGAAATTCTTCTAAATTTTATTCAAAAATTTTTAGTCTTCAGTTTCTGTCTTGTATATTTTTTGTTTATGAAAAATCAATACAATTTCAGATGTCAAAATATTCAGCATTCAGTGACGGCAGAATTGAATAGGATTTACACACAATACCGTTCACTTTACACACGTCACAACTTTATTACGAATGAATTTCCATGGAAATCGTTATCAACTGATTCCTTTTGAATAAAATATTTGCATTTCAGGATCTCAAGAGCTATGAAATGCTCAGTTTCACGGTTGTCACTTCAAATTGATCTATGTGCCCGAATTACAGAAAATATTTCAACCGACCCTGACAATCAATTGAAATCACGTTGGAAAATACTGTACTTAAATTGAATCAGACATTCATTCATTAACCAGACAGTCTCATTCACGGTCTTGTCTCGTAATATTGTGCTCCAAAAAATTAGCGCTGAAAAAAATATAATTTATTTTAAAAATATAATTAATTTATACCGCGTAATTATTTTAAAAGGCAAAATAGTTTAAATAGAACACCGATAAAGAAAGCAAAGAAATATTTGTCTGATATTCAAGAAGAGAGGGCATGATTACAAATAAATCATAAGAAAAATCAATACAAGTATAAAAGAGAGTGAAGTAAAATTATCACAGAATTATCAATTATTTTATTGAGAAGTTCAAGAGAAAGTGTTACAACAAATATTGTGATAAGAAGGAAAGACACAAGTGTAATTTTATTTTGGATTACGAAACAATCCAAGAAATAATTCAAATTTTGAAAAGACCTTGAAAACGAAATTAAAAACAGGAATCGATTTAATTTTATGTAAAATTAATTTATCATGAACTGGAATTCGAATACTTTGATTAACACATTACACGATTATCGAGTCAAATTATCATTATTTTCATTAATAATAGAAATATTGTGAGTTGACAACCTGTGTTGTTAATTAAAACAACAAATTCAATTCAATTCAATTTTATTTTTTACAAAAGACCTTGAGGAAGTAAAAATATAACATACAGGAAATATCGAATATATACATTAAGTGTGTAAATTTTGTTCTGATATTATTAGAAGGTGTTTGTGATAAATTAAGTCGATACGACTTGAAAAAATAATGCAAAGAATTTTTCAATTTCTGATCAAATCTGAAAGATATGTTACAAAAGCAACAACAACAAAAACAGCAGTACGTACAAAATATTCGAAAAGAGTAACGACAACGATATCGTCTCCACTTCACAATCCATCAGCTGATTTGACAACGACAGCTTCGAATCCAAATTACTGCGAAAAAACAAATAACAATAAAAATCACGCAGGATTCATATCGGATGCTCAATTAGATGCAGCAGAAGCCCTCATTAAGTCACGTTTAAGTGTAAAAAAGCAGAGAAAATTAAAAAGATATTTTAGTGAACCGGATTTGGAAAGAATGGAATACGCTCGTGATTTTCAGAAGCTCGAAGCAAAGTTGTCAGATTTACGGCAATGGGAACACACACCATGCTGGGATCAATTTGTCAAATCACCACAAGGAACTCCATTTACACTGTTATCATATAATATTTTGGCACAAAATCTGCTGGAGGCACATCCGTATTTGTATCGGCATCATGATCCAAGGGCCTTGTCATGGAATTACCGAAATTATCGGTTGGTTCAGGAAATTCTTTCAATTCAACCACAAATATTGTGTTTACAAGAAGTACAGGAATCACATTTGGCCATGTTGGAACAACAATTGAGTAGTCTTGATCTCAGTGTATTGTACAAAAAACGTACTGGATTCAAAGATGATGGTTGTGCCATTTTCTACAATCGTAAATTGTTCAATTTGATTGAATATCACACAATTGAGTATTATCAACCAAATTGTCAGGTATGTCTAAAATTTACCTTTATAAGGATTTTTACTTAAATTTTACGCTTTAACAGCTTCTTAACCGTGAAAACGTTGCCATTGTCGCCAAACTATCATCAAAGAGTGATCCAAGTTGTACATTTGTCGTTGGCACCACACATTTACTTTACAATCCGCGTCGACAAGATGTACGTTTGGCCCAAGTTCAAGTATTATTAGCCGAGCTAGATCGTATCGCGTATTCAGCTGATTCCAAATACGTTCCAGTCATTATGACCGGTGACTTTAACTTGCAACCATACACAGCACCATACAAACTGCTTACCAAAGGCCAACTAAAATATGATGCATTATTGCCACGTACCCTTGAAAAGCCCCGAAATGATGATAATCGTCAGGAGTGTGCTGGAAAACAACTACTTCCGAAGAATTTGGGTATCACAGATGATTGTCAACATATTCACGTGGTCACAACTAACGAGCGAAATTTTACAAAGGTATTTCAAGTGAAATCATAATTTGCAATAAATATTTCATTGTTATTCTTTCACATTACAGCTCCATCACACAGAAAAAATATATTCAGTTGATGAGGAAGACAGAATCGAAGTTGATTACACGGAAAATGCTCCAAACATACCATTTAGTACAGGAGAATTGCGACATAAATTCAATTTCACCTCAGTTTATGAACATAAATTAGGCAAACCAGATCAAGAAGCTTCCACATTTCAAGATCAATGGGTTACAGTTGACTACATTTTCTATACACGTGACTCAAATAATGCACAAGATGAGAGTTTGAAACTATTGGGAAGATACAAATTACCTCCCGTTCATCGTTGTAATGACATGGGAATGGTTCCTAATTTGTATTTTGGCTCAGACCATTTGTCGTTGGCTGCAAAGTTCTTAATCAAAGGTGAAAATAAGGGAAAGCTGTGAGTTTTTTAATTTTGTAAACTAAAAGTAAGTCATAGACATGTAAGATATTTAGGTGAGATGAGTAAAAAATTCAAGGTTACAATCGAAATGCAAATAGAATTGTATTTTTAAAACAAATAAACAAGAAAATCTCGTAATGTAAAATTTTAATGTTAAAACAAGTCGTGAAAATGGAAAAATTTATTGTTATTGTTACAAAAACTAATAAATAATATTTAAAGAAAACTTGAAAAAAATAAAAATCAGAGCAAAATAAAACAAAGAATAGTTAGTTTGTGATTCAAAAATTATTTTTAGACAACGAGCAGCCACTTCATGTTCACGTGTAACATTTTTTTGAATTGCTTGTGTGATAAAATCATGGCAACAATATATTTATGTAGACAAATTTATCTTTTATTTGCAAAACAATAAGCCTTTTATGAACTTAAAATGAAAAGAAAAGTGAACTTTATTTGACATATTATTTAATTTTATTTAAATTCTCACTTTTTTATATTTGTGAGCATCAATTGTTTGTACATGATCTTTTCAAGAGATAAAGTTGGACAATAAAAATATTTTGTATTGTGGTGTGTGACCCATAATAACTCATATTGAGGATAAGCAATTACGACGATTTAAAATTGATAATCTTTTGTGTAAAGTTCTAGTAAAGATAAGACAATTTATTAAACGTGACTGATGATTATTGTACAAAAAAATGTTCGTGAAGTATCAACCACGTTTCGATGATACAATTTTGACAGTAAATTTCCAAAAAATTTAATCCATTTTTAAATAGCACTCGTCTGAGCTAATTATCTTATCACTATTTTTTTTTATTCAAATTTAAACTTAAAAAAAAATTACCTTTGAGTCGGCTGCTGTGATAGAAATGAGTACACTAGACATTAATTTCGCATCTTCTATTATCAAAACTTTTTTACTCGTTGATTAAAGTCTGTCTAACAATTATGTGCAAAAAAATAATGATTATCAATGTAAAATTGTTCTAATAATAACTGTATTCACAGCCGTTAAAAGCAAAAGTCCAAGGACGAGATCCGGTTTATTAATATTGAGTAATTTTTTTTTGATCACACTCAATTGTTATCATTTTAACAGCTTTTGTTATGCTTATGATCTAGAATTAACATAAAATTTTGTTGATACGATTTGATTTTGACCGGGGGCATCAACAAAAAAGTAAATGTGATTTTAATCATGACCTTGATCTCTGAAAAAAGGTCGATATGGTGGCCATGATTGAAATATTGTGGGAGAAGGCACCATGATAAAATTTAACATGAATCAAGGAAATAAAATCCAGAAAAAACCACACTTACTTTGTTCGAATAAAATTTATTCACTAATAAAATAATAATATCATATGACATCTCTTATCAAAAAATATTCCAAAGTTCTAGATGATAATCTCATACAAAGTATTCTTTTATTTTACTTTATTGAATCACAATCGTTTCTTTTCCCATAAATCATGAAATTTTAACAATTACCCTTAAACGAGGTCTTAAGCGCATTTTCATCGCATTTATACTGAATTTAAATGTGAGATTAGAAAGGACTCATCACATTATCGTAATTTTTTTTTTAAATTTAAATAAATTTATTTTACTATCAACTTCAGAATGTCAATAAGTTAACCCATACATAGTACTCACACTTTTCTAAGATTAATTTAAATGATAAAGAGGAGTAGGGAGTCCAATCACCCATGTGATTGCATTCAGCTTAACTGAAATCTAAGAAGTGAGAACTAGTTTTTGCCTGAATTTGTTTATGATTGTCTGTAAACTGTAATCTTTATTCATTATTATTATTTATTTACTTTCTTTCTTATTTACTACTTATTTATATTCATCTAACAAAATTTTTTTTAAGTAAATTTACTGTCATATGATGATGATTCAGGTTTGCATCATCATTGATTATTATTTACCATAATAATTTTTTTTCTTGATATGATATGATTATGTCTTATGTTGATTTTTTTCATTGAATTAATCAAATAAGTGTGCTTTGTATTATTATACAATTCAATTGATAATGAATGAGTATTTTTTTTGTTGGACTATGTAGTAATCTATATTTCCTCATGGATACCGGCTTTTTTCAGTTTTTAATTATATTTTTTCTTATTCGTAAAAAAATATCACATTTTATAAACAAATAAACATGTTGACTAATTTTAATTGTGTCTGCTGATGTCAAAATAATAATAATAATCAAAAGATGTTGCCATACAAGTGACTTGTTTATTGCATTTTGGTGTACATATTACCTGGACTTTCATCATCATCTTCATTTTATAAAAACAAAAATATTTACTACAACTGTAAAGAATCTTCAACGGAGGTTGCGTCAGATACCATTGACTCTCTGTTTTCGTATGACCAAAAGCGATGAAATTCAATCAGAATTGAAACAACAGTCTCACCTTGACCACAATTGATAAGATCTTTCAATGTAATTCTCGTTGGATCTTCTGGCTTCACCATATCAAAAATCTCATTTTTCACATCCTCAAAATTAACATTTTCAGCTTTGTGCGTTTCGATTTGTAACTGAATTCCTTTATAAAAATATCGTAAATTGAATACAGTTAAATAGCCACAATGATCAACATCTAAAATTTTGAAGAGATATTGAAGTGATTGAATTTCATGTCGATTTTCCAAGGCAAGTACAAAATCGAGGTAAGTTTTATAATCCATTTCATTGTCATAGGTAAGGCACTCACTGAACACTCGATCTAAGAAAACTGATGTCAATGTTCCAGAACCGTAACTGCAAGTAAAATTTAAAAAATATAAATTCATTGCACATTTTAAAATTATATTTGAATCTCACCCAGCCAGTTCCTTTTTTGATAACATTCCGTTATGATCTTTATCCAGATTCAAATAAATTCCATATACACTGAGAGCTGATGTCGCAGAAAACCAATTATTATCCTGGGCATCTTTAGAAATTTCATCGTCACGTAACTCAAGTAAATCATCCAAGAAGCCTGATGTTAAAATGTCGCGTATCCTCAATTTTCCTGTTCGCAATGGATCGAGAAAGAAGAAGAATTTCCTTAATACTGTACAGATGTAAAAATTGTGAAATGATTTTTCCAATCCTGCTAATTGAGAAAATGTTGGAATGAGTTCTAGTATATACTGTTCTAAGTCTCCTTCAGATAAGTATCCTTGGCCAGTTGAATCGTAAAAACTGAGTCCAATTCGTGTTTGTTCGATCCAAACTTTTCTCATGACATAGTTGAATAATTGTACGACATTAACATTTGGAGGATTTGTCGAAATGGCGACTAAACGCATAAATGCACTTGTGGTAAGGTATCTTTCTACCTTTTCACCACCCAGGAGACGGACTTTTAAATATTCGTGATAATCTATGAATTGATCATCGCCCACACTGATATTTGAATATTTTTCTAATAAGGACCACAATGACTTAAGTTCATCTGAATTGAGTAACATTTTAGACTTTTTTGTTAAAAATAAGCTACGAGCTTCTTCACGACATTTTGCACCCACCTCAGATTCCGGTAATTTGAAATAAAATTGTGGAATCGCCTTGTAAGACCGGTTTCTTTGTGTATTTTGAGCAGGACGACCGCTGTCACGATTAAGTTCTCTCAGGTATCGCTGAAATAAGAGCTCTTCAAGTTCATCATCCTCTAAAACTGTTTTTATTTTGACTTGTTTCAGATTTTGAATGCCATTCAAGAACTTTTTCCTGAATATTTTTTCTTTATCCGATTTTGATTTATTCTCTTTTATGGACGGATTTTCATCGTGAGATTCCGATAAATTTTCTGACATTTCTTTGAAACAATCTTTTTAATTTAATATAAGATTTTTTAATGAAAAAATTAAATTCAATTTATTCGTTACTTTGATTGTTTACCTTTTTTTGTTTACTTTCATGAGCGTGCATAAAAATGAAATTGAAAAGGGGGTGACAAGTAAACGTCAAAAAAAATTGAAGTGTGTTCATAAAAAAAATATTAGACGAAAAATTCAACTCCATCCAAAATTAGAAATTAATTAAATCAAAATCATGTCAAATTCTCATATTTTTATGAAATCTGGATTTCCCAAAGCTCCATTACAAAATGGAGTTGGTCGATATGTGTGTCAATTACAGAGAGTCACTTTAAAATTCTGTAAAAATAATGGATCATCAAAGGGAATGCGGTAATGTTTTTTCTTCATTGTTTTTCTTACTTTAAGTTTCACTCAACATTCAATTTTCAGGGATTTCATTGAAGCTCAATTACTTGACTTTGTCAAAACAAATCCTGGAGTAGTGGTTTACTTGAAACCAAGACGACACAGAACTGCAGTTATGGTTGGAGAATATTGTAAGTACATACTCAAAATTCAACGTGAAAGACCGATATTTCATTTGATATATTTCACAGTGAATGGTGAACGTCAATGGGTCAGTTGTCGAAATTTCACTTCACAAGAAATTCAAAAATGGCTTGAATTGATGAAAACCCAAAATGGTGAAACTGGAGCAATGAGATACCGTAAAATGTGGCATACTGATATTCCGTCGATTCAAGGTCCTTGGACCCCATGGACACATAAAGCACCTGAAATGAATTTAGTCACATACCCAAATGAGGCTTCATCAAAAGCATTACAACTAGAACCAACGGCTACGGAAAAATTAATTGAAATATTTAAACAGCAAAAAATTGGTGATGGAAAGTCTGATTCAAAGACATAAACACTGATTTCATGTTAGATTTATAGATAATGGATTCTAATAATAATGTAGTTAACAGTAATTAATAATATAAAATGCATTAAATTGGTTGCGTGTTTTGAATCTTCCTCATTTAACGGTAAAATGTCTCTAAAGCAACGTCTAAAACCGCGTCTCAAATATATTGCTCAAAATTCCACTCTTCACGGTGTTAGTTTCTTGGCCAGTGATGCTCATTTTATCTATAAAATTATGTGGTTCACTGTTTTGGCCTTATTTGCTTACGTTATGCAAAATATTATTCTTACAACTCTGGAACAAAGTCGAAATGATTCAGTAGGAAAGTATTTGAACGAGCAATTTTCCATTTTTTTTATTGAAAATCTTCATTTACAGCAATTAATATTGATACTGCATATCTGAAATGGACAAATCAATTTCCATCAATCGCTATTTGTTTTCGCAAAGGTAAAATTCTTTGTGATGACTCAAGAGTGAGGATTATCTCATGAAATTCATTTTTCAGACAGGAATTTTGAGAACCTTTCAAAATTCTTGGACGACTATTTCAAAAATAATAATCTACCAAAACCAGCGAATAAACGATCTTTTTACAAATTTGCACAATCATACGCTTTCATGACACCTTTGAAGCCCATTTCAGATATTGACCTTGATATGTGTCTCATTTACAATGAAACATGTGGTTTGAATTTTGATGTGATCAGGGCAAAGGCAGTTCCTGCCACTTGTAACAGTTTTTTGTACAGCGTTTCATATTTGGGACAAAAAATCAGTTGCGATGACATCTTGAAATTACAATTCACGAATGCAGGAGCTTGTTACACAACGGATGCAGCTACAAATTTATTGACATTTTCTCGTAAAACTCATGCTCCGATTGAGTTGACCATTGAATATAAGCCTCCCGAAGGTTATGGCATGGATGTAAGAGTTTTGTTTTAAATATGACTCAAATTTCCATTTAATTTAAAATTCGGTAGTTGTACATTTACAGTCCTGGCGAAAAAGTCTCATACCTTGATGTGCCATATGCGTTACCGAAACAAGAATCCATAACTTATTTGAATTTTATGGTATGCAAATTTCATTGCAAAAATTTCAATTACAGGTGCAAGCTTCACACTCACTAAAAATTTTTACTTCAGACGATAGAGACAATTAATCATCCTGAAGTCAGAGGAGTGGATGCCAAAATAAGGAACTGCAAATTTCCTGATGAAAAAACGGAGAAATATCAATTTCCTTATAGCTTTGGTAACTGTAACATGGAAAAACGAATGCAATTTGAAATTGACCAATGTAACTGCACAATGCCAGTTAATAAACGTGAAGGGTTAAATTTTTGTGATATTAAAGGACTCTTGTGTTTAAGGGGTGGTAATTTCAATTTAAATAACGCTTTTTTTTAAATCAAGCATGATAATTTTATTTTTATTTTTTTTAATAGCGAACATATTCCAAGAAATCGATAAAGTTGCCCAAAGTGATAACGATGAAGGGGGTCACTGTATGCATTTATGTACTGAAATGGAAATCACTGAAGTCGGGTAAGAATTTTTATATGAAAATGAATTTTAAATTTATTTGAATTTTTTTTCTTGAAATATAGAAATTACATGAAAAATATACCAGAAATGCAAGATCGAGGAATTGTAACAGTTGAAATAATCAATCAACCAACAATGAGATATGTTCGTTCGCTCATTGTAACGAATTTGGATATCATTGGTAAGAATTTAAAGTCTATTTAATTTTGAATTGAAAATGATTAAAAATTTCATTTCAGTGATTTGTGGTTCAATTGTTGGATTATTTTTTGGAGCCTCGTTACTGAGCCTTCTCGAATTGTTTTATTTTTTCATAATAAGACGTTACAATGACATTTAAAAGTAAAACATAAGATCTCTTTTATTGGTAAAAAAAATAACAAACATACCCATTAAATTTAAATCACTTAACTAAATTTATAATTCTTCTTTGACTATTTTTTCTGGTTGACTTTCAACAGGTTCTTTGATTTCTGGAATGATTGGCATATTAACTGACTCTTTGAGTTTTGCTTGTTTTTTGCTCTCGATGTAATTTACTGGAATTAAGCCTGACGATTCACCATCTACACTTGCTAACACCCATCCAGAATTCAGCAATTTATGCACATTATGAACATTCTCTGGAGCAACCATTATATTTTGACCACATCGTACACTCAACTCGGCTGGAGTTGATCCGACAAAATCATACTGAACTATTGCTTCTATTGGATTAACCCACGATCTTGGGTTTTTGGTTTCTTCAATTGCTGCATTGGAAACATTTCCCAAAAGTTTCATCAGGAGATATGGCCCGATTGAGATAAATGCAAGGAATGCAATGACAGCTATAGAACTATTTTTTTGAGGAATTTCAGTGGGTCCAGCTTTAGCAGCTTCAAATGCTTCTTGAAGGACTTGTGCTCCTGGATCGATGTTAGAGAGTCTGAGCCTGTACATAAGTCTATAAAAATTACAATTAAATTAAAAATTTGATTAAATTGAGATAAATGTTCATACTTTTTAAGAATCCAATTAACATATCTAAATATTGCAAATGAGGTCCAAAACTGTGAAAATAAACCTCTTAGTCTTCCAAAATTAGCAGCAACACCTAACACCGCTCTAAATGAACTTGTCAATGCATAATATGTGCTATCTAGCATCTGAGCAATATTTAAGAATGCATTTACAACAGATTCAATGCTTTGAAACGCTGAACGGGAACTTTCCTCAGCAATCTGAATAAACCTGATTAATTTAATTAAAATAATAATAGCAATGTATTAACAGATAAGATAAGAGCAAAGGTTAATAATATTTAGGACACTGTCATATGTTTGTGTAAGTAAGTGCGCATGATTATTTACCTGTTCTCCGCATCACCACCGCCCATTGAAGAATATCCACTTCCATAACTTGGATACCGGTTAAATCCTGATCCATACATACCGCCTGGCATTCCAAATGATGAAAATGGTCCCATTCCGCCGTAACCTGACCCAAAATAACTATTTCCATATCCGATATTATTATATGCCATGGAACTTCCACCATACGGTCCTAAATTGAAATTTCAATTAAATTGCATTTTTAAAGCATGAAAATATTCTTACTTGGTGGTACTGCAGGTGGAGTTGGCCGAGAAAAGCCTGAGGTTGGAACTCCTTGTCTATTGAAAATCCTTGAGTCGTCTATATTTGTTGAATGTCGAAAATTATTTGATTCAGAGTTTCCCCAAGCGTTATTCAAGCCATCCATTTTGTTATTTTGGTCTGACACGCAAATAGGAATATTTTAAAACATTAAAATGTGTTTGAATTGTATTGTACTGTGAAATTAAGTAGAAAAAATAATAAAAACTTTCTTCGTTGACTTTGATCCAATAAGAAATTTATTACGAAGCTCCGGATCACTAAGTGACATCAAAATTTAAGTTGGCTACGACTATAGACATCCATTTGACAAAAATAAATAAAAAAAAAAGAAAACAAAGAAAAGTCTTATCACAAATAAATCATCAAAAATTAATTAATTTTGCTATCTTTGGTTAATTTCATTAAAATTTTAATTATGGGTCGTGTATTTCTCGATCACATTGGTGGAACAAAATTGTATTCGTGTGCAGAATGCAACACAAATCTCACAAATAAGTCTGAATTGATTTCAACCAGATTCACAGGAGCCACTGGTAATTTTTTACGACGTCATAGATGTAAATTTGCATTAAAATAATTTCCTTGAAATTTTGAATTCCAGGCAGGGCATATTTATTCAAAAGAGTCGTAAATCTCACTTACAGCACAGTTCAAGATCGTGTTATGTTAACAGGAAGACATATGGTTCGTGATGTAATGTGTAAGAAATGTAAAGCAAAATTGGGTTGGATGTATGAATTTGCAAATGAAGATTCACAAAAATACAAGGAAGGTCGAGTGATTTTGGAGCATGCATTGATCAATGAATCAGAGGGGTTTCCAGATCAACCTCGCGCCAATTATGAGCATTAAATTTTAATTAGCTTATTATATTTATATTTTCTCACAAACTTTTTATTTTTTAAGGTCTATTTTGTTTTGAATTAGCAATCACTAAATTAATATTGTATTTTAGATAATAACAATAAAAATGTATTGATAAACATTAAAACTATTTTTGTTGTGCTGCTAAAATATTTTCATTAGATAACATTTGAAACTCCTGGAAACGTTGACTTATTCTTTGATTCATTTTCAAAAACTTCTCAGTACATGTCAGAGCACATCGTTCCTAGGAAAAAAATCAGTTGATAAATGTTGACTCGAAACTTCTGTTATTGATTTTTACCTCTTCAGATTTAACCGTCCGACTTGTGAAATCAGTCACACAATCCAAAAAACACATTTCTGTCAGTTTGCTGTATTGCATCAAAAACTCTTTGAGCTATGAATTGATTACAAAATTTTATCAATTAAAAAGGAAATAATTTCACAATAATTGAATTGACATCGATAAATTTCCAATCACTTACAGTTCCTAATTCTTTGGTATCTAGTCCTTCGAGTCCTGAACTTGCCATGATATTTATTTTAATTTAAATTACAGATTTATAATTTTTATAAAATTTTCTTTGCATTTGAAGTTTTGAAATTCGATCTCGATGTATTAAAATGTCAGTCTTGTCTGCCCTGTGGAACAAAAATGATTATATTCATTGAACTGTATCCGAAAAATGGTAAATTTAAAAATATTTTGAAATATATTGGAAACGAAGCAGTGAACTTAAAAATGTATAAAAATAAGCTATGAAAGCTTTTTAGGTTCAATTATATAAATTTTACATATTTTTTTACCACGGGGTATCATCACATGTGTTCACAAATAAATATAAACAAACAAGCATTTGAACGTTTTCAAAGAAAGATAAAATTTGATTAAATTAAATTTAATAAAAATGATTGAAGAAAATCAAAATGAGTCAAATGAACCATTCAAAAAGCGTAGCAAGAAGAGGAAGAGCTTTTTCCAAAATGCTAAGAGTTTTGCCAAGAAAGGAAGTTACGGTAAATAATTCATGGAACTTACATGTTAGAAATGTTACAATCAAAATTTAATTTCAGGACGAGGTGCTGATGTTGATCAGGAAACATACAATTATTTTTTGAATCTAATCGAAATGCTAAGGTCACAAGACGAACCCAAAGATTTGGAGGAGAAACGTAAATATTTTAAATTTGAAAGTGATTCAATTTTTCAATTCATTCTCATTTTACAGAAATTATTGCAAACAATGCCTTGGAAGATCGAATGGACACAATCAAAACACTCGTAATGAATCAAGTGTGCAGTAGAGCTGTAGAAAATCTTCTTCCATTTCTAAACCATGAACTATTTCAAGGGATAGCGTCAGTATTTTCAAATGATTTTCGTATAACATGTGTGGATCAATATGCCTCACATGTGTTAGAAAAATTACTAGAAATTTCCCTCTTGCGCTACGTGTCTGAACAAATTCCAAGCAAAAAAGAAAAATTTGGAGACGTAAATGATGAAATCAGTCATTGCTTAAATACAGAGTTCACTGATGATGAAAAAACTTTTTGTGGTGATTTTGTTGTAAAAACCGGAAAATTTTTGATGAACAATCTCGAAGATTTTGCTGGAAACACTTATGCTAATCATGTGATACGAAAAGTTTTGCTATGTCTAACTGGTTTATTTAAATTAAATTCAACCGGAAAATCGAAGAAAGTCAATCCAAATTACAAGGAAGAATATGTGCCTTTTGTGGTACCTGATTCATGGACAGAAATTGTTAAAGAATATGCAGAGAGATTACAGAAATGGCCAATGTTCTCTGATTTTCCATATGACGAGTTAAGTTCAGGCTTGTTACAAAACTTATGTATTAGTTTGAAATACATTGACAAAAATATGTTAAAGTCATTTGGGAAAAAAATATTACATGAAGGTTTCTTGAAGGTAGATGAAAATGTTGATGAAAAGGATGAGAAGAAAGAAGGAAACACACCACTTCCAAAAGTTTTTACTACGGAAAGTAGTATACGATTATTGGAAGTTTTATTGTCAGTTGCTGGCGCGAAATTGCTCACACAATTAAACGCAATGCTTTTTACTGGTCGTCTCAAAATTCTGTGTCTACATTCATCGGCAAATTTTTCTGTTCAAAAGTTACTTCAAAATGTAAAGGAAGAAGCAGAATTTAACGTAATTTTCGATGAAATGCAATCCTTAATCGAGGAAATCCTTCAACATGGCTACACTGGTGTTGTGTATGCCCTCGCTCAAGCATGTGAACGACTGAAACAAAAACAAGGTCAATTTATTCAAGTACTTCAAAAAGTACTGCAATGTGAAAAAAATCCACCTGTATCATTTTTCATCTGTGTCTCAAAATTAAAACCATCACCTGTTTGTGCAAAAGATGAATCAGGCTTTGTTCATTTACATGGATCACTCATCATACAACAAATTTTCTTCTTCAACAAACCCATTAAATTCATTCAGAATATGCTGGAATTAAAAAATGACATTCTCGTTAGTATATTTTGTGATCCCAAAGGAAGTCATATCGTAGATGCATTTGTCAAAAGTAAATTCATTGGAGAGCAATCCAAATTGAAATTGGTCAAACATTTAGAGGTAATTTTATTACATGTATTTAAATAAAATAGCAAAAACTTAAATGTAATGAAATATTTTTCTAGGGACAATACCTCAAAATGGCATTATCCAAACACGGATCTCAAGCTTTGGAAGTTCTGTTTAACTCATTACCAATGAAATTGAAAACATGTATTTTAGATGAGCTTGCGGATAATTTTAATCAACTTAATGGATCGGCAAGTGGACTAATTGTTTCGAAAAAGTTACACATTGAAACATATAAGAAGAACCCAAAGAGATGGGAGGCCAGTTTCGAAAAAGCTGGAAAAGTTCAAGATATGTTTAAGGAAATCATAACTTGAAAATAAATGATTTTTTTGAAATAATTTTTAATGAATGTGATATTTTTTAATGTCTCATAGTCACTTCAGTACATATTTAATTTGATCACACTGTAGTTATATATGAAAATATTATTTTTTTGAAAGAACTTCGCGAACAGGATCTAGAATTTTTATTAGCAAACTTATCTTATGAGAGAAACGTCAGTTATTTTGCAGAATTCAAATCATTATAGTAAAAAAATTAAATGTAGTCATATAATCGAACGCGAGTGCATTAACTCAGAAAATTCTCCAGGAAATGTAATCAAATTACTTTTATTTCACATTTCAAAGTAATAGAAGTATATTTCATAGAGAATTTTTCATGTCCTTGCAAAGTCAGAGGAGCTCCTAGAAACCAAATTAGATTTAGATTTTTAAACGATTTTCAGCTTCTGATGAGTCATTTCTTCTTATGAACTGATGCCTTAATTGGTTCTCAGACCATATCTACTCGGACAGACATGGGGCCAATTTATCCCATTTTATGAATTGCTTTGAATGATGTGATAATTTTGCCTACAAATTTCAGTGTAAATCGTATTTGGAGAATGAAAGAATCAAAAAAAAACAACAAGTTTTATTTTATGAATTTTTAATTTTTTGCTTTTATTTTATCTTATTTAAATATTTTGTGTTTTTTTAAATATTTTGTTTTTATAAATATTAATTGTATTATGATAATAATAATGAATTTGCGTCACAATCTGACTGACTATTAACTAGTTTCTGTTTTAACATATAAAATTATACAAAATAATAATACCAAGCTTTAAATATGCTTATTAATTTAACAATTTTGTTAATCATTGATTCAATGTACATTTTTCATTTCAATTAATCCAAATATATCTGGTACAGACATGATTTGAACTAATTATTATAGCTTAATAATACTTAAAATATTATAATTATTAAATAACTAACAGGATGATTTTTTTTTGTACTAAACTAAGGTGAGGGTGTGAGAGTTTTTTTTTAATAAAAATGTTAATGTTAAAATAATTTAATAAAAAATTAACGGTGATGATGAATGTGGGTGCTTTTTCAAAGGAATTTATCACAATAATCACATCTTAGATACAAATCTATTTTTGTATCAGGGTTTACCACAAAATTTTTTTATATTGTGTTCTCATAAATTCCTTCATCGTCAACAATGGGTGCACATTTAACGGTTTCACAACAGAATGGATATGGTTTATTTAAATCACCTGGTACAACTTCACATCCAGGACCGGCAGCAACAAGACCACATCCATGCAACACCATTGACAAGTCTTTGAAGCAAAAGATACGTTCACATTGGCCGGGACGGTTATTTTCTGTGCCAACTTTGTAAAATACACCGACTTGCTCGTCAAAACAATCATTTGGATTGGCTGGATGTTGTGATGGTGGAAAGATTGCTGTATAACCTTGAACTTGTGCAATCATGAAACAGCTGATAGCGCTGATGACGAAAATGTTGATCATTGATTTTTGGAATGCCATTTTTTTTCTCTTGATTTATTACTTTTTACTTGTAATATAAATAAGCACTGTTTTTGTATTTTTAGATTTTTTGTTTGAACTGGATTTTCAAGGTGAGATAATTTCACACTTCTTTGATATTTATTTTTAGAATTTTTTAAATGTTACTTTCTTTAGTAAAGTTTATTTTTTAAATTTGATTTAATTCTCTTAGAATTTTTTTAAAATATTTTTTTAACAAGGCAACTTGTTCACTCTTCAATAACTGAGCTGAAACTGTTCTTAATAAACTTTGGTTACACGTTATTTATTTATACCAGAGCTCTTGTTTTTTCCTCTATGTATCTTCTTCGTTTAAAACTACGATATCCGATTGAATGACCGAACATAATTTAGTGATTACGTATATAAAATAATGTGGTCGACTGATAAACTGCTTTAGAGAATGTTTTTTTGCGTTTGTTTTGTTTTCGTTTATGTTATGGTCTCATCTTCTCTTATAAAATAAAAATAATAAAAATAAAATATTTTTTAATGAGATATTTATTTTGTTTAAAAAAGAATGGAAAACAGGGGCCACAAATTAAATTTCCTGAGGCATGTCTAAAGCTTAGAAAAAAATCATTGATTTTTTTTACTCAATTCCTATTAAACAGTAACCTGAAGATTCAGGAGTTAAAATTATTGTGGCATTTTCACTTTAATCACAACTCTTAGCTTACATCCCTGATATTTTTTAATGGCAATACGCACAGTGTCAGGTTGTCGCCTGAATTAATGAAATAATTTTCGATAAGCGATCGATCGATCCTCAGGTGTAGATTATTCAGTAAAATCTACGTCATCGTGAATCTACATACGTCATGCAATTCAAATTCAAGACACTCGGACAGAAATACAATTTATGATTGAAGATCGAACTTGGATAAGAAATTCTTGTCCATGATAACAAAAAAAACAAGTAATTTAGAATTCAGACGTCAACATTTGAACAGAAATAGAATTTTTGGAGGAACGAAAACAAATAAATCATTGAGATTATTAGGATATTTATATGCGGATTCTGTATTCTTTGTTCTTATCATGCTAATTTTTGTTCTAAAGGTTATTTTTGTTTTTATTTTCAATCATAACAAAAAAATGTAAACAATTTTTTGCTTAAATTTTGAAATTCAATTCAACCAGATTAAGTTTGATTCTCAATTCAAAAAATTCCATGCGGTTGAAGTCTGATTTTAATTTCATACTTGAATTTTACACTTAAAATTCTGATGTGTGAATCAATAAAAAGTGGGTAATTTGGTTGGTATTTCACTTCTGGGGATTCCCGTATCAAGTGTGAATGCTAATTAAATGCAAATTTAAATATTTTAACATTATCAGGGTTCGTCACTTAATGCAATGTTGAACTCTTTCGTTCATTTCAAATGACTTCACATTTCTCTTCTGTTAATCAATTTTTATGACTTCTTAACTGAATTTTCGCACACCCATATCTCACTTCAAATGATGCGCTTTTTGTTTGACGGCTCGTTTCTTTAAATAAAATCAATAAAACTAAATTGAAATAAAACATTTTAATAAATCGATGATAAATGTAAGGCACCAACCCAATTCAGACATAGATCAAAGAAATTTTTTTTATCCAAAAACTTTTTTTTTTATTATTTTATTTGATCTTTCAAAAAATAAAACGCATATCATCTATTTTGTTTGTATTTGAGCGGCAAATTATTCCATATTTTTGATAATTTTCATATCAAATTATAAAAATACAGAAAAAAAACCACACACATTCGTGCTAAAATTGGCGCCGATCGGATATTTTAATTAATTAAATCAGTCGCTGGAATGCAAAAAACGATTTGTTTTTTCTTTTTATCTTTATAGATATATATGTATATAATTTTATGGAAAGACACCAAAAAAATGTGTGATTTAAAAAAAAAAATAAAAACAAAAACAAAACACAAAAATTTCGTGTTTTACAATCAAGAAAATACAACCAAAAAAATTAAGATGATGATGATGATGATACTTAAATGTTGTTTTTTTTTTGTATAAAAAAAGAAAAGAGCACCTGGATGATAAAAGTTGAATGTGTTAATTGGAGTATACGGGAATTTAAATGATTTTATGAATATATAAACGAAAAAAAAAATAATCTTTCACATATGTCGTGTTAAATATAAAATATCAAACGAAAAAAAAAGGTTTTGGAACCAGGATATGAGTCAGACAATCGGGAGACATTCAAATAATGATGATAAGAAAAAAAGAAGAAGAAAATACAATGTTAGAAAGATATTAAGAATTATGGTAGTACACCAGTCGCTTCCATTTCTTATGACGTACAAAAATGCAAAATAAATATCAAGTCATTAAAATGTATTTTTTTTCTCTTCATTTTAGTGAGATATGAACATAAGATAAAAAGATTAATTATGCAGGATCTAAAAAATAATATTAGAATGAAAGATGCGATAAAAAAGACACACCTCTAATAGTACGTTTTATGAGGTGACATTCCATTCAACGGTCATCAGGGATGGAATTCAACTTGCGTTATTTCGAAAACCTCTTTCAAAGTGTCTAAGAGACATCACGTTAGTATTCAAGGTCACCAATCTCAGTAGATCACATCAATGAAGGATCTGCATCAAAATGATTGCGAGAAATTTGGAAGGTTCCTTGATATTTCTAGACGTTTTACCAGAGCTCGCCGGAACAAGTCAGTGGTTTTTGAAGAGTCATTTGACAATTTTCATTACTGGAATCCTTCGGTTTCTTTCTTTAATTTGACCATAAGTGATTCCATGGACACAAAAACCTGACTGACATGTCGACTCCTTCTTCTTCTTCCTTGCTTTTATTCATGTACGGATCTAAATATACATAAATAATTCTCATTTTTGTTAATCAAATAATTAACCATGAGGTTTGCAAAATTTTTAAATCAAAATGTTGTTGTTGTTGATTATTTTCAAGATGTATTGTGGGAGCGTAATCTTTGTCTGTATGCTTGGCGATCTAAAATTTCTTCATCTGTTATACCATGGTCTCGTTGGTAGCGTGTCATTTGTCCAAGCCAGCTTTCTTTGGGTCGTCCTCTTCGTCTTACTCGGGGGATTTCTGTATTCATTGCCTCAACTACAAGATGTGATTCGTCTCGACGTTTTATGTGCCCGTACCATCTCAATCGTTTTGTTTCAATTACTTCGGTGATTGGTTTTTGTATTTTTAGGCTTCCCCTAATGTATGTCGATTTGACTTTATCCAAAAGAGTAACACCTGTTGTTATCCGAAGCATTTTGTTTTCCGTTGCGGTGAGTTTTCTTTTAAGTCGAGCATTCATTGTCCAGCTTTCGGTTGCATAAGTTAATGCTGGCAAAACAACTGAGTTGTATAGTCGGCCTTTTAATTTGTTTGGCATCTTTTTGTCACAGAAAATGGCTGAATTTTGCTGCCATTTCATCCATCCAGTACTTATTCTGTGATTCAAGTCAGCTTCGCATGATCCGCCTTTGTGAACTACTGATCCTAAGTATTTAAATTGATCACATGTTTTCAATAAACTTCCATCTATATATATATCTGGAGTAGGTGATGTTTCATCAGAAAAGGGGCAATAAAGGTATTCTGTTTTAGAACGGCTAATCCTCAATCCATTTGCTTCCAATACTGATGTCCACTTGTTAACGGAATTCTGTAACAACTGCACGTTATCACATACAAGGACAACATCGTCCGCAAAGAGCATCGTTAGCATAGACTCGTTCATTAGGTCTTCGGTGAGATAATTCATGACAATATTGAATAGTAAAGGGCTACAAACACTCCCCTGATGTACACCTACCTTTATAGGGAATTCTGCTGATAGGCCTGATGTACACCGGACTTTAGTGCTTACATCCCGATACATATCCATTACTATCCTCACGTATGGTTCTTCAATATCATGCCTCCTTAATGCACTCCAAATGAGATCACGTGGCACTCTGTCAAAGGCTTTTTCTAAATCAACGAAAACAAAATGGAGATCTTTTTGTGCATCACGATATTTCTCCATGAGAATTCTCATGGATTGTATTGCGTCTGTTGTTGATTTGCCACCAACGAAACCGCACTGATTCTTGTGGATCGACACTTTTTGTCTCAATCTTGTGTCGATAACCCTCTCTGACATGTCGACGTTTTAATTAAAATTTTTGGATTCTTGGCCGGTTTAAGTTAGAGACAAAACACCCCTCATTTGATCTCTTCACAGCCAAAACAATCATTGAAATGAACTTAGCAGACAAGAAACAGCAAGGTCCATCCCTGAAAATTTCACAAACAAATATGAATATTTCAAAAATACAAATCTGATCAAATTACCTAAGATTTACGTAAAACTTTTTTTTCAAAAAAAAAAAAAAAATATTTTTATACTTATGTTTTTGTTAGGCATCCACCTGGTTATTTTTTTAACACAGAAAAAATAATAATAAAAATATCATGAAAAAAAAATACAAAAATTTAATTTATTCAAAGAATTTTCATATCTCACTAGTTTTATATTGACGTACATTTCTCGTTTCTTCGTGATTATCTTCATTATCATTGTTGACTAAGATCCGTTTAGACAAATATTCTAGGCGCCTATGAAAATAAAAAAATGAGAAATTTTTGCATTAATTTGAATCGTAAATTGATACATTTTTTTGTTTGGAATTACCTTTTTTGGATAAATCCAGATTATTTGAGATCAACAAGTAAAACAAGTAGCAAATTCCATTCAAAAAAAATAAAAATGAATCACCTGCAAAAAAACGAAAAAAATAAAAGTAAATATCAAAATATTTGTTTTCATACTGATTTTTAATTAATTTAGCTATTAAAAAACTACGTTGTTTTTCTTCATGAATGAAATCAGGTCATTTACCGGTAAATTTACTGAGTGAGTTGTCATCGACACATCAAGTTCAATTAAGATCATATTTTTATTGTTATTGGACTAGTTATTGGATGGTTACCGACAAAAAAAAAAGACATAAAAAAATATGCCGGCTAATTTACATGATTTATGACTCAATTAAACAGAAAAGGTGATGTCTGAATATAAATTTATTATTATTTTATATGCGTTGAATTTTTTTTCATTTTTTTATTTTTAGCACATTGCTTCCAAGCCGATATATATTTTTAGCATTTTTTCTCCATTTAAGCTGAAATACGAGCAAATTGAAGCAATACAAAAAATCTTGTCGGATTATAAATTTTCTTGTTAATTGTCTTGCGAGTGTCGAATATTACACGATTCAAATGACCATCAATTTGCAATTAATCGTAAATGGTCATTGATATTTGATGCCACACACACACCCTTTTTCGATTCAAATTTATTGTTCAATAGGCGCCAGCTATTTTTATATTTTAGAACATTTAACGATCCAATAAATTGTAAATTTTTTTTTGTAATGATGTCATTTTAGCTGATTTAGTGCAGATTTTTGCATGACTTGGCAAAAAAAGGAATGCTCCGAATATTGAAGCAAAAAAAAGTGTTTACAAACATAAAAAATGCAAAAAAAGTGAGAGATATGTATTTAAAATAAAAAAAAGTATTTCGTAAGAATAAAAATGCATTTAAAATCGTTGTAACCAAAATAAAAATAACCGGTTGAGAATGTCTGATGACGTGCACACAAGGAACAAAATTATCATGAGATTGCCACTTATATGATTTATTTAAATTTACTGGAATAAGTTTAAAGGAACCAAGACAAGAAGTAATCAGATGAATTCCTTTCTACAGTGCAGATTTATTTTTAGAACATATCAAATTAAACAACATTTTTTACTTTAACCTGCATTCGTAAATTTAACACGAACACTTATCTTTGTATGACGCTCATGTACTAAAGTGATTATTATGGTAACGTTTTTTATTTAATTTAATTTAATATTTAAATATTTCAATTGAATAAGGTGCTTTAATGAAATTTGTGCTTCTTCAGTTAACCATAAACTTTGTACGTTTAATCACATTCTATTTTTAGTTCAAGTAAGCTTTTTTTAATTTCAGTGAAGGACAGGGGTGGATTGAAAATTACTAATGGCCCTGGGATTCTGTATGATTTCCTTTAAAATTTACGCTTAGACGATCGACTGCGGCCTTTCTGGCATTTGCCAGATTGCCCAAATCGCCAATCCGCCTTCACTGAAGGTGCACAATTTCGTACGTCTTTCAATTCAGGCTCTCTAAAATTTAAAATTATGAAAAAAAATGAGAATTTGTTTAATCATCTTCTCCCTCTCAATTAAGACTCAGTGAGTATTAAATTAAAAATAAAAGTTTTAGTCGTGTATCAGACATTGTATTAATTGATCAAATATTTATCAAAAAAAATGTGCTTAAATTGACATATTTACTTTTGACACTTCTTGTTTTGGTCAATGGTGAAACCATTAAAATCAAGCCTTCGAAATCAACAAACAAGAACTATCCAAATCAGTGCTTTGATTCAGAGGCAAATGCATATTACAAACCAAGAGCAGAATTTTATCAAAGAGAAGGACGTTGTCAGAAAATTTTCTGCCATTCTGACTTTTCAATGGAAATTCAAGAGTAAGAATTTAAATTTTTTTTAAATGAACACGCAGTTAATTTAAATTTTGTTTTATTTTTAGTTGTGGAACCGTTGTGATGCGGGATTGCGAAAAGCTTCCAATTGATTTGAGCAAAAAATATCCGGATTGCTGTCCTAAATTCAAGTGCGGAACTAGAATCGTTACCCCTCCTTACAATTAAATTGTTTAAGAGATACTTTTGTGTCTAATTGATTACAAAAAATTACACAGCTTAACAAAAAAAAGTCGATGTCAAACTATTGAGAAATTGCGAAACACGTCAAAAAGATTTTTCAATCCTGGTTATTTTCCACTTATAGTTTGACATCAACTTTTTTTATTAAGCTGCATTATTAATGAAAGTCAAAACCAAAAACTTGTTTTAATTTTTTATTTTTAGCTTAATTAATTCTGAGAATCTTATATAATCACTTGAATACTATTTATAGATAACCTTGCATAATTTTGTGTTTCAGTTTCATCTGAGACTTCGTTGTGACTGGAATTAAATTTCAATTTCTTCTTAACAAACATGAAAGTAATCAAAAATTTAATTTTAATTTTGTCATTTTTGTTAATTCCATTAATGACACAATCGGCTCTTGAACAAATACCAAGCTCTCCTTCGAAAAATCCTGACTACCCCAATCATTGCTATTATGAAAATAAATATTATGAGGTTAGTAAGGAGCCACATCAAGTTGAAGGATCTTGTATGACATTAGATTGTCACAGGGATTTTTCCATGACTCTTGCTACGTAAGTTGTGATTTTGTTGACTCTAATTGTGAAAAAATTCATTAACGATATTTTTTATAGCTGTTCAAACGCTTTTGGTGCAGATGGTTGCATTGAGGTACCAGAGGACTTGACGAAACCTTATCCTGATTGTTGTCCAGGAATTAAATGTTGAGATTAAATTATATAATTTTTTAAAACGAATAATTCAGCTAATGAAATTAATTTTATGCATTTAAATTGCATACATCGAGGAGTAAAAAATAAATTTTCCCAACAATGCTTTGTGCAGCATTGCTTTAAATTAAAATGCTACGATTAATAATTTAACATTATTAAACGTTGTTGTCATTGCTATATATTGTAATATCTACCTCAGAATTTATTTTCAAAAATAAATCTATTTCTGAAAAATCTATAAAAAAAATAATGCTTTCATTTCACTTCAACACAGTTTTTCTTATCTCCTTCACAGGAAATGAAACGTAACAATAACATGCATTCTAAATTTAATGTCCTTAGTCAGACTTAAACATCCTAACAATGAAGACCGTTTTATTAAACAGAATTTATCTTTCAAACTTTATTTTTGTTCTCTTAATCAGAGGAAACAACCAAAATCCAATCGAAATAACACTAGACCTATCAGATCCTTTAATGATAAAATACTGTGACTACTTATCAAGGTTTAATGAAACCAATTACCTAATTGAATCAGGAAAAACTCCTTATTTTGCCTTATATAAGTATGTTTTTTAGTCTAAAATTACCAATTTGATCAAATTTACTCCTTGAAAAACTTTTACAGACAAATTCAGGAAACTTGTGAGACCCCACTTGCTGCGATTTGTCACAATGAAGCTCATAACACAACAAATGAAGTTCTTGAATCCTGTAAACCCTTTTTGCAATGTTTTATAGAATCGATTGATGAAATGCAAAAAATTGAAGTTGCTTCTACAAATGAACCTGAAAATGATGTGTTTGAAAATGAACTTGAAGTAGCAGAATCACAGATTGATGAAACCTTTTTGGAAATTTATCCAAGTTCATATGGTCAAAAATTGATGTCTAAATATTTCTTTTTTATTATTACTTGTGGAATTGTTTTATTGAATTAAAATGAAAAATAAATTTAAATTATTGTATTTTTGCTCCATTTCTTGGAGTTTCTGAATAAAAAAATAGTTTTCATTACTGAAAAGGATGATAAATGAATATTTTTAGATAAAAATTGTTATCAGTGTTAATGAGGAAGCATCATAATTGAATGCAGGGGATAAATCATTACTGTTTTTAGTCATTTATTAAGCTCTTCACAATGAAGACCCTTTTATATTATATCTTAATTTCAATTAATTTATTTTCAGGAATTAGGGCGTTTTTCACAAATAATTCAATGAATATAAGGCTCGATCCTTTTATTCTTAAATATGTTAATAAAACTGGTAATAAGCTTAAAGAATGCGAGTAAGTAACTTTGCATAAATTCGTAAAAAAAATATTTCATTGAAATTATTTTCCTAGAACACTTAAAACTGATTGTGAAAAATCCCTTTCTTCGTTATGTACGCCTCCATCGTTACATAACGAGACAGTAAACAAATGTTTGGCTTTGTTTGAATGTTATTTGGATTCAGATCAACTCAAATCAACTTCAACTTTACGCTACGTTACAACTCCTCCTCAAATTGAGCCAAGAATTGAGAATGTCCAGTGTAAATGTGATGAGACTCGTGCAAATTTATATCATCGTAAATCATCGAATCACGAGAAGTCTTACGAGCATATTTATATCTTAGTATCTTGCCTTGGAATTTTCATTGGCTTTATCATATTTTTGAGTTATAGAAAACATAAACGCACTCCCTCATTAATGTCAAATAACATTGAAACAAACACAGATCCCACTAATTTAGAGTCTGTTGGAACAAACACTGATATCATTAAATCGACCTCACCTTGTTTGGAAAAAAAATCACATGATTGTGTTCAAAACGAGGAAGTGATTCATGAAGTAAATGATTGTACTGAACCGGAAAATGTAACAGAAAAAAGTGATAATGACATTGAAAAGGAAGGTTTTATCATTTTATCGGAGAAAACACGATCTGACTGTGATGCCTCAGAAGAAGCAGAAGAGCAATATCGAAAAAAGGAAAATCGTAGTGTCCAATTTGATGAGAGTCTTAATCGCACAAGGCAAATTAGTTGTGTTTTAATTGCGCCAGATCCTGAGACCAAACCTCAACACTAAATTTTATTCATTTAAAATGTTTACTCAAATTTTGCTTCAACTTGGCCAGATTTATTCTAAAAGTGTCGCAATTTTTTTATTGACATACAAATTTTCTTTTTATGTAAATTTTTTAAAAAATATTCATTATTATTCAAAATATAGAATGTCAAATAAAAGTCGATTTATGCAAACATAATTTTTTATGAAACTTTTTCAATAATGACTGATAAAATTTTGCCAGAGAAAGAATGTGTTTCACCTCACTATTAAATGAAATTGATTGTCGTGTGTCGTTTCAAAGAAATTTAATATTTTTCAGTCAATTATCATGAGAAAATATTCTAAGTTGATGTTTTTTTTGCTTGTTAACTTATGTTTTAATTATAAAAACCTGAATAAAACCGTTATGGCTTCCAATTCAGATGTTTCTCGAATAATCATTTGAATTTACAAAAAAAAAAAATTGTCAAGAAAATGAAACAAAGTTTATTGTAATAAATTAAAGACTTTTAAACCGGATTTTTGTCTTTGAATACAAGAAAAATCTTAAAAATTAAGTTACAACAAACTTAAAAAACTTGTTTCAGTTTATTTTAACCCTTAATTTCCTTGATTCAACTAAAACATCATAATTTTTGAGTAAAGTAAGCGTCAGGCCACAACGGTCAAGACTGAATTGAATTCCATCGATGGTCTTTTCATTGCAAACTATTTCAGATACAGTTTTAATGAAATCTTTTCCAGAACGTTTATTCCTATCAAAAAATCATGCACGCTAAAATATTATTTAAAAAAAATAGTTTATAAACAATATTTAATGCAGATACTCCATTTTATTTTTTAAAAAACATGTGCTTGATAATTTTATTCTAGATGCTTATTTTTATTTCGAGTTCAATTCAGAGCGTCGCGTTACTTTGCTTATATAAAATTTCAAGGTCTTACATAACAAAATACACATGATTTCTTTCTAGATATATTTTCGTTTTTACTTGTATAGAAATTGAAAAGCAAAACATGGAAACCGAAAATATTTTTTTTTCCACATAATAACAATGTTCACTTTTATTCTATACCATAAATGTAAACACACGTTTTAATATTCAAGCGTTGTAAAGAGTTTGTTGTTGTTGTGAATAAGCAGCACAAAACAAAACTGATAATGGATGAAAATTGTAATTAACTTTTAAATGGGGTGAATATTTGAACATATTATGACTTAACATAGAAAAAGACACCAACATTGCTTTAAGTCTATAAAAGTTGCAATTTTGTGTGTAGCCACAGTGATCTTGTGATCCTTAAAGAAGCTCCACATATGTTAGGAGACAATCAGTATATCCAGTTCAACTACCGGTTAAGGTTTAGGTTGTCTCACATGGGTGGGATCGATCAAGCTTTTGTTGCCCTGCTGCCCGTGGTTGGTTTTAAATCAGTTGTAAAATAGCTTGTATTCGATTATCCAGTTAATGAGAAATGTTTCATGGGCTTATGATCCAAGAAAATTTAAATTAAAAAAAATTTTTTTTTAAATGGAAATTTTAAGTTATTTCAAAAACAAATATGACATGTTCTAAATTTTTTACTGATATGATGATCTAAGCTAAAGATAAACAATATCACGCTGTCTGAAAACCATATCGGTTAAAGTACTTTTAAAAAAATCTGCATCTGTGTCAACAAAAAAATTTAATTATTCTTTAACATTCCATTAATTTTTTTTATTGCGTTCTATTTTTTTATTATTTATGAATTTTTGTGCAAATTTTATAACTTTTGACACGTTTCGATAATCACCCTAATTACTGGTCGAAAATTGATTATTTATTACCATTATAATAACTTTTTTTGTATTTTTTTCATTTTGAATTCAAAAATCGTATATTTAAAATTATCTTTTGCCATATAACCCACACTGTCAATGAGATCATCAAAAAATTTTTTTTTAATGGTTTGTATACAAACAAAAATTAATGGTTATGCATGAATTAATAAAAAATATATATTAAAGCAACATAAGACACGTAGACACTTTTAAAACATATGTTAATGTGCGATTGTTATTTATGTTGTTTGTTATTATTATTATTATTATATATACCGGTTATTATGCGTGTATGTACAAATTTGGTGTGTGCGTTTGTGTCTATGTGGAGGGAGTAACTATATACTGCTTCTGTGTGTACAACATATTTTTAAATATACGAGTGTTGTACAAAATAATAACAATAATAAAAAATTGTAAATAAATATAAAGAAAATGCGGTCGGATGCGTCGTAAAGGCAAAGTGAATTCACAACAGAATTCAGTTCGAGTTTGAAACTGAAGAAAACAAGACGTGTTTTGAAGAGAAAAATCTCTAAAAATAAAAATTAAAAAAAATTAATATTTTACTCAAGTTTAAAAGAAATAAAATAAAAATTATTCAAAATGGTTTTCGTTGATAAATTTTCAATGATCATTATGGCTAATGCTGCCATCACTTCAGCTGTCGTCTACAAATACCGATTCCCATCCATTATTCATAAAGGTAATTTTTTATTTTAATTAAATTTGAATTTAAATTTTTAATTCTGAAAGAGTTAAATTCTTTTTTGTTACTTATACTAATATTTTTTTTTTATTTTTTTTCTTTAAAGGTGAAGACCAAGACAAAGGCACCTGGGGATGGTATCACTATGCTGAAGTAATTCAACCATCTGGTCCAGCAGTTGATCCCACCTTATCGCACTAAATTGGCATATTGGCTGTTCTGATTTTTTATATTAAAGAAAGAACAGCCATTTTTAGTACGATAACTAGTAGTGATGGACTGGCCATGAAAAGAGGTTGAAATAAATAACAAAAAAATATTGAGCTTTCACAGGATATAAGTAATATATACATATTATATTTACACACACATATTATATTAACCAATATAAGATAGTAGAGTTTTTTGATAAGTGATACAAAAGGATTGAATGTTTTCAAAATTTTTGAATTTATTTTAACCAATTATCCAGTATAATCTTTGCCTCATTTTGGACGCTATGCATTTCAAAATTAATTTACAAGGTACAAATTGTAAACAGTGATAGGGCATAATGTGAAATTAATGCAGGTCCGAAAAGAGGTTAAGGAAACTTTTTTAGTTTTTAAAAATAAATATTTGTTACTTTTAAAAATTAATAAGTAACATTATATTAAATACGCATTTAATATGGAAAGGTCGTAGTTGTATACGAGCAACATTAGTAATGCAAACTATTATTTTATTATTATACATTATTATGATTATTATTATACTTTATTATTAGAAATAAATATTATTGTTTGTTTAATTGACAAAAAAATATACATTTGTATTTTATTTATTTTTCTTCATTATCTGGTTATTCAACAAAAATAAAATGAATTCTTATATTGAGTTGATTTTTTTTACTGTGAAAGCGACGCAAGTTGAAGTTTAAAGAATATGGATGGGGTCAAGATTTCATCGCAATTCAGATATATTTGAATTACTTTTGCCAAAAAATTATAATGGTAAGTTAATTTGCATGATAAAACGAATTTAAACAGGAAAACGACCAATTGATGAATATCATTCTTTCATTGAACAAAGTGCTTGAATAAAAAAATGAGACTTTGTCTGTGTGATAAATTAATGAATGTGAAATTTAAAAATTAAGAACATGCGTTTGGTTTCCTCAGAATCTTTAAATCGCTCTTTATCTCTAATTTTTGGTACGGCATTAAGTCAAATCAAGTGAAACAAATCAGTGCTATGTATATGAATATTTTCATTTCAAAATATCATAACTGCATTTTTATACCTGACTCATTATTAAAATTCCTTTTCATGAGATACACTGAGTTCAACCAACTTCGTTACAAATAGCAAAAAAAAATAGTCAAAAATTTACGACACTATAAAATTCAAATAGTTTTTTTATTTATTTATTGAATTGTCCATCTATTTCTTGATTGCCTTTAAACGTTAAACGCTAATTAAGCTGTATTATGATTCACAAACTTTCAATATTAGCATGTAAAATAATGCAAAAAATAAATACTGCAAAATTTTTAGCATGTTGAAAATCACGTAGAAAAATTATTGTTATATTTTAAATATTATTGAGTTAAATACAATATTTACAATTATTTTTGCAAATAGACTTGTCTTCACTATTAAAAGTTGATTCTCTAAGAAGAAACATGTTAAAAACAATAAACAGGTTTCATAATGGAAGCTGCAAAAACAGAATTCATAAAAATGTGGAAAAAAACAGTTTCTGATAATTTAAATATAAAAATTTTAAAGCGATTTCCTTTTCTTCCGGTTCTTGTAATAAAAAAAACAACAAAAAAAATGTAATAAAAAATCCATTCAGAACATTCGATCATCAATGTAATTTATTTTATTTCTGAGTTTAATCATTAAATTCAGAACAAACAGAGACATGTTTCCCTTGAAAGATTATTTATTTATTTATAAACATTAAACTTTGCTTTTAGAGATTATCTGTGTTTAAAGTTGAGCAACACAATACTATTTTTAATTTTATTTTACATCATCCAATACAAATATTACAAGAAACCTCTCACGCAGTTTGTAAACATTCTTTGTTTTGGTATATTTTACATGTTATTTTACAACGACGCAATATTTAAACTCGGTGTGTTGGAACCAAACTTTATATTTTAAAATTAATATTCTTCTTGAATGAACTTGAAGTTGTTCTTTACATGGAATGTTATGGACTTAGATTCCAATTTGTATTGAATAACTTACAATACTGTAATCATGTAAAAATAGTCAATGTAATTTTTAACTATTCATTGATAAAAAAAACTATTATGGGTTGTGTATTTTGTCACGTATACCTATTTCGAGTTCACATACATCATACGTCTTATTCGAAACTGGGACAAATAATAAACTAGGGAACATACACTTTTTTTATTTTTTCTGTAATACGCATGTATACAACTATGAATCAATACAATGTTTAATGCACCTAATCTCCATTATGCTACAACTAGAGAATCACGTATGCAATGGAAAATTTTTAATTCAATTAAATCAAAAAAACATCTCGTCTCTCTCTCATTTAAAGTTCATCACATCAAGTTTAATCAAATTGAGTTGATTAAATAAATTTATTAAAGCAAAAATTTAATATGATTGATTTAAATAATTTTATTATGTGTATACTTGCAAATAAACATGTAACTCTTTTTAGTCCCTGACATAAATCGTTATAAAACAGACGTTTTGTCTGTGAAGCCGGTATTTTTGGATTATAAACAAACATTGTTTTGATATTGAACGTTTTTGCTATTGCAAGTTTTTTTGGTGTGATGATGGCTCATTGTCGAATGGCTACGTGCATTATTTTGATCAACCTCTTAATGTTTTATTACATTGAAAGTGGATTTTCGTATAAAATTGATGCAGAAAAACACCCAGGTAAAAAAACAATAAACCTTGAACGAACGGTAGTAAGGAAATAATCTCATAAGTTATTAAAATTTTGTGTTCCGTAAATATTTATTGTTTATGTTTTTTTTTCTTATTTCATTTCGTTGTATTATCACTAAAAATAATTTGTTTTCGTTTAAATGCTTATCAAAAACTATGACAGATCACCCGAACGAATGTTGGGACAAAGAGACGAACAGTTTTTATCAAACTGGGTCGTTAAACCAACGCAAGGGCAAATGCGAGATGATAAGGTGTTATGCTGACTATTCCATGGATTCGGTCGGGTATGATTTGTGTTTATTTTTAGTTTTCACACATAAATTATTTTTTGTTTCAACTTAAAAATATGAAAATTGTGCACGAGTCATTGACATGATATTTTTTATTATCGAAAAAATCACAAAAGTACATGATCTATTTTTAAAAAAAATTCTATGCCTGCGTGACTTTTTTTCTGTGTCAGTTTAATAATCTTATTAACACATAAAATCTAATGAGTCTTGATCTAGGTCAATTCATCAAAACATTTGGTGCAATAAAAAATTTTATGACCCTCTAATTTAAAAAACAAACAGAGATATAAAAATTTTTACTATGTGAGTTTCTTGACCTCAGTTCTACTGCACGTGTTACAAAAACGATAAAATGAACAGAATATTAACAAAAATTTATAATTTTTAATCAAAACAAAAGTTACGTCATATGCCGAAAACTTGAAAAAAAAGAAACATTAATGATGATTGATGTGTAAAAGTGCATTTTAGTTAATGAAAAGTAATTTTTTTCATATTTTGGAATTTAATGGAAATCTATCATGTCTATGATTTTCAGACAGACTCACATTCCTTTCATTAAAGTATATTATTTTCTTCTTAAATCACTAAAGAAAAGTTATAATCCACATTTTACCATAAATTATTCAATTTAATGTTGTTTTGCTTTCAGATGCCATACAAAACCAGCTCAAACCGGTTGTACAGCATCAAAAACTGATTTTAGCAAATCATATCCCGACTGTTGTCCACGCATAAATTGCAATAACAACAATAATCACAATCAAAATCATCAAAACAACAATTTGGCTGGTGTCCAACAAGGAACTTCCCAAACAACATCAACTCAGACACCTGTTGCAGCTCAACCAGCTACTATAACTAAAAAACCTACTACAACAACAATTCATTTGCCGGTTACTCAAAAGCCGGTACTTGGAACAAAATCAAAATAAACAATAAAAAGTTAAATGTATTTTCACTTTTAATTTGAATAAATAGAGTCAAACATTTTATATTGATCGAGGCATGTTTTAAGTGACAATTATTAATTAGCACATGTTTCATTTCAAGTAAATGTAAAATAAATAATTACCAAATTTCAAAATCACACGTAACTCAAATATATTGGGAAAAATCTCAAAAAAATTAATTGGAAAATTTCCAACCGGGGTGCTCAAATTACACATTTAACTCTTTCATCAAAAAGTCGTAAACTTTTTTTCTTTGATTCGTGAAGAGTCATTCTCATTCCTTTTTTTTTTTTGATGTTTGATAAAATTTGATTGAAGTAAATGAGATTATAAAAAATCATTTTATGACTCTTAATCTGTTTCATTGAAATAAATCGCAATATAAAAGCTTAATTAGCATAATAAAATGTTGTGGAAAAAAAAGATAATATTGTTAAATTTGATTCATTGTGACTTTTGACGTAAGATTATAACGGTTATCAGAGTTTGTTAAAGGAAATCAGTAAAAAAGAAATAAAAGTAAATATTCAGAAGTCAACGGTTTACAGTAGTTATATAATTTTTGGGGGCTCTTCAACTGAGCCGGAACTTAATCGAAAAAGTGATCTCTTGGAAGTTTTTGAAAATTCACATGTCACATATCACGTGTCTTTCATAAAATAAGTCGTGGGTTTGAGGGTTAAATTCTTATCAATTAAATTTATATTCTTAAATTAAATAACATTGAAAACATAAACATTGCAATCTATTTTGGTGATATGCCACAAAAAAAATGTAAATAAACCATTAATTAATTCTTTATTATTTGAAATTTATGACTGCTGATAAGGAAGAGACAAGAGTTCAAATTAAAAGGAAAAAAACCTTGACCCAATGTATGAATGATAGAAAAATTTACGAAATTGAACTTAATTTTTTGTGTTGACGTATTATGACGGTCATTAAATTTAAATAATCTAGGGTGGAAATCAAAAACAATTATTATTTTTTTTTCTGATGAAATTATCGATTAATGTTCAATTATTTCGAGAAATGACTAGACTTGGACTAGTTTATTTTGTTTTGATAATGAATAATAATAATGGACATGAAATTGACGGTTTTTTTTGGAAATTCATTTCAAATTATATAATATTAATAGAACTCAATGTTAGTTGGTCATATAAAGGTCGATTGAGTTGTATAATTCAAATAAATATACACAAAATGGTGTGACATTCAAATATTTTGATACATTTTATTTATTTTTACTTTACTTTAATCTTATTGACATACATTTCTATCACAACAGTCAGGATATGATTTATACAAATCTCCTTTTCTCAATTCACATCCTTGTTTTTGAGGTAATGAATTGCACCTAAAAAAATTCAAATTAAAATAAAAGAAAAATTCAATAAACAAAAAAAAAATTTACCCTGTAATTGTCAATTCGTGGTCATTCAAACTACAATGTGCCCTTTCACATTTACCCTCAACACGATTATTTCCAACTGCGTAGTATTTTTTTGTATTTTTGTCATAGCATTTGTCTGGATGTTCTGGATCAAACGCATTTTGAACAATTGTTGAATATGCATTTACAACGAATATCAAATAAGACAAAATAAGAACTCCGTAGAAGAATTTCATGTTTTTATATTCTTTGATAAAAGTATTTCAAGTAAAACTTTGATGCGATGATAAAGAAATCTTAAAATGAACTGGACAATATCACATTAAATTTATGATCATCAGTATTCTCATGAGAACTTTGTAAATTGTTATTTCAATTAGATAAATGCTGTGATAAAATTCAAACAGTGAAACAGTGTAACAAAAAATAAACAAGTAATATTGTAAGTTTTGGTTCTTACATACAAAATTTCAAATCAAATAATGTGAGTTCAAAAACAAAATGTTCTTTTTAACCTTGAAAAAGAAAAGTCATTAAAATTATGAAACAATCATTTTTTTTTGGTTTGCTAACATTGACATGCTATAATTTTGTTCTATTCGAGTAAATTTTGTACATTTTGGTTAATATGAAGGCTCGTCATCGCGTCAAAGCACAAAAATAAAACGAAAATCATCATAAATAATTGATGTTGAGTGGTTTTTTTTATCATGAATTGATTATATTAAATTAAATTGAAATTAAATGCAAATTATTCTAAAAAGCAAATAAAATCTAGATATTTTTTTAAGAACTTTGAGTCAAATTTTAATAGAATGAACAGAAAATAATTTCACATTAAAATAACACAAAGAAAAACCACTCTAGTTAATTTACCTCTATCCGTGTTTTTGGGCATGGGAGGTATTAAACCATTAAAGCATTATTTCATTAAATGGCAAATCAATTTTTTATACGTTAGAACAAATTAAAGTACAAAAATTCTAAAAGTAACAATCAATCGGACATGAACTCAGAAAAAAACATTATAAATGGCTTGTTCAGCTATGTAACAGGTATTTTTTTTTACATCTCTTTAATTAAAAAGCAAATTATATGCCGGTTTCAGGTTTTGCACAGTCAGAGTCTATTATTATTCAACACATAACAAAAAAATTTGGCAAAGATAAGCCTTTTTAGCTAATTCAAATAAAAATGTCTAGTCATGTCAAATTTATTTTCATTTGGTTACATGAATTTTCGCTCGAGCTGGAACCAAAGTGAATTTTGTTAAAAAAGATTGTCTTAAATTTAAAGTACATTGCATACATTCAGGAACTAAAAATGGATTGTGATGTAAATGTACAGGTAACTCGCATTTATTGGAACAAATCACAGTTATTTTGAATTGAATTTTAAAGTGTTAAATCGTTTGAATTGGAATATTCCCTAATCATGATCGTTTTATTCAACCCGAATATTTTTCGTCAAAATCGCATTAAAATTGAGGCAATCGTTTTTTTTCGTCCAAGTAACATGCGAACTGATTTTTGTATCACAATAAAATGTATTACCGTCTCCTTGATTCTTAGACCAAGGACCATTCCGATACAGTGATTGCAATTGTTCGTTACTTTCATATTAGGAATACACTTGAATCTGTCATTCAAGTACAAAATTTATGTCAGTTATAAAAAATTTTTTACTATTTTAGTATAACAAATGTGTTAAGTGTCATAAAAAAATACTTTAAACAATCAAACTTTGACATTTCTTCCGGATTTTCTACTACAAGTCAAAAATTTAAAATACAATACACTCATTGTAAATTTTATAATTGCAGTCAATGACGGATAATATCTTTTTCAAATCCATTTATAGCTATATGCAGATTCTTCAATCAACCTTTTTTTCATAAAGCATTTAATTACTTCATCACGCTCTGTTATAATAATGCAAAAAAAAAGACAAAACACACACATAACTTGTCCAAAAAAATGAAAAAAATTAAATTGTCAGTATCAAAAACTATTAATTTAATATGAAGAAGAAGAAAAGAAAAATATGTTGACCCCGTTACATAATAAATTGAACTCAAAGTAAATTTTATTCATCATCTTTGTACCGTACACTGAACATTATCATCATTCATCTAACAAAAAAAAAATAATAAGGAATGGTATAAAAACATAAAGATATGAGTTGTTAGTTAATAATTGTTATATCAATATACCAAATACATTAAAAAGAAGGCACGAATTATTTCCTATTTATTCATATTTGATTTTATTTTTCATGTTTTGTAGTGTGAATGATGGACAAGTGTTTAATGACTACTTTTTACACCAACAAAAAGTTAATACTGAAGAAAAAAATATGAATTGTAACTGAATTGAATTTGATGCTGTTAAGTTTCAGCTGGTTTAAATCCTTCATCACCAGGACACAGAGGCCTTGGACAACAATCCGGGTAAGGTAATGATGAATCTTCTTCCATGTAACAAGGAGGTTCTAACAGGAAATCAGGACAACTGCAATTCAATTCCAGGATAAGTCATTGACTTCAAAAAATGAATTTTAATAATTTAAATTTTACATATCTGAGTAACAAATCGAATTTCCATCCTTTAATGTCTCACATTCCTCGTTAATGCAATTTTCCGTACAACTTTTTTGTGTTAAAATTACTAAGAGCAGAAAAACTGCCTTGTAAGCCACCATTTCATTAAATTTTCAAACTGAGACTGTTCTTTTAGATGAAAAAAATTTGCTTTTTTATACAAATTCATTTTTTTTGTGTTAATTATGTGTTTTTTTTTGGAAAAAAAACTTAAAATTCGCAACGTTATCAATAAATAATAACTTAATTTAGTATCATAATTTTAGTCACATTAAGTTTTTTTAATCCTTTATTTTATTTTAGGTATTTTAATGGAAAATGCGATTATGAGGGTATTAAGACTGTTTGTCAGTGAGAGATTCAGGTGTAAAACATTTACCAAATGACTATCGTTCTTCTTACAAGGCCTATTAAAGCCACTTCAGAAAAAAAAATTGAGATCGAAATTACTACAAGTAACTCTTAAAATGCGCTCATTAAGAATATTGCAAGATTACGCTTTCCCAATGTTGTTTTGTATGCATATTTTGAATGCATGTAATTTAAAATTCTACCAAATGAAACACGTTCCTCTTCCAGGATGTAAAAACGGTTAGAAATTTTAAGTTTTATCAAAGTAAACTATCCCTTATTGTGATATTTTTATTGATTTTAATCTAAAATGACCTTACAATAACATTTTCAAGTTAAATTGCTTCAATAACATTTTTATTTAACTTTTCAGGATCATATCCTTCGTCTCCTGGACAAAACCTGGTAGCACAGTTGTATGGATACGGTAATGAAGGATCAATAACTTCTTCATAGCAGTATTCGCGATTAGGAGGATAGTTTAGAGTGCAGCTTCTAATTAAATTTAAATAAAAATTATGGTTCAATCAATGAATCAATTAAGGATTAAATTTTACGGTTTCTCAGTTTCCGTTGAAAGATCTTCATTTTCACAAGAAACAAAAGTTTTTGTTATGGAAATGAAAATAATGATGTGTATAAATTTTATAAACCTCATTTTTATTTATTAACGTCTGTTTTGTCGAATTTTTATAAATACACTAAAAATTCCGGAAACACACCATCTAGATTTTATAAAATCTGATAATTTGATTGTAATTGTGTGTTTGTTTAGGTCACAAAAAGTAAAATTAATTATTTTCGAATGACGTTATTAAAATTTGTAGAAGGAAAGTTATCCAAAAATTTCACTTATTTGTAAATCTGAAGATTAGCTGGATCATAATCGGCATCTCATGGACAGTACACTTGAGGACAGCATTGCGGATACGGAAGTGACCCATCTGAATCTTTTAAGTAACACTTTGAATTTGGAGGAATTTGGATCAGGGAACATCTAATGATATAATTTAATTTTGGTAATAATTTTAAGACTTATCAAAAAGAAATCTTACGTTTTTAAGCTACATAGTTCACTTCCATCTGGAGCAGGTTTACACTCCTTTTTGACACAACATTTAACATCAGGTGTTAAAGTTGATATAATAATGAGAAGACACAATAAACTTATTTTGGAGCACATCATTTTGGGTGAATGTTGCAAAAGCACTGATCAAAATACAAGATTTTATTCTATTTTAATACCAGAATTTTTTCAATTTATTTAAGCAATTCAGTTCAAACAAAAATTCTAATCTTTTATATTATATAATAAAAAAACTTGTTTTTATGAAATCTTGGACAATAAAATGTCTAAAAATAACTAAATTACTAAAATAAATCTATTTTTTATTCAATGAAAACTGACATGAGTTTGAGAAAACGTCTAAAGATGAAATTCAATTGTATTTGAGGATGGAAAATTATCCAAAAATTTCAATTATTTGTAA
This sequence comes from Culicoides sonorensis, assembly GCA_900002565.1. Taxonomy (NCBI): domain Eukaryota; kingdom Metazoa; phylum Arthropoda; class Insecta; order Diptera; family Ceratopogonidae; genus Culicoides; species Culicoides sonorensis. The sequence continues at coordinate 322,376 of LN483517.1, read as the reverse complement.
ATTGGGAGATTAGTTGGATCATAATCGGCATCTCCTGGACAATACGCTTTAGGACAGCATTTTGGATACGGAAGTGACCCATCTGATTCTTTTATGTAACACTTTGATTCTGGAGTAACGTGAATAGCACCACATCTAAAAATAAAATATTTTGATAACAATTTTAAGATTAATTAAAAAAAAATCTAACCCTTTTCCAAAACATTGTTTAAATCCATTTGAGTCAATACTACACTCTTTTAAGAAACAACATTTGACTTCAGGTGTCAATAGTGAAATAACAATAAAAAGACATAATAAACTAATTTTGAAGCACAACATTTTGGTTGAATTTTGCAAAAACACTGATCAAATAACAAAATTTTTTTTTATTTTAATATGAAAATTTCTCTCAACTAAATTGAGAAATACAGTGGCATACACAAATTCTTATCTCTTCTATTATGAAATAAAAAGTCTTGTTTTATTATTATCTTGAATAGTAAAATGTCAAAATAATAACTAAATTACTAAAATAAATCTATTTTTTATTCAATTCATTGAAATTAATTTGCTTCATATCCCTTGTCACCCGGACAAAATGCTTTTGGACAACAATCTGGGTATGGTAACGACAGATCTTCTTTCACATAACATGGTGGCAATGCTTGTAAGTCACCACAGCTGTTATGAATTAATAATCACTTGTAAAAATTCACTTAAAAGCGGAATTTAAGGTCTTACGATAATCCTCGAATAACTTCTTCGCCAGCTGCATTTATTTCACTTACTTGACTCACACAAGCATTTCCTGAAATCGCTCCAATGAAAAAAACGAAAAATATTAAAAACACAAATTTAATTGAAATCATTTTGATTTGATGTCTTAATGAGAACTGACATGAGTTTGAGATAACAATGTCAATATATGCAAGTAAAAACTCTTATCAATGTTTTTATTATCAATTTCTTTATTTTTCAATTTAATTTAATTAACTCAAATTTTCGGGACAGACACCACGGGGACAACAAGCTGGAAATGCTTTGTATAGCTGTTCAACCAAATAACAAGGTGGGACAGCCCTTATTTCAAAACATCTGTAAAGAAAATTCAAGTCATATCTTTATTCTATGAATTTATTTTCAAATAATTGACCTTACTTGATCTTTTTACAATTACATCGCTCTTGACAAACAATTTGAGCACATTCTTGTTTAAGGGTTGTGGTTCCAATTTCATATAAATTGCCTTCAAATTCACATTCTTCTTGTTCAAAATTTGAAAGTTTTTCCAGTTTTTTGTGTTGCTCGAGCGAAAAAGAGCTTGTTATTAGCGGGAAGATCAAAAGAAAGCATAATAAAATTATCAATTTTGGTCGAATCCGAACATGAATAGGACCGAATACCATTTTTTCGTTGAATCTTTTGAATGATTTGAGTTTCACTGATAACTGAGATTTTAAATAAAAAAAATTAAAATTCATCTCATTAAAAAAAAACGATTGTGAGAATGGTTTTTGTTAAATGTTAGTTCAATATTCATGTATGATATTGATCAATTGACTTCGGATCCATCTCGCTTTAGGTCGATTCCCACGCAGTACTTTACATCTCCCTAACGGTTCGTAAGCATCAAGTTTCTTTTTCTTGAAATTTGTATTTTAATGACTCATCTGAAAATGATTCATATTGTACTTGAACTTTTACAAAATGCCTCAATTACTTGTATGTAAATTATCGTAGCTTTTCAAGCAGAAAAAGTCGTCACAGATATGTCTTACTATCAAATACCATCTTCAGTCTTATAAACATAATCATTGGATATTGATCTCTGTAAATAAAAAAAAAAAATACATTAAAATATGAAATTGAATCGGTGTTTCGTTTTAATTATCATTATTTTAACATCATGCTCATGTGATGTTGACATTGCTTCAGATAAGTACACAAATCTCAAATCATTCTCAAACATTTCACCAGTAATCATGCGAGCCTTCTTCAATATTCAACAACTATGGTTAAATGTAAACACCCGTCGTAAAATTGATACTGACGCTAATTTGCTGGAACCATTTTCGAGAAATAAAAAATTTCCTTGTGACATTTCGCAAGGAAGAAGTGTTTCACGTCCAACATCCATTCATAAGCTGCGTCCTGGTGATATTGATATCATTGGAGCTATCGGTGATTCACTCACAACAGCATCAGGTGCTTTGAGTACAAACCTGGGTCATATGTTTACAGAAAATCGTGGTCTCGCTTGGAATATTGGAGGGCAATGGAATTGGCGTAATTCAACAACACTACCCAACATTCTCAAAGTATTTAACCCAAAACTAATTGGATATTCTGTTAATGATTCATTCACATATAGTCCGGGTGTTGGTTTCAATACAGCTGAAATTGGAGCAGTTACGGTTGATTTGTATGGAATGGCTCGAGTCTTAGTTGAACGCATCAAAAATGATCCACGTGTTAATTTCATGAAAGACTGGAAGATGATTACTGTGACAATTGGAGCAAATGACATTTGCTCATTTGTGTGTTCATTAGATGATCCAAATAAATTACCCGAGAGCCATAGAAAGAATTTGCTGAAAACATTGAGATATTTTCGTGATAATATGCCACGAACATTTATCAATGTTGTATCAAAGCCTAAAGTGAGAATTTTGTTGAATTTTTCGAAGAAAACGAAATATTGTGAGTTGTTACAACTTGGAATGTGCTCATGCTTTACGGGATTATTTTTCAATGCAACATCAGATACGCGAAAGTGGTTCGAAGAAATTGAAGAGAGATTTATGAAGGTTGAGGAGGAAGTTGCGAAAATGGAAGAATTCAAAGGATTACAAGAATTTGCTGTAGTATATCAACCATGGGGAGTTAACTCAACGGTAAATTTATGAAAAGAATAAATAATCACTTTGACAGATCATTTGACATAAGTCTAATTACCCCTTTTTATGTTCATTTCAGCTTGATGTTGATGGAAATGGTGATGACAGAACTCTTCTAGGCTACGATTGCTTTCATTCAAGTCAAAAAGGTCACAGCTATGCTGGTGTCAGTTTATGGAATAACTTACTTCAACCAGACAAGGAGAAACAAACTTCTTGGAATTCACCTCACACAAGATTTTTATGTCCGTCCCCTAAGCATCCTTACATTTACACGTACAACAATGAAGTTGAAGAAAAATTTTGATGGGAATTTATTTCAAAAATTCGACAAAACAACTTGAAATAAACATTCAATTGAGCAATGAGAGATGTACTTCAATAAAAAAGATAATGACAAATAAAAATCATGAAAATGAACAAATATTTACTTGATTAATCATTGAACCAATTAATATTTACATTAGCTTACACATACACATTGTTTTATTTTATTATAATTTTTTTTTCTTCTTAAATACATGTAATTATCTTGTCAATATACACACTAATGCGCTGTATCAACCTTGACCACTAACGATCAACTACACAACATTATCTCAAATTATTTCTCTCATTACATGCGGATGGATGATACAATGTAATAATTACTCTTAAATGCATGAAATCGTCCGTTTAATTGACTTTGTTGATTTATTTTTATATTTCAAAAAAATAATTTGTATTTAAAAATAAATCATGTCAAGGTTAAATTTTTTCTCGTAAATGTATTGTAATTTCTTTAAAAATAAAAATGTAAAATAAAGCACATCTTGAATAATTTTTGCACGTGACACCGGTTAAATTTTAAATTCAATGTAACGTGATATGTTATGTAGTGGTCAGTTTATGACCAGGTAGTAAGTCGTATAAGGTTATTGATGTAAAGAGCTTGTTTGAATGCGTGACGCATTCTTTTGAGATAAAAAAGAGATTTATTGTTGGTAATTTCAATGGCAAGTATAATCACCTATTGTTTTATCTGAGGAAAAATGTTGATGACAAAAACACGTTCAAGATTGAATTAAGTTCAGACAAGTCTCCACACGTGAATTCTGTCCACTGATATGCCTTGACTAGCAAAATTTTGAAGATCATCCAAATCGCAATAAAAAATGAAATTTTCTTTAAATTTTAATTGAACTTCATAATTTTCTTATGTAATGACTCCATTTTTTCGTTACATGACCTAAATTGTTTCAAATCTTCTATTACTTCAGAAAAAATGACACAATTTCATAAATTATTTTAAGTATGTCCAAATACACACGACATACGTAAAATTACACATCAATTTCCATTATTCAATGTATCACTTACTTACACACATCATTTTTAATGATAGCTTTCTGAGTGTATTGATGTGTGTTATGTAAAAATTAAACTCATAAACAAAAAAAATTACCGTTAGCAAGTCAGAAACAAAAAAAAAACAAATTATGATATAAGTAACTTCAATCTATTGTCAAAACAAAGCCGAATGTCATTAAACTTTGACTTGTGAGATTAATTTTTGGTTTTTTTAATTTTTTTTATATATTGTGTTAATTGAGCAGAAAATGATTTTACATGATTATTGTCTGATCTGGTTTTTTGCACATATGCCTTGTAAAAATGTTGGTTGAAAGATTTTCATTGGAAAAATGTGATAATTCAACTTCCCTTGTACGGCAAAACAATTCGTTTTGAATCATGAAACGACAAACTCAAAGTTTGAGAATCTTTACACTTGACTCTTATCTTCTTATAGGACTTACAACTCAAAAAAATCCTTGACTTAATTCACGAGACAGGTCAGGCACATGCCTCTTCCGATGTGTTCATGTAAATTAATTGATGAAATTTCGTTTTCGTACGTTACATTGCGACACATGTTCGATTATCATAAATAAATTTATTGATGAATATAAAATCCAGAGCATAGATAGACAGACATCATCAATGATTTAACTATATAACAACAAAATGAGTATAATGACGACAATGATGGTGATAACACAAATAAATACTATTCAACAAAATGTGTATATAAATAAATATACAATAAAAAAAATACTAAAAATAAATAATATATATATAATAATGATAATAAAAAAAAGAGTTTGGAGAAAAAAAAATGCGACACAGAGGTTTAGTCATTCAAAAAATGTGTGCAAAGCAGGAGTTATTTTACGTGTTCAGTATTTTCATTATTTTATTAGGAGTGTTACACAATGCAAGTGCATCACAAGCACTCTTCTTCGCTAGACTTGATCCAGATAATCCAGACCAATGCATTTTTGAGGATGAAGTTCACAAAGTTGGACAAGTTCAGATAAAAGGTGAATGCGGGTTAATTGATTGCTCAAGGGATTGTACGTGTGCCATCACGGGGTGAGTTTGATTGAAATCTATTCGAGAATAGACAAATTTAACAATTCATTTTATTATGAATAAGATGTGGCACAGCATCAGCAGTTCCTCCATGTTACACAGTTGAAGACAAATCAAAGCCGTACCCGGATTGTTGTGCACAACCCGTGTGTCCTGAAGAAAACGCGTTAAGATAAAAATTATCAAACATAAATTTTATTAAATTAAATAAGAATTTTAATTTTAAGATATTTTTAATATGACAATATTCATATAAAGTGGCGCCAGTCATTTATTAATATAAAACGTAAATAAGTGTTTTTATTTTGAATAATTTAAAGGACTTATGAAGATTAAAATATTCATACCAAGAATTTTAACCGCAAATATAAACAATAATGATAATGAAGGAATTATTTTAAGAAAATCCGCAATAAAAAGAAGACAAATAAAGAGTAACAGGTCGATTGGCGTCTAAAATATTTACGTTACTCAGCAGAAAATTAAAATTAAAAAAAATTATTTTACTCTTATTACCATTTCATTATTTCACACTCAGCAAAAAACGATCAGAATGTTTTCCAAGGTCCCAACTAAGAGGTGAGCAGATAAAATTTGACATTTCATGTTATTAAATGTCAGACTCAGCTTCATAGGGCCTGCAATTAGCTTATCAGTCTAGATTTTTGTGTTCCCAATGAAATCAACCGTTCCCTTTGCTATTCCATGTCATTTTTACTTGAGTGTGCACATAAATGTTTAAAGTTTTTGAGTTAATCTTTACCGGAATGTTGTCCTAGGTCGAATATACTTAAATTTATAACTTAATTAAATATTTGGTGTTTTTATGTTGGACAATGACGTTATTCTTACCATTTTATTTATATCGAATATTAAAAGTTCTGTTTACATTTCAAACCAAAATAAAAACCACAAAAAAATTTTTTTGCCACTTATGAATATTTTATGAATATAAACTCGTTTTAATGTCGTTTCTCTTAAAAATAAAATTCATATATTTTTGTACACTTTCTTTTCGCAAATATACGTTAAAATTCATAGTACGCGAAGATGATAGACACAAATAAACATAAAAAAATCGAACCTATATCAATAATAAAATTTTAGTTTTTTGATTCAGTCACTCAAAAAATGTCATATAGAAAGGAAGTTATCAGTGCTCTTGTAGCATCAATTTTTATATTTCTTTGTTCACTTCCACATCAAACAAATGCTGCAATTGGAGTATTTCAAGCCGAAGTTGATCCATTGAGACAAGGATGTACATTTAAAGACGAATTTTTCATGTTTGGAATTTCACCAACTCAGGGATTTTGTGGTCAAGTTGATTGCGATGAAAATTGTCATTGTTTCATGTACAGGTAAGAAATTTCACTTCAAATTCCAGTGATGTGTTTGTAATTTAAACTCTTTACAATAAAACAGCTGTGATTATGAAGAAGCTGAACCACCTTGTTACCTGATTCAAGGTCGATCACAATTCTATCCCGATTGTTGTCCAAGAGCAGTTTGTCCAGTAAGCACGGACGAGAATTTGCTTTGAATGTTTTAAGTGAAATTCAAAATTAAGTGATAGTGTGATAAATATTGTACAATAAGTCTAAGTTAAGTACACATTCAAAAGTGAAAGAATATGATTAAAATGTTAAAAGTCTGTAATATTGCAATAAAATTAGGTTTATTTATTTAAATTTTTGAAATGAAATGTTAAAAATGAGCTCATACTTACTTTTAAATACTATTGAAATATCATAAAAACAACAATTTTTAAGGTTCTTGAGAAAATTTTATTTATTTCTGATAATAATATAATTCAATTGAAAATAATTATAATAATAGCCTATTAATTATGATATAAATTCCTAATATCTTACTCACTCATTCTAAAACAAACAATTTAATTAACGCTTCTTGTATTTTATTTTTTTTTTATAAATGCTAATTTCTTTCATTTGTTTTTCTAAAATTTAAATTTAATATGACGTGATATTCAAAAAATTCAATAATTTAAATTTGAATAGTCATTCAGGTTTTTTTTTTCTTAAAACTTTCAAAAACTACTTAATTTAATTATTACTTTTATTTTTAATTCAGAAAATTGAATCAAATCAAAGCAATTTGACACTTCTTCATTTCAATTTGATAGGTTACATTGCTTTTTTTTAATTTTTCTTAATCTATCTAAAAAATTATGGCAAATTAAATACTTGTATGAATTTAATACTTAAATTATGTAGGGTTAACTATTGGCCTTACGAACACCTTTCGTTCACTTAATTATGTGGTATAATTTACTGTCTGTATAAAGTTAAAATTTCTGTGCATTAAAAAGAAAGCCTAATTCTGTTGGAAAATTTCTTTCAATCGGTATATCATGAAAAAAATTGTAATTTTAAGTTATAATTTCTCAAAATACATGAAACGCAAGACGATTCCACGATCCTATGCAAAATCTGTGTAAAAATTTTTCTCAAAAAATATCGAGATTTTTCAAAAAACATCGAATTCGGATTTTGATTCGAATTTGATAGAGTCAATTTATTAAAAAAATTGCTCTTTGGAAACGCCTGGTTCATAAGTTCATCATTGAATTGAAATTTCGTACCTCATATCATTGAAAATCGATTGTAAACTTTGATTCCCGTAAATTTTTTGTTACATGAATAATAAAATTATGAGCTGTCACTTAAATTTAAATAAAATTAAATGAAATGAAGATCAGTGTAAGAGTTTAAATCTATGATTTATAGCAAAAATAATTTAATAAGAACTAAATTGGAATTCTCTTAATCATATAATTGTATGTTGTCTACATTTAAACAAAATAATATTTCTTATTCACTATTCCCTGTCGACTCTTTATAATTACTTTATTTTATTTTGTATTAATATTTTTGTATTTTATTTTTTGGGAGAAGCTTTAACTGTTATCATATGTAAACATGTATGGATTTTGCTCAGTTGGACATAAAAATTTCTTCATTGGTGATGCCCAGTTTGTTGATTTTTGACTATCACGTTGCAATAAATTATTGTATAAAGTTGTGCCGGCATAACTGATGATCATATGAAAAATAAATAAATTGGCTTGATAAACAACTGTTGACAAATTGTTTTTTATTGCATTTATATTCATTAATTTTAATTGTAAATTATTTATTGCTTTCGTTATTTATTTTGAAATTTCACCAATAATGTGAAGTAATACACAAAAATATGACACAATCAGGTATACTTACGCATTGCCTTTTTGGCTCATGTGAAAACAATCGAAACTGAGCAAACTGTAATCGTTTCCTTTGCCATCGAGGTTCAACTGAAATTAAAAATATTGTTTGAAAGAATTAAATAAATTTCAAATTCAAATTAACCGAAATTTCTGTTGACCATTTCTGATAGACAACAGCAAAATCATTGTGTCCTCTCCAAATTGAAGATTTAGCGACTTCCTCCTCGACTGCAGTGAATTCTCTTTCAATCCTCTTCCATCTTTTTATGGCTTCAGCCGTTGCCTTGTAGGTGTTACCTTGCCAACATGAGCACTCGAGAAAATGAAGAGTTCGGCATTCATCTGGCTTATCTTTTGGCATTACAACGGTCTCAACTTTCGGTTTTGAGACGACATTGACAAAGGTTCTAATGGAAATTGAATTTAAGTCATCTAAAAAAGTATTTAATTTGAAAAAAATAAATACCTTGGCATATTATCTTTCAAATATTTGATCGCTTTAGACAAGTTCCGTCTATGCTTACGAGGTAGACTTTCTGGATCTTTCATGGCACATACAAATGTACAAATATCGTTACCACCTAATTTTATTTTTAAATTTGAAAATTATTTTATGAGTAAGGTAAATTAAATTTCATTTCATACCAATTGAAATGGTGACCATTTTCCAGTCTTTTTTAAAATTAACGCGAGGATCATTTCGAATACGTTTGACTAAGTGTTTTGCCATGTACGGCAAATCAAAGGAAACAGCACCAATTTCTGCCACATTGAATTGTGTCTCTGAATGTATGCCAAATGCATCACCCAGTGAATATCCGACGAGCTGTTAAATTAATATCAATGTAAAATTACATAATTTAAATAAAAAAAAATGAAAATTACTTGTGGATTGTAAACTTTCAAAATATTGGGTAACGTTGTTGAATTTCTCCAATCCCATTGTCCTCCAATACACCATGAAAGACCTCGATTTTCCATGGTTAAATCCAAAAATTTTGTTGATGTAGCACCATTGGCAGCTGTAAGGGAATCACCCATAGCCGCTATTACTTTGATATCACCTGTGAATGAAATTAAAGTTAAAATTTAATCTTGATTCTCATTCTTACAAAATACTATTAAATAATATTATAATTATTATACAATAAATTGAGCTCGGATTTCTGTTTAATTATAAGGTACATTTATAAACTACCTGATTTTTCCAAGGAGAACTACATAATATTACATTTTCTTTACACATAATACTATTTTTATATGTGAAAATAATGAAATTGAAAGTGAATTTAATTTCAATCTAACGGTATTTCAATGAAAACCGCTAAAAATGATCAAGCTCAATCAATATTGTAGTTAAAATTACAACATTAGATAATTCTTGTGTGTTGTATTCTTAAAACCAGTTCCTTGCACTTACACTAATGACAGGTTGATGTAATACTTGTAAAATACCGGTATGCGGCATTTTAAATTTTTACGTTACGAATCGTAGAATCATCATAAAATTGAACGAAAATGCTTTTTAATGGAGGTTTTGATCAGGATTTCAAATTTTTTGTATCAAACGATGGAAAATTTTTTAATTTAAAAGAACAATGGTGTAAAATTTGATTGAAATTTGCTCTTGACCTAACATAATATTTAAATTTAATTATTGTAAAGTTGATTTTCGCTTGTTGATACACACGGAAGAGATTACAACATTTTTATATGCATTATTACAGCATCAACTAAGTTCAATGTTATTACACGTTAATTTGCAGTATGTAAATTACAACCTTAACCGATACCATTTAGTGTTTGAAATCAACGGCGAAGGGTATTAAAATCAGTTCTATTCTTATTTCATGTGAAGGAGGAAGTGAATTGAATTTTAATCTTACATTTTTTGTTCTATAAAAATTAATTTCTACAAATGATGATCAGAAAGTCATTTATTTTGATCCTAATTTCAAATTTCTGTCATGGAATTACCTGGAATGGATATGATCCGAGAGAAATTTTTAAAAATAATGAGAACACATTTAAAAGTCTAGAAAACGATTTGAAATCTAATCAAATATCGAAACAGTGCTTAATCGATTTCAAATCCATTGCAATTGGAGTACAAGCAGAAAAGGAGTGGAGTGAAAGAAGTGAAGCCTTATCTAAGCCTTAAATGATATGAAATACATTTTTTATTTTAAATTTCAGTCCTCAATTCATGGGGTCACTTACCACAAGGCTTTTATTCTGGTAAAAAAATCGATTATGGTTATTTTGATCAATGTATAAGGACCTTTCCAAATACGTATGAGGCCAAAATTCAATTCAATCCACAATATTGTCTACTTCCCTTGAAAAGCCTGAAAAATCAAACCATTGATTTCCAAATTGGAATATGTGTCCCTGACAGTTGCACCACAAACCAAGTTCAAATCATCATGAATCGGTTATTGAACGAAATTGGATATGAAAGTACTGGGAAAATGGATCCTTGCATCGATACAGCCCCAGAACGGTTTGGAATGTTAGAAAAAGTCACAATTGCGACAGTGATAGGACTCTTAATTGTAATTTTAATCAGCACGGTTTATGATATGATACAAAAATATAGGAATGGTATAAAATTTTAAAAGTGACATTGAAATTTGAAGACATGAATATTTTTTTTCAGCTAAAAGGAACCCATTAATAACGTCATTTTCATTGCAACGCAACATTTCTTATCTATTGGAGCCTAAACAAGATCCCAATATGATTGAGTGTATTGATGGAATTCGCGTATTCACTGATGGGTGGATCATTATCTTTCATCTGTATTTCTTTTTGAGAAATTACATGAGATCTGTTCATAATCCACAAGAGCTCGATGTTGTAAGAATCCATATTCAATTAAAAATCTAAGATTTTTACTAAAAATATTTCATTTTAGTGGAAAAACTCCATATGGAATGTGCTTACATTACAATCACATTTGGCAGTTGACACATGTTTCCTCATTGGAGGCCTATGCTTGTCATATAATTTCATGAAAGCAAGGGAACGGAGGTGATTTTTTCAATTTAATTTCAATTCAAATTTTATTTTTCCTGGAATTTTTAATATTATTACAGAGACCGTTTCAATCTCTTCAAATTTTACTTGCATCGTTACATTCGATTAACTCCCGCTTATGCTGCAACAATGATGTTACTGATTTTTGTGTATAATGTAAAACCTGGACCAGTTTTTGAGCCAAATAGTTACATGGGATTAGATTCATGCCGAAAATATTGGTGGGCTGCTCTGATTTACTCCCAAATTTATACCAATTGTGATGAACCGGTAATTGATTTAAATTTAAATTTTCAAAATTTTATTCTACTCTTCATTTAAGTGCATGCCCGTCACATGGTACCTCAATGTTGATATGCATCTTCATATCATATCACCCATTTTATTGTTCGCCTTATGGAAATTCGGATATAAGTGTATGCCAGTAATCGTCAGCTTAGTACTTTATTCAATTTATCAAGTGTACCAAATTGCAATGCATTATGAAATCAATATAGCGACTATGTTTGAACTGACTTCACTTGTTGCAATGAAAATTTATTGTCCGACACATGTCAGATATGGTACTTGGCTGATTGGGATAACGCTTGGATATGTTTTGTACAAGAAAAAGGAGACGCCTAGTACAATGTCAAATGTAATGCATATTTTGAAATTTAATATTATTTTGTAAATTAATTTTATAATTTTTTAGTTCAAAAACATCTACATTTGGATTAACGTCACTGTTTTATTGATTTTCACTGTCACTGCCGTTCACATTTGGCGTGAATACCAAGCAGATGTGTTAATATCCGCTTATGCTGCTGCACCACATCGAGTTACATGGACATTATGCATGGCATGGGTCATTTATTCATGTATCAGAGGACGAGGAGGTCCAATTAATTGGTTCTTTTCCCTGCCGTACTGGAAACCGATCGCAAAATTAAATTATTGCAATTATTTGATACATCAACCATTTATTGTGTTAATAGCGAGATTGCTTAAAGTACAGCTGAATTTTGATGGATGGGTTTTCCTCGTAATGGCATTAGGTGTGTATTTCTTCTCATTGATTGTCTCAATACCGTGGACTTTGATGTTTGAAATTCCATTTTTGAATTTGGAGAAGGCAATTTGGGGTGTAATCGAAGAAAAAAAGAAATTGAAAGCGAATGTAGCAAAAAAAGATCAATAAAATTTGTTTTTTTAAATGAAAAATAATTGATTTTTATTTCAATTTAATTTAATTTAATCGTTTCTTAACTTGAACCATGTGACCGTTATCCAATTTCAGTGTAATACTGAATTTCAAGACCAAATCCTTCATTTTCATGTCAGTTGTGAATTCAAATTGACTTAAAATTTTAATCAAAGCAATTTTAACACCCAACATTGCATAATTCAAACCTAAAATTAATGAAAGACAAGTAAAATATTTCATTGAAAGTAAATTTCATACCAATGCAATTGCGTGCCCCACCACTAAATGGCTGAAATGCATAAGGATGTCGTTTTGCCACATTTTCGGGTAAAAAGTTATCTGGATAAAAGTCGAAAGTGTGTTCACCCCAGTATTGAGGCCAGTGATGTAATTTATGGAAATTGATGAGAATTGTCTCGCCTTTTTCAATTTTTCCGAGTCCTTTGATATCACATTCAGCTAAAGCTTCACGTTCTGTAATTGGAACAGCTGGAAAATGTCTAAGAGTTTCTTTCACAATCATATCGAGATATGGCATATTTTTAACTGTATCGGAATCAACTAAATTTCCTGGTTTATAATGAATCGCAATTTCTTCCATTAACTTTTTCTCATACTCAGGATGCATTGCAAGCATTAAAATGGCATATGCGACTGTTAAGCCGGAAGTTTCATATCCAGCCATGAACATTGAGCCAATATTTTCCACTAAATCTTCATAGCACAATTTCTTGCCTTCAAATTCAAAGTTTAGCACCTCGTCAATGAAGAGAGGTTTTTCTGTATTGACTTTTCCTTCCTTTATCTCCTGTAACTTCTTGTCTAATATCGGGCAAATTACCTTTTTCATCATATATCTGCTCAATTTATGCACTTTATACATGTACGATAATCGAAATGTAATGTATGGCATATAAAATGGATTTATCATTCTAGCGGAAATTGCATCCTCGAGTTGTTCAAACACATCACCGTTAATACTCGGATCTGGATCGGTCCATCCTAAGAGATTTTCAAGTACTTGATCGATACTCATTTTGATTGTGAGTTCATTTAAGTCAAAGACTTGACCATCAACGTGTTCTTCTAGTTTTTGACATAAGATATCGACATGCTTATTGAAAGTTGGGACCATATCGAGTACTGATCGTTGACTGAAACAATGAGCGGTGTGTTTTCGGTATGGTTTCCAGAATTTAACTAGAATATGAATTTATTCAGTGTAAGATAAAGACATGTAATTGTTAAATTAACTTACATTTCGCTGCTAACATGCCACTTTTCAATTCAAACATATCAAAAATATAAGATCGCTCAAGCCATATTCTAGTGGGAAATATTTGTGCTAAATGTTCGGGATCTGTGACAAACAGCAATAATTTGCCTCCGAAAATCAATTTTACTGTCGGTGCAACCATAATTTGATCAAAAACTTCAACCATTTCAGTTAACTTATTAGGCCGAACAGAATAAATGCTGCCAATTATCGGTAATTGTTTTGGTCCTGGTATCTGACGAAATCGCTCGTTTAATTGTTGTCGACGCCATTCAATCCATACCAGAATCGGAGTTAACAAGACAAAGAAGGAAGTTAATAAAGCAAAATACATTTTTGTTTATTTAAACACCAAATTCAAAAAAAATAATTGATTTTAATCGTTGCATTGAGGTGCAACGCGGAAATATTAAGAAACTTGAGTATTGCATGACATCCTTCTTTTATATATAAGTTTTTCTCCTTTGCCACACAAACACCAACACAATTACAAGGTTATACTGCTATTAGATAATTCTCAAATAAAATACCCAAGAACAAGTTCTCCTATTATTTAATCTTTTATGTATGAAATGTGAGACAAATGTGTGTGAACTGGTTCTTCCATTTTAATCGTATTATCTTGATGTATGATGAAGAAAATTCTGTTTGTCATGTAAAAGCTTACATCAGATGGTGCATTGAAATGCAATGAGAATTATACTTATTTTCCAGTTACATGGAATGTGGCTACAGAACACAGACAATGCTTTAAGTGTAGAGAAACTGGTTTAAAACACATTTAGTAACAATAAGGGTTGAATTTTACTTTAACACTTAATGAGGTGTGGGAATTGTTCATTTTAATCAAATTTTTAGATATTTGATTTAAAATTTTGACTATTTTCACTGTAAATTATCAGCAGAAAATCGACTTTAAAGTTACTGGTTGAAAAGTTATACAATGATTGATGGGTTAAATGGGTTAAGAATTTCCACATTATAATCAAATAAAAGCGCAATTCAAACCAGATTGACTTTGTTGCAATTTAATTACATATTCATTAAATTTTATTACACACCCAACTAATACTGAAACTTATTTTTTCATGTCCTGACACCAAATTTTTTCTGAGAGAATTCATGGATCATGTGTCCTTTTTGTGAATTTTTCTAAAATTTTCTCACTTTAATGCTAGGTTCATGTTAAAATGAATGACCATGAGTGTGTGAGAAAAATCTCAGCCATGTGTAGAAAAAATGTGTGTCCACAGCACTGATTCTATAAATGTATGAATATTACCGAGAAACACATTAAACACATTTTTTTATTTTCTTGCTGTTAATTGCTTTAGTATAATTGCTTTTTCTTTTTCATCAGGTTTACGTTAGTAGTCTAGAGGTTGTCAAACCAAAGACTCGATTATGATATCAATCAGATTTAAGAAGCCTTTCACATTGTTCTGTAGATGAAAAGTCAATTCACCCTCTTTTTAGATTTAAGCATGGAGAATTTTCTATAAAAAGTAATTTTGAAATTATCTCTTTGATTCTGAAGTCGATTTTTGTTCAAGAGAGCTTTCTGTTTATTCAGTTTTCATTTCCAGGCAAATCAGATTGAAGCACTCAATCAATGTGATACAAAAAAATCATACTAATTTTCAAATCAAATAAAATGTACCTAGTTTCTACATTTGTTTGCGGTTGTATTTGTTCCTGGGTATAAAAACTTCAGTACCAGCCATATTTCAAAGTTTTCGCACACGGACTCTTAATTAATTGAGACGTGTTTTTTTTTTTACTTTTATTTTCATTATTAGACTTTGTGGTGACTTTGCTCATACATTGAAAATCCACAAATATGTGGCTAATTTTGTTATTTTTTGTTGTTATGCTGATTTGTGTGTACTTTGAAGTGCAACGTGTATCCTTGAATAATCGCTTCAAAAATGTTACTGGACCAAAACAAATACCGGTCATTGGGTCACCATATTCAATGAGAGTCAATCAACTGATTGAATTTGAAAAAATATTTGAAGAATTATCGGTTGATACTGTAGTTAAATTCATTTTTGGTGGTAAATTGCTTCTGATGGTCTCTGATCCAGTTGTTTTATCACAAGTTTTGCCATCGAAATCATTCCTTGAACGCCCATATGTTTTTGATTATTTTAATTTTCCTACTTCGATGCTGAGTGCTAAATGTAAGTCAATTTTTTTCTATTACTTGTAATTTATTTTAATTTAATCATACATATTTATCAGATCCACTATGGAAACCAATGCGAAAACAAACAAATTTGTGTTTCAATCAACGTGCGATCTCACAAATGTTTCCTGTACTAAATAAATACGTTAATCGGCTCCTTAACCAATTAGAAAATCATGTCGATGGACCAACTTTCGACATAAATAATTACACATTACAAATGGGTGGTGCCCAGGTGATGGAAAACTTACTTGGAGTGAATGGCGAGGAATTTATCGTTGATTCCGAGATTTTTGACAAAATGGAAGACGTCATAATGGGACGCATGTTCAATCCGTTATATCAATTGTGGTTAACTTATCGTTTTTCGAGTATGCATAAAATTAAGAGCATAGCTGATTACACGATCAATAAATTTTTCGGCAAAATTGTCAATGTCAAGTCAAAAGAATTGAATGGCGTGCAAAAAAATGACAACCAAAAAATATTCATTGAAGAAATGATGAAATTTGAACATGGAGGAAAGTCGATGAATGCAAAGGAATTGGCAGAATGTGTCGGATTGATGTATTTAGCTGCATTTGAAACATCGGCATTAACTATTTCGTATGCGTGCTTAATGATGGCTTTACATCCAGAATATGATCAAATTTTGCAAAAGGAAATTAGAGAGAATTACAATGATGGTGATGAAATTGACAGTGAAATGTTGAAAAAGTTTCCTTATCTTGATATGGTTGTGAAAGAAACACTGCGACATTTTCCATCAGTACCACTTACGGCCCGGGAATGTATGGAAGATCATCATGTTGGTAAATTAACTCAATTTTATATTCATTTCAAACTATTTTAATAAAATTCTTTCATAGAACCATTGGGAGTAATTCCAAAAGGCACCATCCTTGTAATAAACTTTTGGAAATTACATCGATGGCCGCAATTTTGGGGTCCTGATGTCAAAAAATTCAATCCTGACAACTTCTTGCCAGAAAATGTAGCAAAACGACATCCATATGCTCATTTACCGTTCAGTGGAGGTCCCAGAAATTGTGTTGGAATGAATTATGCACAAGCTAGCATCAAAGTGGGTCTCATTAGAATTTTATCAAAATACAGATTCACAACAAAATTAAAAATGGAAGAATTTTTATTTAGAGCTAGTATTACACTCAAATTACTTGGAGGACATTTGGTTCAAGTGCATCGAAGGTGAAAGAAACATAAATAAAAAAAAATTATGATAAATAAAATATTTATTAAATGAATTCCTTATGAAATTTTTTTTATTGTAACCAATTTGCCACAACTAAGCCGGTATATGATTTAACTCGAGAGATATTTCATCTAAATTGTCTGTTAATTAAGCATTTATTGCACTCTAGAACAATTAACAGTAACATTAGAAAAAAAATTACATTTTACAACATTGCATCATTATTTTACTTAAACCCATTAGAATTATTACTATTTAAACTATACAAGGAAGAAGAAAAACCAGTTTCACTTATGATATGTGTTCTAATAAGCATTACAGATTGAGATCATATGGTGATAATGTGGTGGGAGATGAATTAATTATAGAAATTGAAAAACTGGTTCTTCTCATTCTCACATCAATTCTATTGGCTAATTGCTGGTTTTTATATGACATGTATAATGCAAATTTTCCTTATTTTCCATTATTTCATATATGTGTTTGTGTAAATGTGTCAGTATCGAACGATGAAATGAATCAAGGTCGGCCAGAATCCTATCAATATTGGAAGAGAATTGTAACTTGACTTGATATATAGAGGCTTGTAATTACACTGTTACGATTCTTTAATCAATTTGTCGTGGTTTGAGATAGATCTCTCTCCTCACATTTTTTGAATTGGAAGAATTTTTTTAATTGATTTGACGTCATTTAACGTAAATTCTAGAATAATCATAGACATATTAAAAAATAAAGGAAAAATATGTGGTTTTTACTTATTTGTGCAGTTTTAGTGTTTTTAATTTACCTTGAGGTACAAAGAGTGAAATTGAATAACAAATTTAAGCATGTTGCTGGCCCAAGGTTTGAAAAATATAGTTGAATTTTAAATTAAACTGAAATTTACAGAAATTTTTTCTATTTCAAGTCAACTTCCTATTATTGGTAGCGTCTATTCAATTCGACCCAACAAGTTGACAGACTTTAAAGCAGTTTTTGATGAATTGGCAGTTGATCCAGTTGCAAAATTCGTATTTGGTGGAAGTTTATTGCTGTTAGTAACGGATCCAGTTGTGTTGTCACAAATTTTGCCATCAAAATCATTTTTGGAACGTCCATATTTTTTTGATTTCTTTGAATATCCATCGGCGATGTTGAGTGCGAAATGTAAGAGCTTAATTAATTTTCTTTAATATGAACTTTCTTATAATAATTAAAACTTATTATTTAAATTTTACAGTTAAACTTTGGAAACCAATGCGAAAACAAACGAATCTCGCATTCAATCAACGTTGTCTAACAAATATGTTTCCAGTTTTCAATAAACACGTTGATATTCTCATCAAAAGAATCGAATCACATTTGAATGGGCCCACTTTTGACATCAATCAACTTACGCTTCGTATGGGAAGTGCTCAAGTGATGGAAAATTTGATGGGATATTCAGACATTGAGGAAGAAATTGATGTGGAACTCTTTGAATTATATGAGGATCAAGTGACTGAACGCATGGTGAATCCGCTCTATCAACCATGGGTGGTGTATCGAAATTCTTACATGTACCAAATACAAGATAAAGGTAGAAAGGCATTACATGAATTTTTCGGTAGAATTGTCGATCGAAAAATGCAGGAATTGCAAAAAACTGGTGGTGAAGCTGAAGGGAAATTGTTCTTAGACGAAATGTTTCGGTTTGAGCACGAAGGGAAGAAGTTAAATTACATTGAACTCGTTGAAAATATTGGATTGATGTTTCTTGCTGCTTATGAGACATCAGCACTTACAATTTCATATGCTATATTAATGCTGGCGATGCATCCAGAAATTGATGAAATTTTACAGAAAGAAATCAAGGAAAATTATAAAAAAGGAGAATTTATCGACTTTGATATGTTGAAAAACTTTCCTTATCTCGATATGGTTGTCAAGGAAACTCTTAGACATTTTCCAGCTGTTTCATTAACAGCACGTCAAGGCATGGAAGATTGTAATATAGGTAAATGCTTTATTTCTTATGTAAACAAGTAATTTTAATATCAATTTCAATTAGAACCACTTGGAGTTCTTCCAAAAGGCACCATAATTGTCCTCAACTTTTGGAAACTTCATCGATGGCCTCAATTCTGGGGCCCAAATGTCAATGAATTCCATCCTGACCACTTCCTTCCAGTAAACGTAGCATCACGCCATCCATATGCATATTTACCGTTTAGTGGAGGGCCCCGAAATTGTGTTGGAATGAATTATGCAATGCACACCATTAAAATCGCGTTAATTAAAATTTTAGCAGAATATCGGTTTACAACTCAACTCAAAATGGAAGAATTGAATTTCAAAATTTCAGTGACACTCAAATTGGCTAACAGACATAAAGTTCAAGTGCATCGAAGATAGTGGTAGATTAGATTTTTTTAAAATTAAGTTATTTAGGGTAATTTTTTTTAATAAAATGTCGCCTATAAGGCACCTTAAACAAAACATTTGATATTTAACTAGTTTTTATTTAGACAGACAGAATAAAGCCTCTGATAAATATGAAAAAGGTCATGAAAAGTTCATAATCACATTATATAAAAATATTTTATACAAGACTTTGTCTAACCCTGAACCCAACGGAAACTAAAGCCATAAATGTTGATTTGCACAAAAATTTAATTAATATTAATTAAAAAACAGATGTTCTTAGAACACGAAATGCCTAATTATATTCTAAACTACAGCTGAATTTACTTACTTAATTTTAAACTTTGATTTTTAAAAAATTCATTTCAGTTTAACTCATTGAACTTAGAGATTAAATATTTAATTTTTTGTTCATGTGTTACAATTAAAATCGCAAGTGCAATTGTTAAATTTATTATTGAAAAAATGTGTGAAAAACTCTAAACATTATAATTAGCCTTGTTTTGTACAGAAACATTGTTGTTAAAATTAATTTAATTGTATTAAAATGATGATAATGAATTTATAAGATTTAGATATAAAAAGGACAACATAACTTAAAATAATTTCATTCTGAAAGTTTCGTGGTGAATTAAAGACTACGATTTCAAAGTATGTGGACTTTGATTATTTTAGCAATTGTATCAGTTTTATTTTATTTGGAAGTACAAAGAATTAGGTTGAGTAATCGATTTAAACATGTGATAGGACCAAGGTATGCTTTTAATTGGTAGTTAAATCAATTTTAATAAGAATTAGTGTATTTAAGGCAATATCCGATCATTGGAAACATACATTCAATTAAACCGAATAAATTGACTGACTTCAAAGCTGGATTTGAGGAGGTCCTTTTGGCTCCCGTAACAAAATTCTTATTTGGTGGTTATTTGGTGCTCATTGTCACGGATCCAGAAGTTTTATCACAAATTTTACCTTCAAAAGCGTTTTTGGAACGTCCATATGTATTTGATTATTTTGACTATTCAATAGGATTGCTCAGTGCAAAATGTAAAGAACTGTTTTTTAAGATTTAATAATCTAATAAATGTATTATTTTAGTCAAAATATGGAAACCAATGCGAAAACAAACAAATCTCGCTTTCAGTCAACGTTGTATAACAAATATGTTTCCAGTTTTCAATAAACACGTTGATATTCTCATCAAAAGAATCGAATCACATTTGAATGGTCCCACTTTTGATATTAATACACTTTCGCTTCGTATGGGGAGTGCACAAGTAATGGAAAATTTGATGGGATATGCAGACATTGAAGAAGAAATTGATTTTGATTTATTCGAATTATATGAAGATCAAGTGACTGAACGTATTATTAATCCAGTTTATCAACCTTGGGTAGTTTTTCGAAATTCTTACATGTACCAAATACACCTCAAAGGTAAAAACACATTACGTGAATATTTTGGAAAAATTGTCGATCGGAAAATGCAAGAATTGACAAAAACTGGTGGTGAAGCAAAAGGAAAATTATTTTTAGACGAAATGATGCGGTTTGAAATAGAAGGCAAAAAGTTAAATTACATTGATCTGGTCGATAATATTGGATTGATGTTCCTTGCTGCTTATGAGACATCAGCACTTACAATTTCATATGCAATATTAATGCTGGCAATGCATCCAGAAATTGATGACATTTTACAGAAAGAAATCAAGGAAAATTATAAAAAAGGAGAATATATTGAATTTGATATGCTCAAAAATTTTCCTTATCTCGATATGGTTGTCAAAGAAACTCTGAGACATTTTCCAGCAGTGCCCTTGACTGGACGTGAAAGTTTGGAAGATTGTAAAATAGGTAAGAAGTTTATTAGAGATGTTTAAGTTTAAGACTAAAACTAATTAACTTTTCAATAAGATCCACTTGGAGTACTTCCTAAAGGCACCATAATTATCATTAATTTTTGGAAACTTCATCGATGGCCTCAATTCTGGGGACCCAATGTCGAAAAGTTCTATCCTGACCACTTCCTTCCAGAAAACGTAGCAACACGCCATCCATATGCATATTTACCGTTCAGTAGTGGTCCTCGAAATTGCGTTGGAATGAATTATGCAATGCAGACGATTAAAGTCGCATTAATTAAAATTTTATCCGAATTCCGATTCACAACCAAACTCAAAATGGAAGAATTGAATTTCAAATATTCCGTTACACTCAAATTGGAAAACAAACACATGGTTCAAGTACATAAACGCTGATTCCTAAATCTAAGTCAATTTTAATTTAAATTTACAACTCACCTGGTCTCAATCGATGAACACTATTTGGTGTGACTTTGCTCTTTCCAAGCGATACATTACATGGAAATGGTGCATTTGGCGGAAATTTTTCTTGTAAAAATTTTCCACTAGTTCGATATCCGGTTTTTCCAGCTAAATTAAACCAAAATACACGAAATCCATGGAAAAACATTCGAAAAAATTGGTTATCAAATAATGTAATGCGATCTGACAGATCCAAGTCTCGTGCTTCATTGATTGTGATTAAATAACTAATCAGAAAGCTCAGCACAAACACAATTTTTGTAAAATAATTTAATTTCATTTTCACTTCTTCTTATTGTAATTATTATTACTTTAATTTAATTTAATTTTTTTATTATTATGATAATTTTAACAAAAATAAGTAGGGAATGTTGTAATTATATTATTATTTAATTTTAATTTTAATATATTTTAATTTAAAACACATATTTTTCACATTTTACAATACATTTTTACATTTATTGTTAGTTTTAATATTGTTTCATGCTGATTATGACACTGTCGATGATGATAAATGACAAAATTTACATCAATGAACAGTAAACAGGTGTTTTAACAATTAAATGATGTTTTCTATTCATTTTTGTTGTACATAAGATGATGTTATGATGTTGTAATAGTGGTTTTATTTTATCTTGAACTGTAAAAAAAATATTACATATTAAAAGAGACAAGACACGACAAGATAAAAAGGAAGCAAAAAATTTAATAATAAAAAAAATGTATTATTTTGTTGCAGTATGTTACTAGGTTATGTGTACTCGACTCTTTTATGCCAATAATTTCACTTATTCACTTTTTTGATCATATGAAGAGTAATTTTGTGTGGAGTATGAAATGAATACACATATATTTTATTTAAAGGTATTTTGTGGCTATAAAATAAAATATTTATCTCTCATTCATAACATTTGTGACTTAATACAAAAAATATAATTGAATTATTCCGGTCGTGTGTTGAATTAGTGTTGCTGATGTTACTGAAGAAGAATAATAAGAAGCATTTACTTTCATATTACGTTTTCATTCATTCAACGAATGGGTGTTTTTTTTGCAACGATTACATTTCACATAAAAATTTTTGCATACACCTGACATAATATCACTTGATACCCTAAAATTTAAATTTAAATTTAATTAATATATTAGTTTGTTTTATTTAAGAAATTTTTATAGGCACACAATACAAATAATGATTAAATTAGATATAATGATGATGGTGATGATGATGATGGGAAGTATAATTCACACCTCTAACTTTTTTATTGGGGTGACTATGATTATATTTTGTTACTGAGACGGATTAAATGAGCTACAATGAAAACTAAACTGAAAAGATGCTCCTCTCTCTCCTTAGGTTCTCTGAACTCTCCCTTCGACGCTCCAAGGGCAATTTATACTCTGAGTAAATTATAAAATCGATTTCCAGTGCCATTTCTACTGATCTGTATACGCATCAATCAATTTTTTTTTTTTAAATGGATCTGAAGAGGTGCCTTTAGTCCGATTAAGGTCCAAGTCCTCGTGATTTTTACTTGGATCAACCTTATGAAGAAAAATAATCATCAATTTCTCCACGAATGAGAGCAAAATCGTAAAATCCTAACTTTTTTGACCAATTTCAGGCTCTGAGGCCAAAAATAGCAAATTTGGTATCACCCTAATAATTCACAGAGACTTAACTAATATTATACTCTTACTAATCATGAACAATTCACATAAATAACACTGAATATACTCAAAATTCATGAAAAAAAAAATTAATATTATTATCATCTGTAACTTAACCGCCCATCTCATGAACGTGACACTATAAATTTAAATAATTATTATAATTATTTTCAATTGAACATTTAAAACTCCATTGATTTTTTTTCAATTATAATAACTGCATTCATCAAACACACAGAAATTCATTTGAGTATGCAAATTCCGGTAACAAAATTATTATTGATCATCTAAATAGTAAAAATTAAATTTAATTAATAAAATTATAATAATAATAATTAAGATGAAAGTTGAAAAGAAATGAAATTGCATGCAAATATGTTAATAAAATGTTAAAAACTTGTATAAGGCATTTTTAGAGTATGTAACATCAAATTGTGTGTATTATTATCAAATTACATTTTTTTTTATTATACGTTTGTAATTTGATACAATATTAATTTTAACTTTGTTTTCTGTAATTTTCTGTTGGTTTTTATTTTTTTATTGTAGTGTGTATTAACTTTTAACTGATCTTATATCATAATATGAAAAATTTAACATTTAGGTCGAAATGTTGTATTAAAAACTAGTTCAAATTGATTGCATAGATTTAATTTTCATTTGAATTTTCTCTTTTAAAATTTTATTCAATTAATTGAATGAACATCCGTATAATTTAGTGATATTTTATTTAATTTACATTTAAATGGAATTTTAATATGAATGTTTTTTGAATGTTCATTACATTGTAAAATGTGTTTCATTAATATTTGAGATGAATTCCTTTGAAATGTGAAATACATTTTAAAAGGACAGATTTTGAACTCAGCATCATTATTCAGTGTAATGATGACAAAAACAAAACATAAGCAGTTACAATTTGAAACAATAATTAAATAAAATGCAACATTAAAATTATTATCTGTGCATCTAATAACGTGCCTTTAGTGAATTTTACAATTAAAATGCGCTTTTGTGACCATTTTGTTTGTCCGTTTAATGTTTTTTCGATGGACTTAATCTAAATGATATGACATGTGAGAGAGAGATAGAATTCATTGAGTTAACACTCTCAACCCAAATCCAGTAGGGCGCCAGTGGGAAAGGGTAGAAGAAATGCACTTCAATAAAAAATCTCACATCCTTGTTTTCATTTGTTAAAAGTAATTCAAAGTAATCCTACACATTTATTTGCAAAAAACTTAACTTTTGAATTGCACTTTTAAAATATAACTTCAAATTAACCATAATTACATTGCTTTGTCAATGGAAATTTACTCATTATATTTTAAGTTATTCAAAGCTATTGGCACACTCACATTGGCACACTAAACATTGAAGAGCATTTTCACTAAAAAAAAGAAACATATAAATTGAAGCAACAATGTTACAAAGTTACTTTAAACTGCATATTTCTGCATAACTAAAAACATAAAGTGAGAAATGTATGTATGCGGATGTTAAATTTATTGAAATTTGTTTTAAAATCTGGTTAAATTTTCATACTTTAACCGAATCACTATAAATTAGATAAGGACACTTGATAGACGATCTTTACAGTTAAACTTTTAATTTGATTCATTTATGCAGTCACCCTAACAGTTAAAAATTAAAACTTTAAATTAAAATCATACATCTTGTGTGAAGTAAAAGAAAAGTAAGTTGTAATTTCAAATCGTATGTGTAAATTTTTTTACATTTCAATTTATAATTTTAATTATTTATAATCAAAATCGCAGTTATCACGTTTGTTATAAAATTGATTAAGGAAACTGTTAGTTGTCTAAATTAATTATACAATGTAATTAAAGTTTTTCGTAGTGTAAAATACAATTTCAAGATAATAATGAGCTACTCAAGATTGCTCTAGGGAAAAAGTGTCTTAAACTGATTTGATTTGATATAAAAAAAAGTTGAATTATATTTTATGATAAAATGACACTGTTTTTCACACTTAAAAATACGAAAATGAAATTTAAATTTTATTTTCAAGCGCATTTTGATCATTTTTTTATAAACATATAATTCAAAGTGATAAAAACTGCTGACTTTCCTTAACATGTTTAATTTATTATAAGGAACAAACAAAAAACAT
Organism: Culicoides sonorensis; assembly: GCA_900002565.1. Taxonomy (NCBI): domain Eukaryota; kingdom Metazoa; phylum Arthropoda; class Insecta; order Diptera; family Ceratopogonidae; genus Culicoides; species Culicoides sonorensis. The sequence continues at coordinate 296,440 of LN483517.1, read as the reverse complement.
TCAAGAAAATAAATATTATCTCAACACTTATCATTATTTTATTATTATTATTATTTTAATAAATATATCAATTTAAAAAATAAATTGATACAGTAAACAGAATCCATAGTAATGTTATTATTATTAACTAATAATATCATAAAATAATAATAATAGTATTCATTTAAAAGTAAATATTTGCTTTAAAACATTATTTATTGTTGAATTACAATTTATTTGTACATTTTATGCTGATGGCCAGTTCATACCATGGGAAATGAATATATTTAAGGGTATGCAGAGTAAAATGCGATATTGGGAGTGTACTTTTAACCGTTTTTAACACTTAACGGTTTTCAGGTTTTAGAGGATCTGGAGCTCAATCCATGAGCCCAATGATAGAGTGACGGCGGACAAATCGTCTGTAATAGTGCATTTTTTCTTCCAAAATGTACTAAAAATATTTAAAGTATAGTTCTTCGAGCGCCAATTAACTGAAATGTAAATGCACTTAATTGTATTTTCCATTGTTACATTTTCCTCAAATTTTGTAAAGTTAATATTTGTTCATAAATAGAATAAATATCATTAGCAATGAAACGCGTGGTGATACTCTTTGTTTCATTTCATTTTAAAAGTTACTGTTGTAATATTTTAACTTTACTGTTGTATTGTTTCAATTATGTTATTTCTTCGGTTGAGAAAACAAATTATTGAAAAACTAAATATTTTAAAGAAAATATTCAAATGAAATAAATTAATTTTTGAAATTAAAAATTCGTCGCCCAAATGTCTGAAAATTACACGTGTTATAAGTTGATTAATGCCTCAAGTATTGCATCACACTTTTAACCTTTCATTTACATTCCAATTCATTTCACAAAGACCCTGACAGTAACCTGAGAAGAATTTTTATTTATAATAAGTTTTTTTTACTTACAACATCGCGTAACTAAATTAAACATTATGCACTTATATATTCATACAAAAATGCATTCATTGCAAATATTAAGTGTGTATAAGAGTAAATAAAAAATGTTTCCATATTTTGAAAAAAAAAACATTAACCAACTTTTTTTTCATCTTTCACTTTATTGATCAATAATATGAATTTAAATGTTGCACTGAATTACATGAGAGATTATACATTCACATTTCCAGATGTAATTTTTTTATTTTATTTTCTTACTGACTTGTTATCGAAATGTCTGTGAAATGGTGTGAAAAATGAAAATCTCACTATTCTAGTTTTTGTTTTTATTTTATTTTAATGTGAGTTTGTCTCATCATTCGCTGATTTTCAAAAAAGATTCACTTATTACAGTTTTTGTATAATACTTTCCATAAAAAGTATCCAAGAAGCCGGTTTATATTTTTTCTGTTCTTCTTTCAATCTACTTGCACTTTTATTTGAGATCATCCTACTGTTACGTTAAAGTACCGTCTCATTAAAGTTACATTTAAATGTACATTGTACAAAAATAAGTTGTAATATTTTTTTCAAAGACACACTTTTTCTCACTTATCTACTTTTGTTCATTAAGTTCAGAGACAAAATCCATAAAAATGCAACAAAAAAAAAGTAGATGAGAAAAAAGTCACATTAAGTTAAATATCGATTACAAAACTGTTCCAACTATGTGAGTTGTAATCAGACTCTATGAAATATTTGTATTTCCGGACATGTAAGTAAACATATGATGTGTGTGTTTGTTCGCGTGTATGCATGTGAAAGATGCATATTTGTAATAACATATAAGTCTTAAATAAAAAAGAAAATCGCAACCAGATTAATGGACAAACACAACTTTCCAAATGACTAATAAATATTAAATTTTTATTTCTTGTTGACACAAAATTAATAAGCATTAATAACATTTATGATTAAGAGAGGAAAAAAAAATTCAAGACAAAAAAAGTAAATTATACTAGTTTTAGGTTAAATTATGCCTATTATTTAGCAACAAAATAGTTGTGATAATCATGTAACAAATAGAATGAAAAACATGACCAGACACTGTAATAACCATTTATTAATGAAATGTGTCTCGGATTGTAATGTAGCTGCTTTAAGCTATTATTTTGGATTCGTTTTCTTGGAATTTCCCAGAGATTAACATAAATCTTGAATTTAAAAATTCAATTAATCACTGATAAGATAATTGATTATTTGATATTTCTTATCAATATCCTATGCAAGATTTAATTTAAACAAATAATTTGCTATTTATCAATTTAGTTCAATTAAAACTTGGCATCAGGTCGAATTGCATAACAAATTTGATAATGATTGTGATTTATTTTGCATTATTGACTTTGTTTTCTGGAGTAATTTCAACTCCAATCAATGATTATTTGCCAACTCAATCTGATTGGATTCCAAATGGTCGAGTCAAATTGATAGAAAATTACGAAGATCCAGAAGAGCCAACTTATGATGCCTATCGTGATATGGAATATCGCCTTTACACAAATGCAAATGGACGACGCCCTGAATTAATTCAAATCGATAACGCAGAAGATTTGAAAAGGTCTACATTTGATCCTCAGTTGCCAACAAGGTTTATGATCCATGGATGGGGTGGAAATGGTGTGGATGATGGTGCTGTAATTTTACCAATGAGAGCTTATTTGAATCTTGGAAATTACAATTACTTTGCAGTAGATTGGTCAAAAGGTAGTTCTAGTCCAACGTATCTCATTTCAAGGAATCGTGCTAATGCAACAGGAATCGCAATGGGAAAATTCATTGAATTCTTGGTACGCGAAGGTGGAATACAAATCGATTCAGTTCGTATTGCTGGATTTAGTTTAGGAGGTCAAACTGTAGGATATGTGGGAAAATATTTAAATGGACAACTGCCTGTAATCATTGGAGTTGATCCAGCTGGCCCATTATTCTCTGAGAACTCAGATGACCGGCTGACTTACCAAGATGCAAAATATGTCGAAGTTATTCACACAAATGGATTGAAACTTGGTTATGATAAGCCATTGGGACATGTTGATTTCTATCCAAATAATGGTCGAACTCAACCAGGATGTACAAATGATTTGGCAGGAAATTGCGCACATGGACGTGGTTTATTGTACTTTGTCGAGTCAATTACAAGTGAAAAGGGATTTTGGGGTACTAGATGTGATTCAAGAGATGACATTACAAAAGATGGTTGTGTAAATGGTGATGGAACATTGAGAAAAATGGGTGGTGATCCAAAAGAAAACCAGGTTGTGAATCAACGACAAGTTTATTGGATGAGAACAAATGAAGAAGAACCCTTTGCAATGGGAGTATCCGGAACTGAATAATCAGATTTTATTTATATCTCAATAAAATATTTGATATTTTTTTATAAAAGCACCAAAATTTCTTGTAATCTATATCAATTGTTTTATTTGATGACTTTTCATAAAAACAATCTTATCGGTTAAAAACATGATTAAATTAATCTAACCTTTGTCAAATTAAATTCATTCATAAAAAATTATGAATGACCAGTGTAAGTAAAACCATTGCCAGCAATATATCGTTTTTCGCTATGAGTCTTATTATTTTAAGCCTTTTTGCAATCAATGCAGTGCTTTGCAATCCAATTCATAGTTTTGAGGAGAATTTGTCAGAATACAATCAAATTGATTTTGAAAATACCGAACAACCAGAAGAGTCAGCTTACGATGCATATCGAGACATGGAATTTCGTCTTTATACAAATCAAAATGATCAACGTCCTGAGTTAATTCAAATTGACAATTTTGACCAGCTGAGAAATTCTTCATTTGACCCTCAATTACCAACAAGACTCATGATTCACGGATGGGGAGCTAATGGCGTAAATGATGGTGCTGTGATTTTACCAATGAAAGCATACTTGACCCATGGAAATTACAACTATTTTGCTGTAGATTGGTCAAAAGGTAGTTCTAGTCCAACGTATCTCATTTCACGAAATCGTGCTAATGCAACAGGAATGGTCATGGGTAAATTCATCGAATTCCTGATCCGTGATGGTGAAATTCAAATCGATTCAGTTCGCATAGCTGGCTATAGTTTAGGTGGACAAGTGGTTGGATATGCTGGGAAATATTTGAAAGGACAATTGCCTGTTATTTACAGTCTTGATCCAGCTGGTCCATTATTCTCTGAAAACTCAGATGATCGTCTTTCACACAAAGATGCAAAATATGTTGAAGTTATTCATACAAATGGATTGAAACTTGGATATGATAAGCCTTTGGGTCATGTAGATTTTTATCCAAATAATGGAAGGAAGCAACCAGGATGTAAATGGGATTTGACTGAAAACTGTTCTCATAGACGAGCTTTACTTTATTTTGTTGAATCAATTTCCAGTCAACATGGCTTTTGGGCAAAAAGATGCGAAACTCGAGATGACATAACCGAATCTGGTTGTGTGAATGGTGATGGTATGTTGAGAAAAATGGGAGGTGATCCTACATTTAATCAAATTGTGAATCAACGACAAGTTTTTTGGCTGAGAACAAATGATGAGGAGCCTTTTGCATTGGGAATAGCCGGAATTGAATAACACAAACTTAAATTAAAAAAAACATATTCGAGAAAAATGTTGCTTTGTAGTAAAAAAAAAATTGATTAATACCAAACTTAACTAATTTGAATATAAAAACATTAAATTTTTACTTCCACATCTAAATATGTATCGAATCAGCATCAAAAAACATTTAACATTAAAATCATGAATAATTATAATAAAATGACACACTTAAAAATGCATTCAAAATTTGATAACATTTGCATTTTATATCGGATTAAAATGTAACTTGGTATAGATCAGGAACAGGTATTAAAATATTGTTTTTTGTTATCAAGTGACAACTTTATTTTTCACTGCTAAGAGTTTAAAAAATATTTTATTTTGATTTTACTAAACCTAATTAAAAACACAAATTTTCGTTTCCATTCAATTAGGGCTCATACAAAGAAAAATATGATAAAATTTTTATTTGATTTGAATAATTGTTGCAATAATTTTACGCTTACACGCATTTATGAGCTGTGTTTTTTTCACAGAATTTCACAGTAAATGTTGAGAAAATCTGATAAATGCCAACAAATTATTATGAAAAGTGTAATTGTTGTGACAAAAACATGTGATGGTTGAAAAAAATTGAATTAATTACATTTATTTACATTTAAAACGTGCTTCCTTAATTAACACAATGAAAAATTTATAGGGAAAGTGCATTTTTGTTTAATATGAGTTCATTTTGTCAGAAATTCACTAACGTTAATATTTTTTATTTAAATTTTTTGGGGATGCTCAGACGGACCTTGACAGACAATTCCCAAAAGCGCATTATTTTGTGTCATGCACTTAAATCCATGAAGTTTTGATCAAAAATCTTCTTATTACTTTATTTTTTTCATTCAACATCACAATTCAAACTAAGAACAAATCTTTTAAATTCAAACAAACCCACACACCACGCCTCAGGATAATGATTCAAAGTTCGAAGAATCCGTTATTGTGGCACGCTTTTAAAACAATTAATTTTTGATAATTTACGATTTTTACATTTAAATATTTTAACACAATTTTGTTTATGTATCATTTCACTTTTTTTTATTATCACATTTTTATCGTTTTGAATTTTTGCACATACATCTGATAACGATGAATTTTAATTGATTATGCAAAATTTTTAAATATTTTGTTTATTTTTTATTATTTTTATTATCATCATTTAATATTACATGCTATTTTATTATGCATTTAGAGTAAGAGACATCTCACTGACACATTTTTTTTTTTAATTAAGTTGAAATTCTTCATTTTTTTTGTTCATTGATTTACATTTTTTAAAATGTCTTCCTGATTGTTATAATTTATTTAATATGAATATTTGTAATCCAAAAAAAGTTGAAAATATTAATTAGAACCAATTTTATTTAAATTTTTTAAATTATTTTTTATTTCAGTTTAAAAATATTACACTATTTCCCAATCAATTTTTCTTTAAATTTAACTGTTATGTTAAATTTTATACAACACTGCAAATAATTTATGTAAAGCCCTTTTAGATATTAATTTATTAATGATATTCATGAAACATCGTTTTTTTTTGTTTTTGTAAATTTAAAAAAATTGTTTAAATTTTTTTGTTTCTCTTAATATAAAAGTTTTTTTTTTTAATTTTTTTTATTGAACTATTTTAATTTAATTTAATTTTAAATTTCTTAGTCATTAAAGACTAAATTTAAAATTTGACGACAACTTGTTAAGTCGATTCGCTCACGTTAAACTCTCGCGAACAACTAAACTATTTTTAACCCCAAACAACATCACAAAACCCAAACATATACTTGACTAGTGTAGGCAATGTAAAGTAACATACAAGAAATGAAAAAAGATATAAAATAAGAAAAAAATAACAGTACGATTTGTACAAAATACGATTTTGTTGGTTATAGCTTGGTTTACAAGTACTAGACATGCAGCAGACAAAAGTGTTATAATATTTCATTTAATATGAGCAATATCTATGCAATTTTTATTGAATGAAATTGAATGAAGCGTTGTTGTAAAGAAAATTCAGCATTTTTTTGTTATACAAATAAATGTTGAATATGGAAAAGAAATGTACGAAGAGAGACAAAATCATTGCTATGATCAAGGTGATTGAGACAAAGTGCTTATTGTATTGGTTTTAAATGTTATTGGAATAAGTGAGTATAACAGAAAGACGTTTTATTGTATAGTCGTTTTAATAAGAGATTGAAAGAGAATGAATTCATTGAGATGAAAAACTGTTAATTTTTGGATTTAATAGAAGTTAAAAGATGTTGAGAATAGAGAATCATTGATAGATTCGGATGAATTTTTTTCAATAAAAACATCTCATAATCATTGTTCTTGTAATGCTTTTTAAGAATCTCCAGTCCAACGGAGCCTTTTTCAATTTTTAAGGAGGTAACACTGGTTATGGCACTCAACGATTCATTATTTCATTAATTTATTATCAATCGATCTTAAAATCTTGATAAGAATACATTTAAAATTAAATTAACGATTTATTTAATTTACCACCAAGCGTTCATAAAATCAAATCGTATCAAATTGGAAATATTATCAAAAATTTTATTTAATCTTATCTTTTAATACTGATTATCATTATTTGTATCCTAATCTTATCGATAAAATTCCAGAAAATTAAATAATAAACTTATTTCCAAGCAAATAAATCAGTTTAAATCAAATCACTTTAAAATGAAGACCTTATTCATTTTAGCATGCTTGGCTCTAATTGCCTTTGAGTGTTTTGCCACTCCTATCAACCCATTTGTGATTAATGGACAAGAAGCGGAACCCCATTCAGCTCCATACATTGTTTCAATGCAACTAACAAACCGTACTGGAATCACCAAAAAATCAAGACACAGATGTGGTGGAAGTATTTTAAATGAAAATTGGGTAAAATTATAATCGAATTCAATTTGAAGTAAATTCACTAAAATGAAATTCTAACAAAAAATCAGGTCATAACAGCAGCTCATTGTGTCGTCAATGTCCCACCAAATCATTGGCTTGAATTGTTTGCAGGCCGTCACGATTTACGTCTCACTGAAAGTGAAGAAAATGGTCAAAGTCGACGTTTGGAGAAAATAATTGTACATGAAAAGTACATTCAACGGGATGACGAGCCATTTGACATTGCATTGATGAAGGTCGTGAAACCATTTGAATTGAATAATGATACAATTAAAGCGATAAGATTACCGCCAGCTGGTGAAACGCAAACGGGTAATTCAACACTCTTTGGATGGGGAAGCATTTCAACTAATTTGACATCAGTTATTCCTCCGATTTTACAAGTAAGGCAGATAACGTTTATCTGAAATTGACATACTTATTTGAAATTTTAAATCTTATCAATTTTTTTTAAATTTAATCAATTAGACGTCAAATTTGCCACTTATTCCATATGAAATATGTGAAGCAGTCATGAATGGTCTTGGATTGTCGCCAATGCATCCCTCCTTTATCTGTACTGGACCTTTGCTTGGAAATGGAGGCGCCTGCTCCGGTGATTCCGGTGGTCCTCTAGTTCAGTACAAGGATGATGGAGAACCAGATTTAATTGGATTAGCAGCGTGGGTACCACTTTTGCCATGTGGATCTCCTAATTCACCATCAGCTTTTACCAAAGTTTCATATTTTATTGACTGGATTAACGAGAACATGAAAGATGATTAAATTTACTTGAACAATAAAAAATATTTTCATATTTCCTGATTCTACCATTAAAAATAACTTGATTTGATAAAAAAAATAACTAAATGCGAAATTATCTAATCAAATTACTTTTGTATGTTGATATTTCAAAAAAATGCAAAAAAAACTGTTATAAATATTCAAAATTTGTGGCGTCTTTAATTTATTTATCAGAAAATTATGAAATATTCATGAGTTTGAATGCATAAATAAGCTGATCAATTGTAATAAAATTATATCCGTGTCTAGTTTTTTCAAAAGGAATTGTGTCAAAGTCATCTCAGTATTTTATTATTTGAAAATGAGGCTAATAATTTTTAATTTATTGATGAATTTTTTTTAGAAATGATCTCTTGTTTTGTATCCTTTGTGTATTTTTACATTTATACAAATATTTTTTTTTCTACTTTCTTTACATTCCATGAAATTCCAATTAATGAATGTAAATTTAACCCTTTGATTCGTATTGGGTTTGAATTAATTAAAAATAATTGTTTTCTCTCTCTCTTTCTCTCCCTCCAGCTGACACTCGCTTCATGGTTTCGTATTTTGAGCAATGATTTCATTCTCAGATAAAATTTATCTTATGGTTCACTTAAGTATTTTTACTGATCATTCTTATGACGAATCACTGACGTACACACTCAAACTCAAGATGGCTCGGATGAAGGTTAAACAAGACAAAAATTAATAAACATCATTCATGTAAAAAATAAACATTTAACTTACAATTGATTTAAAGATTACAAACAAGTGATTCTCATTTTTCATTGACACACGTCCGTCTCATTATTTATTATTTTAAATATATGTCATACAAAAATAATCCATTTCATTACATTCATTTGAAAATGTAGAATGACGTCAAGTTTCAAGTAAGCCAATGATGATGATTTTTTTGTTGTTGAAATTTATCTGAGAAATTCAATTATTACTCATCATCACCTTACTTTACTTTTTTTGTTACTTTTACTTTTATTTTCAACTCAAAAAATGGTTTATTTATTGTAAGATCAATAAAATAACAGAAATTTACCCATGCAAATGATGATGAGCCAAATTAATTTACAGTACACATGTGAGAAAGTTTAAATATTTGTTTATTTTTTATTTTCATTGTAAATTACGTTGAATAATATTAATTTTGCATTGAAAACAATTACTGTGCGAAAATTATTCAATGAAAGATGTATTTTTTTTTATTTGTAATTAATTAATGAAGTCATTTATGACATTTTTTTTTTGTATGAGAAAACGCATAATCAATGAAATGTGATTTATTTTGTTTAAATTGAAGAAAATATCCGTAATTGAGGTATAAATTTGTGTGAATTTGAAATGTTATGATGACAATTTCAATAAAATTCAAATAAAACGGTAGTTTAAATGCAATAATTTGCTGAACGTATGTTAATAAAATTTTGAAAATTTTTCAAACTAGATTTTTCTTGTATTTTATTATTTCAAGGTGTCCTCTAAAACTTGACTTTTCAAAATTTATCTGCAGAAATATATGAGTAAAATCTTAAATCAATTTGAATTCTAATTAAGTCACAACGGCCTTGAGAATGAATATTTTCAGGTCAATCACAACTAAACAGAAACGTTAAAGCCGGTTTAACCACTCTTGCAAAATCGTTCGTTCTAGAATGTGTCTTATGTGATTTCGATATCATTCATTCAGTGTTTTAATATGAATTCGTATCTAACATTAAATTTTAATGATATGCTTAGTTTTGTTTAAGATAAAACTAAAATATTTCTTTTATTCTAAAGTATCTCTTTTTACGAATATCTTTGAATTGAATTAAATTTCGAATTCAACTCGTAACAATCGTGTTAGATGCTAATTAATTATACATTCAAATTTATTTGACATTGACCTTTGACGAAAAAAATAAGAAAGAATTGATCACAAGTGATCATGAATATAAATTTAAAATGTAATGAAAAAATAATTTTTTATTAATATTTTTTAAAAGACCTTTGTCAAGTTCATTTTTTCTTTAATTACGACTTTAGTGCCACCTTTTCTCCATCACTCAAGTAAAAAAAACCTGTAATTAAGACGAAAAAAAAATTAAAAAACAGTTGCATGCCATATCGAAGGTAAGCTTAAATCAATCATCGCTTACCATGATATGCGGCCTACGATGCAGATTCGTTAGTTTTAGTTTTGATTTTATTATTTTGATATCGATTTACTTTTAAGGATATTTAATGCTTTTTTGTACCGGCTTTGTTCGTTCGTCTGTTTAGATTTCTGTTATTATATCTGGACTTCATATAATAGATCAGATCAGTCAAATCTTACTGAAAATGCTACGAAGAGGTGCGAGAACGAAGATCTCTGTACGTAAGATGAATTAGAGGGAGAAAAAAAGAAAGAGAGATAACTGAAAATTAGTGTTAAGAGAGCCAGTTAAAAAGAGAGAGAGGAAGAAATAATTATAGAGAGAGAGAAAGCAAAAAACTGAGAGAAGAGACAGCAATAGAGAGAGAGAGATTTGAAACAACTCGGAGAAAAAATGAGAGAGAGAAATTTGAAACAACTCGGAGAAAAAATGAGAGAGAGAGCGAAATAAAGAATGGTTAAGAGAAAAATTTATACTGAATGCACTTTTGTACATCAGTTTAAAATTACTGTTTACTATTTTTTGCTTCAACATCATTTAATGATTGATATTCAGTGTCAAAATCGCAATAATTATTACATTTAGTTTTAGGATCGAAATTTAGCTCATTCAAATCAACCAAAAATATCAGGTTGTTGACATATGATCTTGATATACCAGTACTTATTTTTTTTTTTTTTTTGATTAAGGGTAATTTATTTTTAATATGACTGATAAACTTTTTAATTGAAATTTTCCATTACATGAGTGATTGGATTCTCAAAGTCAAAAAAAACCAAAAATAAATCTTTTGGAAAAGGATTTTGAGCAAAGATCTCATTTTAAGTTGTTAATTGGAACATCATTCAAATTCAATTTTCAGTGCTTGCAGTAGTCTGAAGTTCAAAATCAAAACCCAACACGATGTGGTTCAAATTTAAAATGTTGATTTATTCATAAATTTATATTAACAATAAATAATAATCTTTATACCTTATTGTTAATTAACATTTAAAATAATAATAAAAATGTATGTTAAAAGACCCGACATAAGCATCGCAGGTCTTAAAAAATTTATAGCACGGACTACTCTCATAAACTCGCGACATGATTGAATAAATTTGACATAATAATTAATCGAATATTAAATTTATGTATAATTTAACTAATAATGTAACACAGGTTATTTAGTGCAATGCGACTGTTATACAGATTTAATGATTCATTTGAATTTGACATTCAGGTAGAAAGAAGATAATTTTTTTTTATGTTATGTGGATTTTCACATGACACCTGTTATCTTAATTGAAGATGATTTTTAATCAAATTATGAGTTCAAATTTTACTTATTTTAATAGAATCAGAGTAATTTATTTTAATTTTATCACCGCATATAGACATTTAAAGCCCATTAAAAGCACTGTTATTAATTTAATTTCATTCAACTGAAAATTACCCAAAAAATTTGAACCAAAACAATCAAAATATAAATTTAAATTTCTAATGAGCTTCACACTGACTAGCAAATATTCAATTGTGCCAACAACATGCAATAAAATAAAATAACAAAAAAAAAGTTGATAAATATAAATTATTTAATAGACAAAAAATAATATAAAACACTACACGACATTCACCTAATTTAATTTAATTTTTAATTGTTCCACTGTAATTTGTAGTAACTGATTTTATTTGTTTTTAAATTAAATTAAAATTTACAGGGAAAAAAAAGAAGTCAAAAGTGACTGGCATTAATGTGATACAGTTCAGTAAAGTAATTAAAGTCTATGAGAAATTAACAAAATTTATCATGACATTTAATTTCCTCAAAATATTAGTAATTTTTTTAATTTTAAGCAATGAATATCAGGAAATTAATTCAGATGATCCATGTGATTACTTTCAAGAAGTTGACATAACTCGGGATTACGATATATTTTCACCGGGTTTTGATGAATTGTATCCAAAAAATACCACTTGTACTTGGATTGCGAGAGCACCTGTCGGATATAACTTACATTTGGATTGTTTTAGTGTTGAATTGCCATCTTCGATGAATTGTATGGGTGATCGCATTGAAGTTTCCGAGAAAGGACGATCAGATATGAGTGATGCTCGACGGATATGTGGACGAGGTGCTTTCAATCACTTGACACCTGGAAATACATTGGCAATGAAATTCACCTCGACCAAATTAAGTAAGGGAGGTAAATTTTTCTGTAGCATGCAAGCAATATCGGATTTCTGTCAATGTGGTCGCAAGCCATTTGGACGGATTGTGGGCGGGGAACCAACTGGAGTCAATGAATTTCCATGGATGGCTGGCATAGTGGATCTGTCAACATCAGATAAAGTGTATTGTGGTGCAACATTGATTAATGTAAGGTATTTCTTAACAGCAGGTCATTGCATTGTACGTCGAAGAATCAGAGATCTTGCAATGTTGGTGGGGGATGATGACACATCAATTGGAAGTGATACACAATTCGCACGACTTTACAGAATTGCACAAGTCACATTGCATCCAAAATACAAAGCGAATGGTGTTGAAAACGATATTGCAATAATAAAAACAGTAAATGATGTTGAATTGAATGAAGGAGTTGGAGTTGTTTGTCTTCCGTTTAAGTATCAAGAGTATTCCGAAGATTTCACGAGAAAAAAGCTAACTGTAACTGGATGGGGAACACTAGAATTTAGTGGACCAAAATCAGATAAGCTCATGAAAGTTGATTTAGATGTCATAAGTAACAGTGAATGTAATTCAAGGGGATTGAATGTAACAAAAGCACATTTATGCACTTACACAAAGGACAAGGACTCGTGTCAATTCGATTCTGGTGGTCCTTTGACATATGAAGACCCTGAAAATGTGCGACATTTCTTGGTTGGAATTGTGAGTCGAGGAGCTGCATGTGCTTCAAAAACCCCAAGTGTTAATGTCCGAGTCACAGATTACCTTGAATGGATTGTTGATGTGACACGAGAAGTTTCATATTGCAATAAATAAAATTAATATTGGAAAATTTACCGTTAAATGTTATCAAGGGTGTCACATTTACCTTTTAACCAAAAAAAAAATCAATATTTACATTAATTTATTACAAGTAAAAAAAATTACCATGATTCATGACAAATTAAAATCAATACCGGATTTTTCCAAAATTTTATTTAATTGTTCCGCTCCAAAGCATTTTTTTATTGATGAATTGTAATCGGAATTTCCTTGCAGTTAAATTTAAATTTAAACAATTGGTTCAAGGTAAAGAATTACTTTTTTTACCACATTTCTCAATCAAAATTAAATATTTTTTTGCAGTGAGTCAATAAACTGAAACGTAATGTCTTAATATTCATAATTTAGAAGCCTCATTTGAGTAACAATTAGCTGAAAAAAACTTTTTAATGACAGAATTGAAAGAAAAGTCCTTCAAATTCAGCTGTAAGCATGTGAGTTTACAATGAACAAAAAAATATGATGAAGTAAAAAAAACATAATTCAGATTTTTTTTTGTCTACAATTTTATGATCTCATTAAATTGCACTACAATTACCATTTTAAGTTAAACAATCTGATTCGTTCCACTCGATTAAATTTAAAATGCAGTAAAAATCATAAATATCTCATTATAAGCAAAAAAATAATAATAAAAACTAAACTAATCTATGCTAATCATTATGTGGCATGGCGTCGTCAGCTATTTATAAGTACTTGTTAATTTCATTTTATACTTTTATATTATTTAGTAATTCCACTTTAGTAATTTTCATTTCTCTTTTGTTTTATTTCTTTCAAATTTTATTACATGTTTCCTTGTTACTACATACCGAAAATGACATTAAACACAAAACAAAAATTGCAAAGAAATAATAACAACAATTTGACCGGCACAAATCTCTTTTATATGTGTCAACAAACTAACATAACCCTAATTAACGTTATGACTATGCAAGTTTAGTTTGAATTTTTGGTTTTGTGGTCGTTGTTGAATGTGAGTAATGAAGATGATTTTTGTGTAGTTTATGCAGACACGCAATGAAAATAAGAGATTTTATGTTTCAAAAGTTAATTGGAGTTCATGAAATGGGTGTAATTATTTTTTGAATTGAAGAAATTTAAATCGAATGAGAAGTGTGTGCCATATTATTAGTGAATTATTTATTGCCGGTACTTTAACACTTACGGGTTCTTGGGTTGCTCTGACCCAAGGGACTGTAACGTCGTTTTTTTAAAAAGACCCGTGAGTGTTAAATTTGATGAATGTTTGTAAATTTAAAATTTTTATAAGAAATTTCACGGGATTGATGAATTTCATATTTTAAGGATGTTAATTTCAATCTAATCTCTTCAAATACTGACCTTGCATTTAAAAATGTGGGACGTATTCGTAAATTACATTGATGAGCGTCCCTTCATAGCACTGAAAAAAAAATTTCATTGAATGAATCATTGAATCAAAATGTCTCAATATGCGTCTTTCCAAGAAATACTCGGCTTTGAATCAAAAACATATGTTCAGAGAAAGGATTTCATGTGAATTTAAAACCCGATTAAATTTACCTTTCATTTCTTGCCTTTAATTTTTTTTCTTTTCATTGAAATCTCAATTTTTTTCATTCTTTCTTTGATCTTTATTTTTTAAATATACATTTTTTTTGGTTGCAAAATAACAGAAAAAAATCAAAAATCAACTTGAACTGTAAAAAGGAAAAGTAACTATGCCTTTTTTGAGTCCGTTCATTATTTGAAAGGTAAATTAATTCCCTACCAATACAAAAATTTAATTTAACAATAATTCAAAGTCAATGTCTGTCTCTTAAACAAAAGGCTGTGATCATATGAGTTAAATTACAGATTATTTTTGAAGTTTATTTCCTGTAAAGACCGATGAATTTTTTTTTGAATTAAAAGTCATGCAAAAAAGTGCATTCATCATGATGTAATTTAAAGCTGCAGGGGATTGACCGACCTATTTTATATAAAAAAAAAAAATTAAACACCTTTCACATATTTATTTTATGTGTAATGTTATTAATAAGGTGATAAATTTCTCTGACTAAACAAGTGTAATTCAGGAACTGTAATTTTTGTACCAAGAATCCTGATTTAGTTTTATAATGTAAAATGTTTTTGCTATACAAATTTTATAATACTAGCCTGTTTTTTTTATTTATTTGCAGATATGTACCAAAAACTTGATAGACCATTTCTCTCTAGTAACCAACTAACCTGTTTTTACTTTTTTGTTGTTTGTTTGTTATAATCAAATAATAATAGTATGGATTCGTATCACTTCTATTTAATGCAATGCAATATGTATTCACAATTATATAATTTTTATATGCTATTTTTTGTATAGAAAAATGCATCAAACCGAATTGGCCGAAAATTCTGAATCGAAATTCTTTGGGTTTTCTTTTAACTGGCATGATCAGGAATTTTCTCTACGACTTATGACCTTAATTTTAATGAAAACTTCGTTCAAAGGCATAATCTGTACGTTACCTTCAGCCAATATGGGTTAAAGTCCGGCTCTGGGTGCGAACCCCTTAAATGCACTTTGTAACGTTGCTCGTGATTTTCTTTTTCAATTTCTTTCTAAAACAACAAAAACCAAAATACACTCCAAAAACTGTAAAAACTACTTTTTCTGATCATTTCTCTTACACAAAATGTGTTGTTACGGCAAAATAGTCTTACAGGTTTCCAACATTCATATGATATGATACGTCCATCGATAACTTGATATTGCATTTTAATAGCAGTGTATTGAAAAAATAATAACAATAATAGTAAAAATAATGAAAATTTAAAAGAGTACATAAATTTATATAAAATCGTTTTTATTATTATTTCATTATTATTTTATTTTAAAACAAAGTATTTGTGGTATGAATGGCAGCGAGACGGAGAATGTGAATGAAAAATGCAAAAACAATTGGTTTATCTGTTATCGCAGGTCTTTGATGTGTTCTTATGCAAAATTCAATAGGCAGGACCATTTAAAATCGATAGAAAACATTCCTATTTCAATTGAATCACATTTAAAATTCATATTCAAATTCAAACAGATATGAGATAATCCATTTGTCTGCGAATTTTCTTATGCATAATCACGAGTCACAAAATAAAAGAATTCAAACTGACATGAAATGAAAGACAAACTATTTACTTGCAAAATATTCAAATGAACATTATGAGGAGAAGGAAAAAAAAGTAAACATATTATTATTATGCAAATATTTATGCTTGTATGGCATTAGTTTTTTTTTAATAGCAACTTCAATTTCGTATTGATTGTCTCCTTGAATTGAATATGACTTTTACAAATAATGAAATTGCTTGTTATTGATTCAATTTTTTTTTGTGCTACCGTTCAAGATTCAATCAAAATTGATTAGTTGATTGCCTTTTTAATAGTTATTTAAATCAATTGCAAAGTTCATGGAATCGTCAATCGTGAAATCTGTAAAAGTAAATGGATTATTTGCAGGAGATGCATGCAATTTTTTTTAAAATCTTATTTTTTTTTTGATTTGAAATTTAATGAGTTAATTTTGGTTTTGCACATTTTTCACATCGCATTAAAATATTACACGCAAGTAAGCAAGCATGAAATCTGTAAATTAACATAAACAAATATAACAATGAAAGAAAATGAAACGTAAATTTTAAGTGTGTTTGTAAGCGCATTTCAATGTTAGTTGAAAATGTCCCGTAAACAACCCTGATGTTCGAAATTTTTATCCAAATTAACATGAAATGCGTTCAAAATTGAATTGATCAAACGTTCTCTAAGCGTCTAAAATCTCAAGGGAAATTGGCATGTGACAGACACATCTAAGTGAGTCGAAAAGAGCATTTTCTGTTAAATTATGCTTCAAAAAGTAATTCGAAAAAAAGTAAATAATATCAATGTAAATTTTAAAGGCAAAACAATGAAATCAAAAAGAAGAGAGAAAAAATATATTCAAATAAAATTACATTTCAATGGATTTAATAAGCTTAATTGATGCAGAACTAGGTAAATATATTTAAAAATAATGAAAAATTCAAGTTAAACCCTTCATTAACAAAAAAATGTTGAAATTTTTGCTCATTATTCCGTTGAATTGAGTTGAAATTCTGCTTAGGCTATAATTTTATGCCCTTATTTAAGGTAAAATTTACTAATTTTGATTTGTAAATCCAAAACATTAACACAAAACATGAAAAAATCATATTCATATTTGGACATTGTTATATAAAAAAAAATTATTCATTGTTTTCAGAGAAGAAATGCTCTGCAAAGACAAATATGGGTGGTACTTTCGTTCATTCATTTTACTTAACAGGCATAATGATAATTAAAGTCAATTTTTTTTCTTCTTTTTAAAACATTTAATTTTATGGATGAAATAAAGCGTAAAAATAATTATTAATTTTGACAGGCAAGCACATTACTTTTTGTGATGCTATTAAAAAAAAAAATTATGTATTTTAATTTAAGTGAGCATGAGATTGAAAACCAACTGACATTTTGACTGCATTTCGAAAAAAATATGCACTTTTGGATGATCTTTGTGTGTCTTCGGGTCATTGAAATGAAGAAATAAGCCCTACATTCTCAACCCAAAATCAGTGGATTTTGGATTGAGAGTGCACTCGAAAGGACCAGGATCGAAAAATGAAAATACTGATCTCTTAGAACAGGAAGAGACCCAGAGAGAGCGTGAGTGAAAAATTAGGTTAATGGTAATACAAAAATTACATAATTAACCAAAATTAACATCCAAGAACTGAACTTAAAAAAAAAAAAATTAACTACATGCTAATTACACGGCAATTTCCAAAAATGCAAACATTCATAAATCATTAAAACATTACCATAATAACATAAAAATAAAATTGGTTACTTACCGGCGTAATAAAACAAAAAAATATTACAAGATCAAAATAACGCGGCAAATTATCATGAAAAATAATGAATGAATGAATTACGAGCAAGCATCTTTCTTTCTACATACAATTTAATACATCGATCATGTAATTGGGTGTGATTGAGTCTGCTTTATTCTCTTTTAAAAGTCTTTTTGGACAAAGAAGAAAGTCATGCGTAATTTGCATCAATTTTTATACCACTATTAAAAAAAAAATGTATTTCTCGTAGGCTCGTGCAAAGGTGATTGTGTAAATTATTGTTATTTGTCTTCTCATGCCCAAAAACGTTTATTATCTTTTCTTTGCGTTTTTTGTTTTTTCTTTCAAGAAATAAAAGAGGAAGTTTCTTAATGTATTTTATGAATGATCGCATCAATTGATGTCTGTTCAAGTACAAAACAAGTACAAAATGATCGTAATAATGTAATTAAATAATAAAATATGGCTGGTCATTACTTAAAATAAATGTTTTAAATTCATGCCAAAACATAAATAACGCATAGTGACCCTAAATTTACATCTGAATATGAAATTAAGAATTATATCATTGATTATTTAAAGATTTACAGGTTCAATTTCGCATAAATCATGTTTTTTTTTTGCATCTTCGGATTATTTTATTTTAATTTTCATTTATGTAAGAAAATTATACGTTTGGCTTGAAATTTAAGATTCTTATCAAATCCTTATTTTTCATTGCATTGCATTGAAGTAAAATTACACAAAATATTCGTGATTCACATTCATCAAATTTTATCGATTCCTCTCATTTTAAAATTTTATAATCATATTACGACATTTTTTTCTATACTGACTGACACCCATGTCATGTCATCACTTTCACCCAATTGTTCTTTCTTTTAACATTATTTTATTTTAACATAAGCTTTTTATTATTATTTTCATATAATTTTTTTTTTAATAAACGATTCTATTCACGATCGCGATGAACCAGATGACACACATTCGCACGATTATTTAATGGATTTTTAAAACATACATTGAAAAAAAAGTTATGCTCATGAACTGTGATGTTAGGATTGTATGAAATTGAATAATAAATTGAAATTGAATTAAAGTAATTGTTTGCTTTTCAATTGATTTTCAACTGATTTGATCTCATTTGTGAACTAAATGGGTCATGTGTTATGCGAATGTGCAAAAAATGAGATAATTTTAAGGGATTTAAGTCAAAAATATTTCTAGGAAGGTTTTTTCAATTGAAAATCAATCGAAATTGGTGGTTTTAGTCGTCGACAGTATAAATTAAGGTCAAAAACAGTTTAAAATCCCAAAATTCCCTTATCCCATTTCAATATTCAATCGTACATTTGAAGTGACTTCATTTTAAATCAATTTCTATTATTGGTATTACAGCAGCATATCTTCTATTGTTCCATAAGCGGTGAATTTTCTTTTCTCCTTCTGTCCATTTCATTATAATTTGTGATTATTTAACACAATTATATTTATTATATGTTTTTAGGCAGACATCACGACTGTGTATAACAACTTGCAAATATTTTTATGATGATGTCTTGTCTTCTTACATGCCAAACTTTTTTAAGTACACATTGATGCTGTAAAAAAAAAACTCAATTTTTTTGTGTGTTAAGAGGTTAAAGTACAATCATTCAACGAGAGACGAAACATTTTCGTTGTTGTTGTTGTTTTTTAGTAAGTAGCGTGGTTGTACTCGGTAAATTAAATTAAAATAATAATAATAATAAACGAATATGAAGATAATATTCACACATATTATTACTTAATACACAACAATAATAATAATAATAATTTTTTTTTTGTTATTTTATCTTTTGTTTGTAAAGAGAAATTTTATTGTGAATCTATAGGTCAAATTTTCATTATTTTAATAGACAGAGTAATTTAACACATAATAAAAAGAGGAATTATCTGCTCATGTCATTAAATTTTATCGTTATCGCTTAATTATTAAATTTCATCTTCACTTGTCCTAACATATCGCATGAACTTTGTGGATGGATTGGATGGATTTTGAATTAATCAATATTTGAAGATTATCGTTAAATGTGTGCAAATTAATCGAGACTGTTAAATGTCGTCCATCAAAAATTATGTAAAATACTTTTGTTGATTGTTTATTTTGATGAATTTAAATTTTTTTATGATAAATCATAAACATTTATATGAGGTTGGGTTGTGTTTATTAAACGGTTTAATTATTAAAAAAATTTTTAATATTAAATGGTATTGATTTTGATGAAAATTCAAGGAAAGTCAATCAATCAATCGATTCAAGGAAATTTATGTGACATGTATTCAAACAAATTTTTATTTATGATAAGGATGATTTGATCAGTTTCATTGCAATTTTTCTGAATTTAAATTTAAAAGAGAGAATTAACACACACCCACACAAGGAAAAGAGAGGAAGAGTAAGTTGTTTGATAAAAAAACTTATATCAATGAAAATAAAAGTGAATTTCAGGGTGATTGAACTTCTCAAAATGTATTTCATCAAGTCACAGCCTAAAATTATGCAATGCTGATTTTGTTTTTAAATTTAATTTTTTTTTCACAGACGTTTGGATGTAATTGTTAGGAAATTACGAAAAATTAAGTTCAGAGACATCAAAATGTATAAAATGGCGGTTAGAATCAGGGAACTGTCTTTTCACGTACAGTTTTATCCGTGGATCTGAATGAGACTTCAATGGCTGAGCAATTTTTCGTACTGAAGCTACAAAGAAACTTATGGTGAAATTGTACTAAGAGACTTTTTAATGTTTTTTTACAAGAACTGTTAAATTTTAACAGGAAAACCAATTTTTGATGTCTTTTATGTAATGTAATTCTTTTCATTGAATATACAATCCTAGAATCATTTTTTTCAAATTTTCAAGCTTAAAGCTTGGACGTCAAAGAGTTAAACAATCATGAAATTCAAACTCAATAACACAGATTTCGATTATGAATGTTCATTTCATACATTTAAGAGTAAAGAAAATGTTTCTAAAAATTTAAATATGTTTAAATGAAGACCGATACTTTAAATTTACGTTTGAATCAAAATTTTACCTGAGTTTAATTCAAAATCAACACACACCCACACAAATAAAGAGAAATTCCATTAAAATATAAAAATAAATAAAAATTATCATAATTCACACGCCTTCAACTGCCATTTCATTGACAAAGAAAATAATCAAATTAGCATAATCATGAATTGAGCAAAAAAAGAACCTGATTTGCATAAATTTTGAATTGAATGAATTTTAAACTGTCAGCAATGAAACACCGTGAAAAAATGTTAGTATCAAAAGAAAGTGAACTGATTATTTTTTTAAATAAAATTAATCTGCATATCACTGTACATAGGTAAGACGGTTATTTGTATGGATGTTAGCAATTATGTGTTTACATCAACATACATTTTGTTGGTTATAAAAATATTTAGCTTTCATGATAACATGAAATGGTTTGAAACAAGATCAAGGTCGTTTGTTGTCGTTGCTTTGATTTGAATGGTGACAATTTATTTTTTTTTAAGCTATTTTTTACGTTTAGAGTGTTCGGATTCAGGGTAACTTAACCGTAATCATCATCAAAAGCCCTAAGCTTCCGAGCTAGGAGTGTCCACGTCCAGCCTTTAACCCATGTTCAGTGCCTGGAAAATGGGACATATGAGTTTGTAAAGATACAAAGTCGAAAATCTAACTTCCAACCTTTACTCCCACGGTTCTTATTCTTCAAATTAAATCTCATTAAAGGCTTTTGTTGCATTAACAAAAAAAAAAATGATTTCAATTCCACAGCATGCATTGAAAACGTCAAATTTCATGCACAACCAGGTCACATTTGTTATGATTTATTTAAAACTTAGACAATTTTCAACTTAACACACTTATTAAATGTGCTTGAATTAGTTAATTTTCATCGTACTTCAATTTTTCATTGTATTTTTCATAAATAAAAAATTAAAATAATTAGTCGTAATTATGTAAATTTGATTTTTTTTTCATAAAAACATCACACAAGCACTTTTTAAATATGGTCAACTTTTAATATTAATTACTGACACATAAATACATCTTGTTCATCTCCTTTCTCTCGTCAACAAACAACAACAATTACATTTCATGCATATAACAGGAATATAACCAAACTAGTTTGCTATTATAATTGTTATGCAACAATTCATATGTTTATGATGAAAAAAAAAATGAAATAATATTAAAATAATAAGTGAATTTGCAACAAATAATAGTGAGAGTACTGGTAACAAAATGAAAGCATTTATAAACTCATATTGTACGATGGTATGTATTTAAAATATTTTTAAAAACAAAACGACTTATTTGATGTTTCAAGGAAACCTGATTGAACGAGTATACTCATTTCACCTTTCGTTCATATTCATAAATGTTTGTGAAGAGTTTTCTTGTTTGTGTTTATATGGTTTAATTTTTTTTTTCTGTTTGTCTGGTCGCAAATTTTAGATGCTTTTACTTTTATAAGAAGTTAAATAATATTAGTAATTGTGAGATGTACCGGATTTCGGTCCAAGTAAAAGGAAACATGAAAAAATATTAGAATTTAAAACATTGATTACCTCTGAAGTCCTCTGAAAACCAATCTTGATCAGCTCTTGCACTGAAAATTCCATGAAATAAGTAAAAATAATGTCCTGTGACGCGTCAAGGCAAAAAATTTAGGCACTCAAGACCTCAAAAGGCATTCGATGCATAAAAAAAATAGCCATCTAAAAAATACTTTGAAGAATTTTTTTGAAATGGAGTCTTTAGTGAGATTTCTCTTCATAAATCGCCATGGTCCCGATTTCTGCTCATTTGTGCTAAAATGACAATACGTTCACATGTCACATTTTCCGTTCCTTTTACTTTGGACCTCATCACTACAATTTAGGAAGTAGCAATTAATCACAATTTATCTATTTACTCTTATTCATCATGCCATATAGCTAATCGTTTAATATGCAATTATACGGTTAATGCTGTGAAGAGGTTACAAGTAAATTTATTAATAAATAACAAAAAAAATACAACATAATATGTATCGTGGTGGGCTTTACCTTACACGACCAAAGGCAATTGTATCGTAATGACCAATCAATTTTAATATAGCAAAGTAACAGATTATACTTACGCAATTTTTTTACTGAACATGCTTTCTTTTGAACAGAAACCATAAATTTCAACTGAATTTATGTTGTTACAAAAAATTAAACATTTTTTTTGGGGATATAGGAAAAAAACAATAACAGAAATTGATGACAATAAGTAATTTTTATACTTACATAACACTTAAATTTTTTTAAAAATAATTTAAGGCATAGCCTCGAGGTTGATTCTTTCAAATAAATTGAAACACATGCGTCAGTAACTGATAAATGAAATCATAATAAAAAAGATTACTTTCAAAAACTATTTAATTTTTTTTTTGTTTATTAAATTTAATACATTTTTAATACCTCTCAATTATCATCACACTCATAACATCGCATTTACTTGGATTACTTCGACAAACAACCCCTGTGAAATGATGTTACATGATACTTATATGATAATGATGATAATATGATTACGAGTCAAGTAACAAGTGAAAAGTAGCCAAAAAAACCATCCTCTTCAACTAAAAAATTCGGATATAAAAAATAAAAGGTGCTGACAAGAGGGAGGTCGTCTCAGTTGCTAATTTATTGCTGGTATGTTACATAAATTGACGATTAATAATAAAAAAAAAAATGTTTATATGAAATAACTACAAAAAAATTTACTTTCATTCCGATTCCGCTGTGATACGTTAAGATGAGACAATGTTATAACATGTGCTGAACGATTGCATGTACGATAAATAATTAAATATAACAATAAATTTTTATAAAAAGTAAAGAAAAGTAATTAGCATGTATTGCTGTTATATCATCGTTTTCATTTTTTTTAACACCAAATTATCAGGAAATTATCATCTCAATGATTACTTTTCATTTAAATACTTATTGAACTTAGTATTTAAAGTATTTAGGTTCAGTATTTCAAATTCAGAACCGCAAAATACACTGAAAATGACAAAAAATATGATTTTTTTCAATGAAAGTTAAGGTCAAGAATTGGAATATTCAGTGCTGTACACCACAGACCACAGAAATGCAACCATGGAAGTAGTAATAAATTTTATTTACTTTTTTTTATTCAATCGATTCTTATGTAAAACATATTTTTATGTATTTTTTTTAATATTTTTACAGTACAAAAAAAAACGTAGTGATCAACGATGTACATAAACGCATTTTTATATACAGAATTCACCAATTTTATAGAAAATTTATACGGACTGAAAAAATCGTCAAATTTTGTGTTAGATATAGTTTTTTTAATGATTAGTAAACAAGTCGGCCATTTTGAATCAGCCAGCCATTTTGAATCAGTCAGCCGTTTTTTAACGGACAGAAATGGCCAACATGAGTTCCCACAATCCTCGCATTTTTTCTATGTTTTTAATCATAACGTCTGAATCTGATCCCAAAATCGCATTATTTCCGAATGCCTTAAGAGACTTTAATCATACGCTGAAATTATACTCATATGATACCATTTCATTGAATTGTCCAAAGAAAGGCTTTTTTTTCATCAATTCAATAAAATCACAATTAAATTGAAAGTAAAAGTGATCATCTCACATGCAATTTGTTGTTCAAACATATCACACACTCATTAAATGAAGATTTGGCACTTTTTAAACAGTTTTGTCCATTCATTTTTTGAAATGCAATGAAAGAGAAGAAAAAAAAAACGATATTGAATTAATATTATTATGATGATGATCAAAGGTAGCTGTAACAAGTGTTGTTAAATTGATAAATGATGTGATTTGAAGATTATTGAAAAAAATTTAAATTTTTATTATTTTTATTGTGATATGATGGTAATGAATATCATTGAATGTGAATGACTGTAAGATGTCTGCGAAAAGTTCAAAGTGTCATTCACATGTCTATTATTGAATATAAGTAGCTTATATTGATATTTATTGACCGTCATTGAAAAATTGTTTATTTTTTCATTTAAATGAAACTAAATTAAGAAAAAAATTAAATGAAATTTTTGTCTCAATTGATAAATTTAAACGAATTTAAAATACATGTAAAATAAATTTTAATTAACTCTTAACCCACGTGGTTTAAATTTGATTATTATTTGATCAAATTATCTTTGTATTGTTTACTTTTCTAAAATTATGTCATTAATTTCTTTTTTTTTGTTTTTTTTCTTATAATTTATTGGCCATGTAAATAAATTTACATTTCTTTTCTTTTTTGATTAAGTGATCATGTATTTATTGAATAATAAAGTTGATGATACAAAACAAAACAAAAAATACAAAAAAAGGTTAAAGCCAAGACAAAAATGGATTAAAATGGTATCTTAATGTTTATGTTAAATTTAGATGAAATTCGCACGTAAATTAATCATGTAGACAAAAATAAATTGAAATGATGAGTCTGATGTTTAGTTGAAATAGAAAAAATTAGATAACAAAAAATGGGTATTTTTAGCACATTTAAATCCCATCAAATTAATCAGGTGATAAATTCGCTAACATTTTAGCTAAATTTAACTTTCAAACAAAAAATTTGCATACCATAAGCGAAAATTTTTATATTTTTGTGTCTTTATTTGCAGCGTACTTTGAGTATTTCCTAGAAATTATTAAATAAAATAAAATCATTATCAACCAAATTTAATAGCAGAGAAATTTTAAGTGTACAAAATGATTGGTTTAATAAATTTTAACAGTGTTATTGAACCTGAAATACTGACGTGAAAAAAATAATGATCAAAATAATTCGGCATTATCTTTACTGTATGAGTGTTATGCAAGTTTTAACGCTTATGGCAGTTTGCTATTTTCATACATTTATGGTATTAGTCCAATTTTGATGGTTAATGATGATGGCAATGTTGATAAAATTAAATCAGGGTTTGAAGAGCTATTTAAATCAGATCTTGAGATATTTTAAGGCACAATTCAGCTAATCTGGAAGAAAAATATCGAGTGAACTTGCACCATGAAAGCCATGCTTCGTGTGAGGCTGTAACATAACAAAGCAATGTATGATAATGAAATATTCATGTCTCATTATAAAAGAAAAAAAATATTTTCTTTATGGCTGTAAGTACAGATAATATTTTATTTCATTGTATTGTATTGTATTGTTTGTCATCGATAAATCATTTTTATTTAATTTTATATCATTTTTGCCATGTCATTATGGTTTTGGTTTGAATTAAAATATCGATGAATTTGACATGAATTGCCTCTAAACAAAATTTCTCTCATTTCTTAATTTTCTTGATATGAGTCATGATATGAGTCATGACAATATTCCAATACAAATTTGATAAATTGATATAAAATTGCCCCAATTTTCATCGTCTTTACATAATCAGAACGATAAGTCATTTCAACGATACATTGCACAATTTATTCAAATTATTCACTTTAATGAACTTGATATCTGATGCAAATTGACGACATAATTTTGATATCTGATCTTATTTTTTTACGTAATATTAATTTCAATTTGAATTTCATAAATTCCATTTAATCAGACAAAAAAAAAACCGCACAAAACGTACTTCACTTCATTAGTGATGGTACTTGAAAATTTTTCATATACAAAACACTTTTATCAAAGTAAAATATTTACCTTTTTATTTTTTTGAAATGAAACATTTATACAGGAAAACGACAAAACAAACACACACAGGCACACATGAAACATACAAACTCAGGTCGATTGGTCGCCTGATTTCATATCGAGAGTGAAAGTTGAAATACATAAATTTCGATTACCTTCTACATGTAAAACATGGCTCTCCATTGAAAAAGATGCTAAAAATAAGTTGAAATTTAAATGTTCGCCTGTTAAAAGGTAAAATGAAACAATCTCAAGAAGAATATTCATGAAGCACTAAATCAATACCTTTAATTTAATATGTGAGATGTTGAAGATAATGTGAAGTTTCATTAAATTGCCTACAATTATTCAAAAAACATCAAAATAAATCCCTATAAAAACTGGAATTTAACGCACTTTATTTCCATTACATTTAATATAAAAGTGTTGCTCATACTAAAACGAAAGTGATTTTAACTGTGGTGCGGTAGAATGCCAAATGGTGATCATCGAATAAAATTGATGTTATGCAACCAAAGCACTTTTTTTTTGTTTTTTTTTATTGAAAAGTTTACATTCTCATATTATGCGTATTAAATGGATGCAGTTGGGTGAGAAAAATACTTGAATTTGAACTGGTTAACAGGTTTTTTGCTGTTGTTGTATCTTTATGGCAAACTGCATCGTATTGTGTACTCATCCTGCGTTACGAGATGCAATTATTTAATTTAATTTATTGTATGAAATTGTGTTATAAAGTCATGCAAAATTAAGCTTGTCATGTTCATCGATTGACTGAATTAATAACTTTTGTAAAATTAAAATTAATTCTTAAATTAACCCATCAAATGATGACGCGTGATGTGATTGAACTCGATTGAGTGTGAAAATGACCCTTGGGTTGTATGGTACAGGGGTTATCGATGTAGATTCTCGAATGATAAGGACGGCTGTTTGATGATATGAATGAAAGCTTCAAGATGTGCCTCTGAGAGCCTATTTTTGGTCTTATGGTCGTCGCTTTAATAAAATCGACCTAGGAATGGGTACCGTCAAATTTGTTTTAAACGCATTTTATCATTAAATCAGAAACAGTAGCACTTATTTTTTCTTCCATTAATTCTGAATTGAAAGAAATAATGTAACATAATGCACCATTAATAACTTTACAATCTTTGCATAACATTTTGTAATTCCTCATCCAAATGCAAATCATGCTAATAAATTGTCCATTTAAAATGCACTCTTTGAAAATTTGTTTTTTAAATGCCATTTCAGGTATGTTAAGGAAAAAATTGCGATTCCAGGGATGGGATTGCATTGGCAGTTTTTTCAAAGGGAATGGATTTGAAATTTTTCTGAAAATTTATTGATTAAAGTCAGATTTCAGACCCCTTAAACATTAAACCTTAAGAAAAAATGCGCTTATGCAAGTCCTTCATTTTTACTCTCAATAAATTTCAATGTATTTTAAAGCTCTAATGCACTTCCTTTTAACACAATATCATATTTCCCATATTTCACATTCATACAAAATACACTTTTAAATAATATCACGAGACTTTGACAAGACTAATGTTCGTTTGATGGAAATATCATTAATTTTTAACTTTTATCTACAATTCAATCAAATAAACTACCATCAAACAAAGTGTCGCTTCTTCAATTCTCTTATTTTTCTAACACAATATTAATTAGGTGCTAAATCAATCATTTTAACAGTAATTTGTAATATTTTATGAGATAAATCGAAAAATTCTTATGTAATTTCTTGTTTACTGTACAAATGATAAAACATCAGTCAGGTTCCTCACTTGATAAAATCTTTTGTTAAATGCGTTAAATGTGTAATTTGTAGGTGGAAAATCGCTGATGACATAATTTCAATTTAAAATTTCAAATGTAATTTAAAGTTAAAAAACGCTTTGTAATGATAAAATCATCGATGATGGGTGTGGCACCAATTTCCTGATAATTGTGATTTTAAGTGTTTTGTGAGTAAATTGATATTATATAATCATTTAAGAAAATTGTTAAATTTAATAATAATCATAAGAGCAATATGAATTTAACACTATTTTACTGTTTAATTTGTACTTGTTTGTTATCTGATGTTGTAATAACAACAGCAAATGTAACAATAGGTTGCAACAAATTAGATGAATTATTTTCAGTGTAATTTTTTTCTTTTAAATAGACAGTTAATTTACAGATCATGAAGATTTTCTTAATTCGTATATCAGTTAATTTTTTTAAATTTAAATTTTTTTTGGAGGTTCATTCAAAGCCCATCCTAATCTGACTTGAGTACTCAACCTTTGAATTGCATTGCATTGCAAAAATTAATTATAAGGATTAGTAAAAGTCGAGATTATTCACCTGACTTTAAAGGAGCGTCTTTGAAATAAATGCGAAAGTAAAAGTAAAAATTTATATGCCCTTAATTATGATTGATGCTCATACTTGAACCGGCATCTATAAATGCACTAAATATTAACTGTGTTAATGGGAATGATGACGGTTTTGTAATTCTATTCATCATGCAATAAACAGAAATTTACAAAGTTGCATCTGATTGTCTTGCTGTAATTAAAATTAAAATAATGGTTTAATTGAAATTTTTTTTACAATTTTTACATTTTTTTAATGTACTTTTTCCAAAAATTTTGAAATTTGGACAAAATTTGATTGAAAAATGAAAGAAATCTGATCAGATCTTCTCATTGCTGTATTGAAAAACATGAATTTGCCACTTAAATGTCCTAATTCTGTTTGAAGCTTAGAAAGCGAAAAAAAAAAAAAATTGGGGTGGTCTGTGGAATGTTTTTAATTAAAAGCATGCAAAAAATGGGCTTAACATCAAAAAATTTCAAACAAACACAAAGAAATAGTTTTATTTGTTTTTTATTTAATTAAAAGGCTCAAATTTCATTTAAAATTATTTTCGTCGATTTGTCACACATGAAAAAAAAATACACATAACAAACACTAATAACCGAACGTTGCTAAATTGAAGATAAAAGCTAATGACAAACATTTTTAAGATGACATAAGAAAAGATTTAATTTTTTGGTTAAAATATATTATTAATACTATTTAAGAAGAGGTCAATAGGTAATTTTGATTGTGTAAAATTTGTGTCATTCGACGTGATCATTAAATTTAAATACCAATATTGTGGAGGTGTGCTCTTTTGTACTGATTAAGCAATCTCAGGTATCACATCAACATTAAAATCATACATGAAATCAAACTTTCTTGATCATAATTACTCGTCTCATCTCAAATCGATTAAAATCCCCAAATGAGCTTCTTTTTTGTTAAAAAATAAATAATTATCATTAATTTGATTAATTTAATTAACCAATAAAGCAGTTTGTGGTCAAACATTAACAAATAAATAAAATTTGACCTATCACTCAATTCACATACTCGATTAAAATCAAATTACTTTCATTTTCATTTTTGAAATACGCAGACACACACACATGAGATGAGTCCAATCAATTTTTATTTATTGTCATGAGAGTATTTTATGAACTTTAAAAGGCAATAAAATTTCTTATAAAAGTTGACAATAATGAGATGTGATTTGAATATTTTATGGATGATTAGCTGCATTTACAATGAGTGCAATAAATCAAAATGATAAGAGGGCAATAATTCAAATTATTTTTTGTTTGATTATCTAACTGTTTGTTTTTTTTATGATTGTGTTATGATAGTTGACCCGAGTGGTATTTTAATATTTTCAAGGACAAACAAAAGTTTGCTAATTGAAATGCAGAACAAATTTCCTACATTTAACTTCCTTTGTCTTTGGTCATGTCTTACACGAAAATGCCATAATTTACTTACATGATGGAATTTTATCTCAAAATAAAAAGAATATGAAAATATTAACTTAAATAGGCATGAACCATTTTTGATCACGAAAGATTCGATTCCCATCAAATTTCATTTTCATTGCATTGCATTTTTCCTTGTTAATTAGTGAATGAATGAATGAATGAGATTGAAATAAAAAGAGCAACATGGCCATCAATTAGCAAATAATATTTAATCTCACTCTCATTTCACGAATCCAAACACTTTGAAATAATAAATACAATAAAAATCCATTTCAAACCCCTCAAATTTGTGATCTCAAAGTATAATCACGTATCTAACAAAAAAAATAAAATCTTTGACTTAAATGGCAATAAAAAAAACTATCTTTTCTTTGTTCTGTGAAACATTTCAAAAATTTACGTATCTGTAAATCACAAAGCTCATAAAACAACATTCATTACAATGAATAAAAAATGAAAAAAATCATGAAATCTAAAAATATTAAATTAAGTTTAGTGTTGAAACGAGAAAAAAACACTAGCAAAGTAAATAAAGCAATGACATTAGCTTTATTATTGTGTGAATTAATGAGACAAAATAAAATGACTTTTATGATACAAATTCACTGAAAATTTTATAAGATAATATCAATTACATTTAATGAAAATTACTTTATTGTCTTAATCTTCACGACATTTTTTTATTTCAAATGATTTTCAACACTTTTGAGATATGATAGAAATTATTCGCCATATAAATTCATAGAAATTTTGAAATAAGGTACCAAATGAAGTCATCTTAAATAAAATTTGAATTCAAAATTTTGTCCCCAAATAAAGCGAGTTCAGTGACGCGATTCTTAAAGAATCAAAAACAAAAAAAAATTGCGGTCTAATAAAATGTAATTTCCCACATTAAACTACTTCACACTTACTCAAGTATTATGTAAATTAAATTGTTAATTTTTGCAGCAAAACACCGAAGATCCGATATTTTGTCTTTTTACACTTTACATACACAATAAGCGCCTATAGAAATACATTTTTTTTTTTGAACAAAAAAAAACACTTGTTTGAAAGTAAAAGGTGTATTTACATTATTTTTTTTGATCATCTTTAAATTTTATTTTTTCTCCAAATGTAATTATCGCATTAATGTAAACAAAGTTGCATGACCTACGATCACAATGACGAGTAATATTAGATTTTGATGTTAAAATAACAATCAAGACGCCAAACGTAAAAATAAAACAAAAATTGAAGCATGACCACTTAATTAAGAAAAGAAAATAAACGTAAGAGCAATGAAAAAAAAACTATTTACATAATTTTCAATTAAAAACATGAAAAAAAACATCAAAATATCATAGAGAAATGAATTGAATTGATTCGCAAACCTTTTAAATGTAAATTAATGTTTGAGATAAAAATAATAATAATATCGATTAATTGATTACGTTTAAGACCATATCAAATTCATCGAATTTTTACTCAGTCTGGTACAAAATCGTTTTGTTAGATCATGTTAAATCAAAATTATTCAAAACAATTAAATTACTCAATCACGAACGAATTTTTTGATATGTAATTGAGTATTTTTCCTCCTTCTGATCAATTTAACATTTTATGTCGATCAAATTATGCTGGTGCTTGTTATACAATGTTGCAGGCCAATTTGGAGCATGTAATTGAATTTATTGGAAATTTGGTGTGAGAACATTGAAAAAAAAAGACAATTTGAGTGTTGAGGAAATGGAATGTCAATTTGATTCATTTTGATAGTTATTTTTAGTATTAAAGAAAATTAGCACTTAGATTTTTGGCAAAAATATGTTAATATTTAAATAAAAATGTCTAATGATATGGGAATCCCAAGATTTTGTCTAACTGAAGTGATATACAAACATCCTAGAACAATTTGAAGCGTCATTCTAGATTCCGCTTAACATGATGATTATCGTCATTTGTTCAAGTCATCATAGGTCACATTTAACTACTCATTAACCATAAGAATTTATTCATCTAATTTAATGATCGATAATCTGGATATTTTTTGTCCAAATAAGGGCAATTTAACAGTAAATACGATTAAACATCATACTTCCTCCTGTTCTTCTTAAGATTTTTTGTTGTCATAGCGTAGAATCCGTTTCTGGAAAAAAAATCTCAGGAAACTCCCTAGAGGAGATTTTCGATCCACATCAATACCTAAATTGGCACTCTTATAAAAATGTAAGCTGATTAATATTCAAATTCAAAAAGAAGACGATTTGCTACAGAAAAGTAATAACAAGGAAATTAAAATTGAAACACGTAAAGAAAAGCCTTCAACGCAAATTTAAACCATAAATGTTAATCCTGTTAAAACTTTACAAAACCACACAATTTACGGCAATTCCGGTGAGATCCATATCAGATCACAAACATACACAAAAATTATAATTATTAATCTTGTTCTACATCATAAGCCATGATACTAATTAAAAATGTGACTTTTTTTTGTTTGAATTGTAACATTTAAACAATATCTAATAATAATTAAGTAAAATCTTCAAGGTCATACGTTCTCTTATATGAACAAAACTTAAAATATGGATTTCTCTTATCTTTTCATTTCTGAAACAATATTATTTTAATTTTCAGTATTACAATTGATTGTCTTTTATTTAATATTAATATTTCCTCTCATACAATGCATATTTTTAAATGTATGTTCGTATTAAAATAAGTTAAAATGCATTTCCCCTTTTAAACTTGACTGTTTTTTATTATTATTATTATTTATTTATATTTTTTTTTGTGTAATTTCCTCCCAGTTATGATGCTGTAATATGTTACCATTCAAATTACGTGTGTTTGTGTGTGCATTTGTGTGTTTAAATGGAGTGCGCGCGCTATTTACGCTACTTCTGTCAGTGTAACAGACAACTTTCGACCTGCGGTCATCATCAGTACAAAAGTTAGCATTGTATACACATTGTTTATTGTTATTTTTTTTCTTCTCTACTCCTTCCACTTCTCTTTCAACTCAATTTACCTGTTGACTGTCTACAATTCATACAAGCAAAGTAATAAGATAATTTTTTACTGCAACAACTTTTGTCTGTACACGAAATCTGGTGTATGGATGTAAATGAAGAAGCAAGTAGCTAGATAGCTACAACAAAAATTTTTTGGTATAAATAGATGAAGCGATGTACAGAGCCTTACATTATTTGTTTAGTTGTGAATTAGTAAACACATTTCCTTATTTTACCTTCTTTTTTTTCTTATTCAAAGAAATATCCATCCATTTTGTGATAAAAGTGAATTAACGACAGGGACTTAATTTTATTATAACAAAAATGAATAAATTCTGTGCGGTAAGTTAATTTACTGAAGAAAATCATATCAAAACACGGATTATTAGAGCCAAGTCATCAGTGAAAATACATTTAAATGGAAATCAAATGAAAATAAAATCAAGAATAAGATAAATTAAAAGTGAAAAAGACAATAATCGTGAAATAAAAATTAAATTATGAATGAAATTCAATGTAAATGCAAAAATTATTCAAATTCAGATAATAATTTGTTAGAAGTCAAATCAAATTGACACATTTTGTTGTTTTTCAAGCAATAAAAATTCAAAATATATTTTAAATTTACTGCTCAATTTGAATTTATAGCTACCAGTTTCACACAAAATATGCTAATTTTGATATTTATCATGTATTTTAGTGCAACTTCTTCTTTCTACTTCTTCGATTTTTATCATATGGCTAGTCAATAATTAATTTGTTTAACATTTTGAATAATAGTGCAATAAAAAATGTTTTATTATCATCATCACTTTTGAATAAATAAATATAAAAAAGTTATGTTTTAACCAATTTTAACAAGATACATGGTGATAAAATTTTTGAAAAATGATTCAATTTAAAGGAAATGAAGAAGATAAGAAATTTTGTGTGTTTAATGGGAATGGAATTTTATTGATGATCATGTCAAAATGTAAAATTTAAAAAAAAATACGGGTCACGGGAAAATCAATGAAATTGACCCTTTGAATTTCTCCTGTAAAATGAATCACTCATAAATTTGGGCCATTTCAGCCAAAGTTTGAGTGTATCAAAGCCAAACAGATAGGACACAAAAGGACTCTTTGAGACCGCGGTGGTGCCCTTGTAAAACCTAACATAAGGCAAACTGATCTTCAATTTCAATTGAAACTGAATTAATCACAATTATTATCAACCAAAAAAAAGCGTAGTTGATAAATAAATTCACTATTGGATTCACTAATTATGGATAAAATGATCATTAATCGAAAAAAAACTTCACTTTCCATTTCATTTCACCGTAAATAACATTTAATCTTAATGATATTTTTAACCTCTATGAATTTCTAGTTCAAAATTACTGTAAAATGATTGTAAACACATAAATTATTATAATGACAAAAAATTTTTTATATATTTGTCCGGATAAATCCATAAATGATTCACGGTTGTTATTTATTATCAATAGGTATTGTTTTCTAATTTCTTATTTTTTCTTCTTATTTTTTATTGTTATTTATTTGGTTGTTTTTTTCATATAAAGTTCATTTGATTTTACACCATAAATGTATTGAATTGTGTAACTAATCGATAAATTAAATTGGATAAAGCGGTTCCTCGTTTTAATGTGAAAATTTGAGACATTTTTTTATGAGTTGTTGATTTAAATTTCATTAAAATGGGAGTGTTTTTCAAAATTAAAATTAAAAAAAATAAGAGAAATATTGCGAATATAAGATATTTGTATCTTCAAATTTAACCTTTTGCTTCTCATGAGGAACAAATATGGGATTAAAAATGAAAGTTAATTATGAAAAAAGTCATAAACTACATTAAACGTTAAAATGAAGCTTGTCTTGTATCTGAGCTTTTCGATTGGACCATCCGGAGGGCGCTGAGAGCTAATTTCGTGATTTAAAGAAAGATAAAAGTTGAAAACTAGCAAAAGAAATTCAGGGTTAAAGTCGTTGATCACACTGCGAGGGTGCCGGGAAAGCCCTTGGGGTCCCAAAAATCCCTCTTTGAGGCTGACAAGGTGGCTGATAAGGTCGTAAATAACTTCAGCCAAGTAAAAAATTAACAGTTTTTAACTGTCCCGATTTTTCATCAAAAGTATCTGGTATGCCCACACATGGAAGAAAAGGGTTAAACGACACACGTGACGCGCCCTCACACTTTCGTCTTATTATCATAATCATCATTGACATTACAGAAAACACTCACAATTCAACACTTTTACTCCTCTTTAAACTCTTACCTCAAACAATTTTTGTATACTTTAAAGATTTGTGTAAAATTTCATCATTTTAATATTTTTCCGGTAAAAAATATCAAAAATTAACGTAATGAAACATGTCATGCATCTGTTTTATTATCATTGTTTATTTACAAAAACCACAAATCAATAGGAAGATCATTATCATCTTTTTTCATCATCATCATAACTCTTAATATGCAAAAAATTAACGCGATACATTTATTTTATTATCTCATTGTAAACTAAAGACAATGCGATACAAATTTTTTTTTGAAGACAGATTTAAATGAAAGTAATTTTTTTTAAACTGATTTATATCCACAATGGCGAATATAAAAGTGCAAAATGTAAATTGAATGCGAATTTTACAGACCAGAAAGCTGTTAAAATTCAGTTCACAGAAAGGCCTTTTAATTTTTTTAAATCAGAGTAAAAGAAAGACAGAAAACAAAAGGAAATTTAATTTAAATTGATACATTGTTGGAGAGTCTGATGTAATCGTAAAATAAATGTTCAAAAAAAAATTACGTAGACAATTGTTCGTATAAGTACAGATGAAAATAGTTCATAATTGATCATAGAGAGAGAAAATAATCGAATACGTAATAAGTGTAATAATAATAAAAATAAATATCGAAAATAATCTTTGATACACCTACAATTTATAATAATAATAATAATGTAATATTGTGTGGTTCGCTTTGTTTAAATGCTGTAATAAAGAAATTTTTTCAATATTAAAGTATGAAAATATAACTTATATTAATCTATTTCGTGATAAATTTGTTTTCTCTTTAAATTTTATGGAAATTGGGAAACGGGAATCATGAAATTTGACATGTAAGTGCATTTTGATATCATTTTGAGTTTTTTCGATTATCCCAAATTTCATTTTAGATAAATAGATGTATAAATTTTGTTTTTTATGGTATGATTTGACCGATAAATTTTTTGGAAAGGTGACTCACAATTCAAATAAATGACAGACCATTAAGAAATCTGACCTTAAAAGCGTATTTTTTTGAAAAATTAATTTGAAAATGAAAAATATTTCACCAAAAAAATTATAAATGTACCATAAGCACAAACAGCTTAAAGGTTATGCGAAAAATACATTCTAATGAAAACCTGACTTCAATTTACCGGTAGTAAAGAAAATGCATCGTGATGCATTTACAATAATGAGCTTTTGCAGTGTAATTGAAAAAAAATCGCTTTCAATGACAAAATTTCGTTTATTTATTAGGACTAGGCTTAAAAAATGGATTAAATTGGTAAAAAATTGTATTCCATAAAAAATTACTAATATTTTTAAATGAATGAAAATGCGCTTAAGCTGCACCCAGCAACAAAACCTTATAATTTAATACACATCTGAAATTTAATCGTGATTATTTTTTTTTTATTTTTTTATTTCAATGTCTTGTATCACGTTCAAATTCTCATTTATAATCATTATTTACATAAAAACGTCTTATAATTTTTTATTTTCCTCTTAACTTTGACACGAAATACAATAAACAAAAAAATTATGATTACATTTGTTGAAAACGAAAGTTGAAACGAAGAGACAGTTAAATGTCAAAGAGTAACTGTGAGTGTAATGAAAAGCACGTTACTTTTGAATTTCATGGCTTAAGATGATCATCAATTGATAAAGAAAATCAATAAATAGATAAATGAGCAAGTCATTATTATGAAAAGGAATGTTTTGAATAATTTTGATAATGGGTTAACATTTGTTTTGTTCATTAAATATTTAAGATTAATTCATAAATTGTTAATCAGTCCCATTATGTTTAAATTTTTAAATGAATAAATAAAATGTAATTTTTTGATGAAGATGATGATTATTTTAAGAGTACTGAATTGAAGAGACCGGATATAAAAGCCGGTGCTAAATACTTTTACTTTCAATTTCAATTTTATTGTTTGTATTTTTTATTATTTTGAACGAATAATGAAATTAAATTTAAAGAAATGCATTTAATACACTGTTACTTGGCTGCTTTTGATTGTTCACAATGATAATAAATAATTTATATAATTTCTCTCATACAATAATGTGATTTTTTTTGTCTTTTTTAGTTTGCCATAGTGGTGCTCGCTGCAGCAGCTACAGCTGAACCACCATCCAGTTCATATGGTGCACCTTCAATTTCAAGCTCATATGGTGCTCCCAGTTTTGGAGGATCAGGTTTCGGTGGATCTGGATTCGGAGGTGGATTCGGAGGCGGCCACGGAGGTGGTGGTGGTGGATACCAAGAAGTTCATGATGGAGGTCATGGAGGTTCTGAGGGATTAAACATTGATCCTGAAATTTTACACAAAGTTAAGGAAATTTTACTTCAACAAGAATCATTGAGCGGAGGTGGTTATTCCTCAGGAGGTGGTTTCGGAGGTAATTTTAACATTAAAAACTTTTCTTCTGAATCAAAATTAAATTTTCTTTCTCATATTAGGTGGTTTTGGACACTCAGCTCCATCCTCATCATATGGTGCTCCACCAAGACAATCTTATGGCCCACCAAAATCCCGTTATGGACCACCACCAAAGCCACGTTATGGACCTCCTCCACGTCCAGTCTATGGTGCACCTTCATCAAATGTTATCGGTATTGAATTAGGCTGGCCAGTTGCTGGACATCAAGTTAAACATTTAGTCAAACATTACACAATCTCATCTCCATCAAGCAGCTACGGAGTCCCATCATTCTCAGCACCATCAAGCAGCTACGGAGCACCATCTTTCTCAGCCCCATCAAGCAGCTACGGAGCACCTTCATTCTCAGCCCCTTCAAGCAGCTATGGAGCTCCATCATTCTCTGCACCATCAAGCAGCTACGGTGTCCCACATCGTAAATAAAATGAGAATCAACTCACGCGTATTTGTCACCTGTCGTCAGAATTTAGTTTATAAGGAAAACACACAATCATTTTAATTATAAGTCGCTCTAGTCTTGTGTGCATAATTAACATAACATCATCAACAATGTGCAACAACAAATCTTGAAATCTTTTGTAAAATATTTCCGCTTTGTTTGAACTTCAGTCTTTCTTCTTCCTTTACACATAAAAAAAAAGAAAAAAATCACAAAAAAATATCAAAAAAGGAAAGGAAAATCGGAAGAATTATTTATTTTTTGAAAATAAACCACTTCTAAGTAAAAAATTTCTTTTATTCTGAATCACAACTTTTTCATTCTTTATATAAAATGCATAATTCACTTTCACAGCCAGACTAAAACCTAATTATTATTATTATAATTAGTGTAAATATATGGATTTCGTTCACTTGGACATTTAAATTCCGAAAATAATGGTCTCAAGCCAAGTGATTTCTGATTAACTGGTTCCATCATGTTGTTCCAAATTCCATTAGCTGACACCGCATGTCCTTTTTGACTTAAATGAATGCAATCAATTCCCATTATATTGATATCCAAAATTCCATTTGGATAAATTACACTTGCATCCTTGAAAAATGGCTGATATACCACGGTAAAGTCATCTGTATGTAATTCTGGCATGAAACTGACTCGTTCCATGATACCAACAAATGTTCGTTCTAATTGACGATAAAGATTGCGTTTTTCTGAATAAACGGGTCCAAAAAGGCACGAACACTCAACTGGACGGGAGAGGTAACAAGATCGAGGTACATCAACGTTATCCATTGAAAAGCAGAGGTTGACTAGGGGTGATGGAACGAGATTCACTAATGTTCTAAAAAGATGACGTTTTTAATTAAAATTTATAAGAATTGAATGAAAATTACAAACAAAGTACCTTGGATAGTTATCTCTCATATATCTCAGCGTTTTAATTAAATACCGTTCTTGATCTTGATTAATCCATTGCGTGGCATTTGTCTGATAGCAAACATCGGAGCAAAAATCATTTCCACCAATCATCAATGTGATCAACTTCCAATGTTCCTTCCACTTGACACGACCATCATTTTGCATTCGTTGTTTCAAGGTTTTTGCATTAAATGGCATATCACTTGCAGTTGCAATATTTTCCGCAACATTAAATTGAGCTGGTTTATGAATGACATAAGCATCCGATAGGGAATATCCAAAAAGTCTCGGATTAAATTCCCTCATAATGTTTGGCAATGTCAAGGTTGTTCTCCAATTACCTTGACCCCCAATTGACCAAGAAAGTCCTCGATTTTCAATTAGGGCTTCAAGGATATTGCGTGAATTGGCACCTGTGGCACTGGTAAGTGAATCACCCATTGCACCAATTATATCGATATCACCAGGTCTCAGTTGATGAACACTTTTAGGAACTTTTTGACTACGAAATCCACGTGTGTTGCATGGAAATGGCACATTATCAGGAATTCTCTTTTGAATTCGATCACCTGAATCTCTTGTTCCTGTTGGACCGAGAAGTCTAAAGTGATGATTATGAATTTGTTTGTACTTTAAATTTATGAAAATGAAAATCATACCTGTTATAAACTTCACGAATTCCTCGGTAAAGCCACACAACTGGCTGCATTACATCTAATCGTGATGTCACAATATTGTCCTCATATTCATGTGTTCTGGTTAAATTCCACAATGGAATTCCATTATTTCGACTTATTTTTTCACTGTTTGATGTTTGTATGATCAGTATGATGAAAAATGCTAGATAAGATTTCAGCCACATATTTCCGGTGAAGTTTTTTACTTGAATAGAACTAAAATTACATCAAAAGAATGAAAACAATTAATATTCAATAACATTCATTCATAAAAACGAAGTAATTCATTATTCAAACAATTTTAATTAGAATTCTGAATTAATTTGCATTTCATTTTATTAATTATGAAAAATCTTCAAGTTTAGGTCATAATTTGTGATTTTCTGTTAAAATTTTGTATCACTTGTCAAAATGCACTTGATTTTTTTGGAATTCTTCACACCATGCATGTCACATTTTAATTATATTTGTTGTGAATTTAATTCAATTATTTGTTTACCTATGCTAATGACTGTTATTAACTCGAGAGTTTTAGTTTCCAATGTTTGTGCGTTCAATTAGAAGTCACGCTATAAACTAAGCTTAAACATAATTTTAAATTTCATTCTATCTTAATACTAGACTCCCTCTACTAAACATTATTGTTTATATTTTCTTGATATTAATTAATAATCAAAGCACTTATTTTTCTGTAAACACAAAAATCATATACATTTGATGTACTAAATAACGGTTACGTTGCATAGCACATTGCACGTTACCTACATTTTAATAAGTTGGTGTCCTTCTATTACAAAATATAATGCGATTCTATGAGTGTATGTGAATTTTGTGTGCTAAAAAAAGTATGTTAAAAGTCAATAAATTTATAGAATTTATATAACATTATAAAATTTGTAATAAAAAGAGAACCAGTTATTACAATTTTTTAAATATTTCAACGAACGTTGACTTGATTTGAGAGAAAATGAAAGGGAAATTCAATTCAATTAAATATTGATTCCGCTTCTCTGAGTTTATTCAATTCTAAGTCTCATAGGGAAATAGCTTAAAAATTTGAAGGGGAATCCCTCACCTTGCAAAAAATTAAAACTGTGTCATATTGATTTCTGACTTGTGCCTCATGTAAAATGTCAAAATTCAATTAAAAAAAATTTCCGTTTTTTTAAGCTAAATCAATATGAAATTGATTATAAATTCTACTCAGGTCCAATATTCATCCAATATTAAATAATATTGTCCGGTGAATCAAAATATATTTTAACCCAAATAAGACCAATGTGACGTATAAGCCTGGTATTTCATGGCAAGTAAGCAATAGCCGATTTTGCCATAAGATTGTATCTGATTATGGCTGATTTTAGTTGAATTGAGCCCGAAAATCATGATCTTTCTTATGAAAACTGGTTAGGATGAAAATTTTTCTCAAGATGTTATGTTTATTCGGCCAAAATGGGTTTAGTCGTTTTTTTTTTAAATTTAATTGAGTGTATTAACAATAAATTATCAACAAATACAAATTAATGATATTATAAAATAAATTGAAATTGGTGCTTTCGTTGGATCATAAAGCTTCTCATTAAGGTATAAAATTGAAATAAAAAGTGTAATTTTACAATGTATTTGAATGTGCATAATGACACCAATTTTGTCACACATTCAAATATAAAACATCAACTACCATTTAATGAGCAAATGATACATTTATTACTTTAATTTACATGTCTTTTTATGTCTATTGATTCATGAATTTTAATTATGTTATTTATTCATCAATTAAATGAAAGGTTGTCATCATGTAATGATAAAAGGGACCTTTTTTAACCAAAACTAAGGGAATATTTTGGAATTTCTCTTAAATAGTCTTAATAAATTGTTATTCAATGATAAATTTCCATGAATCACAAATTTTTTTATCACTCTAAATTAAATTTTAAATTTTGTGATGAATTTTCTAAATTTATATTGGAATTGGTAATCAATTCAGTAATTCACTTAAAATAGTCAATTAATCACTTTAACCATCATAAACAATAATTTGAATCACTTAATATCTAATCAGACTTACGAGAATTTTTCGATTTAGAAAATTTATCATCATTTTCATCGCGTTGATATCACTCATTTGACTAATAAAAGAAAACTGAGTCAATGAGACAAATTAGAAATCCCTTACAGTCATCACTAAAATTCACTGCTTCCTTTTCTCTATGAATTTAATTCGTGTGTGTTACGTCAACATAACTCATCTATTTTAATCAAAATTATGCGGTAATTCATGAATTGATTGATTGTTCTTAATTTAGGATATTTTGTCATTTTTTTTTTATTATTAATTATCACAACAATGGTCATTCCTATCAAAATAAAATTAAAATAAAAAAAAAATCTCAAATATTTCATTATGCTTAATTTAATTTTACTTACACTGTCCAATTTTGCATCGTCATGAGTGTGTTTTCGTTGCCCATTTTTGGTGATTACTTTTGTTGTTTTTCTTTTGTATTTCCTTTAAAATTAGAATGCGAAGAACCGTGTAGAATACATTGACACTAGTTTTTTTTTTAACAATTCGTCACCGAGAGAAACTACCGATGATAACGTCACAATGAATGTAAATTTGAAATTAACACAAATAGAAATGATTGCATTCCTTTGTAACGATTGATTTTTGTTTTAGGATTGATGAAGATGAAAATCAAACAATATAAAAAAAGAGACAAGGAAAAAAATGTCTTGTTTTTTGAATTGAGAGTTATTTTTAGTGATGTTACAATCGTAAATCTTTTTTTAATTAAATGTGTTTTGTATTGATTGATGATGTTTATTTTTAATTTGTTGATTTCTGTATGCAAAACTACCAACAACAACATTGTACTTCGAACTCAACAAATGTGCAAAAAAAGAGTTTTTGCAACACTTGAAAATCACAAGGAAAAAGAAAAAAAAAAATGATATAAAATGAAATATTTTTAATGGCAATTTTACCTTTGTATTTGTTTCATTTCATGATGTATTGAAAAGTCAACAAATGAATTAACGATGAGAAGAACCATGTCTTGTGCTTCAAATGATTCACTTATTTTCTTTACATATCTCATGCGCCTGGTTATTTATGACTCTTAAGACAACTTTAGAGCTGAACAAGGCATTAAGCTGAAAAAAAACTTTTTTATACCAGGTTTTTGTACTTTTTTATGAATTGGGCAGATGTGTGACGTATTTTCTTTAATTTTATTCGGTATTTTCTAAACTGTTTTAAAAAAGTGGGAAAACTTCACTTTGGTTCAATTAGGAATCAGTACATAAATTTGAATTCAAACATTTTTCTAGAATTTTAAAATTATTCTTGATTTTCGATTTCTTACGAACAAATTTTCTCTCTATCAAAAGAAAAATCACACCAATACATTGTAATTAATTTGTCAACATATAAAATCAATCACAATCCAAACACACAAAACCAAGATTTCCCTGTGTCATCCCGTATTTGGATTCGTATCTTTATTTGAATATCTGTCACTATATTAGTTAACAAAGAAAGCAAATAAAAAAAATCGAGAGAAAGAGAAAATTGAGCAATTATCGATCATGAATCGATCCTTCTAAGGATTGATCATCTATTTCTGAATGTATGTAACGTGCGTATACACGACTGAAAGTATAAAAAGCGATGTCAAATTGGCTTTTTGGTCACTCGCTGTAATAATTGTAACGCCGGCAAGGCAGAATAGTATATTTAATTTTATTGGTTAGTATTTTTGATTGATTAATTTTACTTGAAATTAGATAAAATAAAGTCA
The DNA here is from genome assembly GCA_900002565.1 of Culicoides sonorensis. Lineage (NCBI taxonomy): Eukaryota > Metazoa > Arthropoda > Insecta > Diptera > Ceratopogonidae > Culicoides > Culicoides sonorensis. The sequence goes on along the minus strand of LN483517.1, from coordinate 252,080 downwards.
TTCAGTGAAAGCAAAGAGAATATTCAATTAAATTCTTAATTAAAGGAAATGAAAGTGAATTTTAAAGTTATTTGTTGAATAAAAAAAAGAATTAAATTAATTGGAAAAACTTCATGGAAAAAATGAGATTCGAATTATAAAAAAAATTGAAAGAAAAATTCACTTTCATTAAAATTGAAATAATTTTCGGAATATATTTAAATAAAAAATTGATAAAATTTAAATAAAAATTTCTAATCAAATTAAAATTCATAAGATTCCATTTTGATATCTTCGACAGAACGCAAAGTAAAACACTAATCTACAAAAATGTGTGATGACGATGCGGGTGGTCTTGTAATTGACAATGGATCAGGTATGTGCAAAGCCGGCTTTGCTGGTGATGATGCTCCACGTGCTGTATTTCCATCAATTGTTGGACGTCCACGTCACCAAGGTGTTATGGTCGGTATGGGTCAAAAAGATTCATATGTAGGTGATGAAGCACAAAGCAAACGTGGTATTTTGACTTTGAAATACCCCATTGAACATGGTATCATTACCAACTGGGACGATATGGAAAAAATCTGGCATCACACCTTCTACAATGAATTGCGTGTTGCTCCAGAGGAACATCCAGTCTTGTTGACTGAAGCTCCATTGAACCCCAAATCAAATCGTGAGAAGATGACTCAAATCATGTTTGAGACATTCAACTCACCAGCCATGTATGTTGCTATCCAGGCTGTACTTTCCTTGTACGCTTCCGGTCGTACCACTGGTATTGTACTTGATTCTGGAGATGGTGTTTCACACACAGTCCCAATCTATGAAGGTTATGCCTTACCACATGCTATTCTCCGTTTGGATTTGGCTGGTCGTGACTTGACCGATTATCTCATGAAGATCCTCACTGAACGTGGATACTCATTCACAACCACAGCTGAACGTGAAATTGTTCGTGATATCAAGGAAAAATTGTGCTATGTTGCATTGGACTTTGAACAAGAAATGCAAACCGCCGCTGCTTCATCCACATTAGAAAAATCCTATGAATTGCCTGACGGTCAAGTTATTACAGTTGGAAATGAACGTTTCCGTTGCCCAGAAGCCTTGTTCCAACCTTCATTCTTGGGAATGGAATCAAGTGGTGTTCATGAAACTGTCTACAACTCAATCATGAAGTGTGATGTCGATATCAGAAAAGACTTGTATGCTAATTCTGTACTCTCCGGTGGTACCACCATGTATCCAGGTACTTAAAGAAAAAAAAAATATTTTTGAACTATTTTTTTAACAATTTTCCTTTTCACAGGTATTGCTGATCGTATGCAAAAAGAAATTACCTCATTGGCTCCATCAACAATCAAAATCAAGATCATTGCTCCACCAGAACGTAAATATTCCGTCTGGATCGGTGGATCAATTCTCGCCTCATTGTCCACTTTCCAAACTATGTGGATCTCCAAACAAGAATATGATGAATCTGGCCCAGGCATCGTCCACCGTAAATGCTTCTAAATCAGAAACAATTTACAAATACACTGCCCCACAACATCAATGGTTTCGTCTTCATCTTGCAACTTTTTACTATTTATTTATTTATTTAACATAAAAAAATGATAAACCTTTAACTCAAACAACAACTTTAAATGTACCAACGATAGGCCACCATCAATAAAAGCAGTTTGGGATATAAAAGAACAATTTTGGCTGCACAACATTAACATCAACATTCAACAATAATATACTATTTTGTATTGCACAGAACTCTCTCTTTTTTTTAAGTATATTTTATTATTAAAAAAAATTATATATATTTAAATTAAAGCTAAATTTAATAAGTGACATGTTATCAACCACAACTAGAACGTCTAAGTAACAGCGAACACATTCAACTTTTTATTACATCAAATTATTAAGAAAAATAAAACTTTTATAATATTAACAAAATTATAAAATATTTGTTTTATTTTTCATCAAAATTTTTCATGTTAGAGAAGTAATTTAGGTTTAAAAACAATTTTTTTTTGTATCGCCTCTAACCGTTAGAATATATTTTTCTGTATTATTAAAATCAAATAAAAAAAAAAAAACACATTTAATTGCGTATTTAATTTCAATTGAAAATCTAAAATTAAATCATCAGAAAGTACAAAGTCTGAATTCCTTTGAAATTCTTTGATTGCGATTAGATTTCAGTTCATTCACCACTAAACTAAAAATTCTTTCTCAACTATTTATTTTTGTGTACGAAATTTTTCTTTGACTGTCTCTTTGAATGTGTTTTGAAGAGTCTAGAATATAATTTTTATGTTTATTTTAGAAGTTAAGTTAAAACAAAATCTGAACCTTTATGATTTTGCTCGTAATATTTCTTTAAATGGATTGATTTTCTCCAATTTTTTTCTTATGAACTATTTTTCATTATCAGTTTTAATTTTCCTTCTTGTTAGTAAAACTGTTTTTTCCCTGTAAAATTAATTGAATAAAAACTTATAAAACTCACCCCATTTAACAGTAAAAATTCATCTTACACCAGTTTTTCATTGATATCATGTAAAATTCATTGCATACCTTTTAACATCGAATTCGAATATGAAAATTTAATTGTAAAGTTCATCACATACTCTGATTAGTTTCAACTTTCTTTTTTTTTCCACAGTTTTATATAAAAATATTCTCGTTTTTTTTTACTATTGAAATTGACGGAAAACACCACCATTATCCCATAAAATGATGATGACTCATGCAACAAGTGCATGAACTGTGAAAGCGAAGAACGTTTTTTTACGAGATATGCTATAATTTGTAGCATAATTACATATATTTGTAATGTAACATGAAAATTATACTTTAGTGAAAAAACAATTAAATAGAAATAAATGATGACAGATCGTCTATGTGGGTTGTTTTGATATTTGTTACCTGTTATCATTATCGTCATAGTTGATAAGATAAGTTTTGATTGGAAAAAATTCAATTGTTTTATATTTGATGACATTTTAACTGGAATCAGATTAGATTATTTGATTTAGAAGCAAGTGCTGGAAATTATTTATCAAAATAATGATAGAGACAAGTAAAAATCGTTGAAAGTGCATACTTTGAGAAAAAAAATAAGTTTTAATTCGAATATTAAACAAAAATTCAATTATATTTTCTATGATTAGCACATTAAAACATGACGTGCGAGCATCAGTTAATCAAATGTTTGCAATTATACTTTTACAGGGATATTCAACCAAGTGACTTACTTGAAAAAAAAATAAACTTAAATCAGAAATGAACAGCGAGTTGGTGAACTCTTCTTTGTTTATCATTATTTCTCTTTATTTTCACATATTCATACCAAAAATGAAGTAAGAAAAACCCATACAGCACGTGATATGAAAGCAAATGTACGTGTATGAGATATATTTGCATAAAACATTTAAAATAAAAAAAGACACAACAAAGATAGTAAAATATGAATGAAACATGATAAAAGTTAATTTATTCTACATAACTATAAGCAAACTGTGTTATATGAATTGAAGCCTCTTTCCAGCCTTAATTTTATTATCGTTTCGTTCAAATGGCCAATGACACTAATTTTTGTTTCAGTTTTAACTAAGTCAAGTTATAAAATGTTTTTAATTTTTTGAAAAAAAACAAAATCGATAACTGAGAACAAAAATATTTAAATAACTTTTCAACACAGTTTTAAAGTTTTGCTCACTTAATATACAACTTAAATCATTATCTTACCTTTAACAGCTTTAAAATTTTATTGTTGTTTAATTTATTTTATTTATACTTGAATGTTTTAAGAACAATGCTGATTATTGTTGATAAGGCATGGGTTTAGCTAATCAAAAACAGAAAAAAATTAAAACAACGCCTTTGGGTTCAAAGCAACAAAATATTTCCATGTTTTAACACAATTTTAATAATAACGGTAATAAAGCACTTTAATCTTATCACAAAAGACTTATACGGAGCTTAATATTTGATATTATTTTATTTAAACTACTAGCAATTTTTAAAATGAAATAGCAAAATATTGCTTTGTATTCAGAAATTATTAAATTAAAAAAAGGAGGTTCATGAGTCCATGCTTGAAGAATAATTTTTCAACCTGCTTATTCGAATAGTTTTAATTTCATCATTAATTCAACGACTTGCAAAAATAAATTTACATTGAAATATACAAATTTTCGTCATCATATTTCAAGGTAATTGATAACAAAAACAGAAAATATAAAAAAAACACCTTTTCGATATCAGTCAATGTTATACCTCAGTACTTGATACTCATCATAACAATACATTCATTTGTATTTTTTGTATATTGAATTTTTTTATATGATTTGAGAAAATTACCTGTCTTTCCTTCTTACTTTTAAAATTTAAACTAAAATATATTTGCCGGTCATCAGTATAAGTTTTTTTTTTATTTTGGTAAATGCAACCATTTAGTGAAATGTTTTTTTTTATTGTATGCGTATGTGTATTGTTTACGACTGTATGGAGAAAAAAGTAAAAAAAATAGACATTCCTTAAATTTTTCAATAGATAAAAACGATATGTATGCTCTTTATTATTCTAATAATTTTTTTTACATATAATATTTTTTAAGAATCATAACAGTCTCTTATGAACTACATTCTAAAAGGTTTTTTTCCGTAGATAATAGTTATTTACTGTCTTTTAAAGACGAATTAAATTTTCTCTCTTACATGAAACTAGAATAAAATATTTAAAACAATTTTTAAAAAAGACAGACTTGAAATTATCATTATGGATAATATCAATCCTTTTAATGGTTTAACAAATTTTTTTGTAATTATTTTGACTAAGTTAAAATATTCCTTATGTTAATTAAGCACATTATATGGACGAATATGTAACTTATAATTTAAAGTTCTAATAAAAGCATTTATATGGCAACTTTTGTCTTTTAAAATATTTTTTTTTATATAAAATGTTCTAAACGTGCTTCGGTTTACTCACTTGTGCATAATTGAGCCCATTATATGTGGTATGATCTAAACAACAGTGATTTGATGGCGATGGTGGTAGAGGAAGTCCCATTGGAGGATCTCCAGTCAACATTGGCTGTTGCCTTATTGTTCCATATCCTAAATAAGAATCGTCTGCTAATCGACAAGCATTTGTATCGGGAATTTCAAGTGACGGACTGCCAATTAATTCATAATCATCCGTAAATGATTTATTTGCATTTCCACTTGAAGGACTCAGTGCTAATTTCATTCCAGTTATTTTTGAAATTTTTTCATAACCATTCGAAATCTTACTATTGGATCTTAAAAAGTCAAGTTTATCATAATGTTGGTCACTACCATTGTCCTCCACTTTGCCTGACACGAAAATTTTACTTGTAAAATCTGGTGTCACATTATTATTATCACTATCTTGCTTTTGTCTTGATGAATTACTGCGTTGAAATGAAAATTCAATTAAATCTCGTTCAGGCGATGAACTGTGTTCTGTATGACGAGGCTCATCGATGCCCATTGTCCGCCAAGCATCTGTTATGGTTTTAATTAATTCATAATCATTTCCACGTTTTAATTTTCCAGTAAAAACATTAGAAACTGTTTCATATGGTGGACTTTTCCTTGCCATATCATCACCATTGTTAATGCTAAGTGTGAGAGGAGTCAAGGATCTTCTTGGTGGTTTTGGTGGCACATTTTTCATCATACCAATTGGCACAGTACTAGCTGTCGAAAAATCCATTGAGTCTGTACAAATTCCAATCCTTGTCATGGATAATTGACTTTGTGTTATGGCAGTTTCAAATTCACTCGACTTTTGGTTTGGAGATGGTGGTAATGGACTTCGTGATCCTGCTTCCATCGATAAGGCAGCATTGAATTGAGACTCATTACAATCAAGAAGACTCACACTACTATCACCTTGAATCAACTTTTTCATTGTTTTCATTCTTGCTGACATACAACGAAAAATTTCTTGAGGATTTCCATGATCAAATTTGAACATTCCTTCGCCAGTTTCACACTTTCGTCCAGCTTCAAATGTAAATTTACCATCACGATATCCATATTTTCGAATAAAACGATACGGCCACTTTGAAACAATATAATCTCTATTTTTATAATCACGTAATTGCATTTCAGTTTGTGTCAATTCAAGTACATATTTTTTCGGTTCAATTTTACATTTTTTCAATGTTTCATCACCAATTAGCTTAACATCGAAGACACCTTCATCGTATGACGAATAATAAAGTTCATTGTCTGTTTCAATTACTGATGTTCGATTTGTTGATTTAATTTTCTCTTTAAATGCAACTTTTTGGAGTGTCCGTGTCCATTTTTTCAGTTCCTCCTCATCAATTGCATTCAAGACAAGTTGTCCCGACTTTGTTACAATTGTAATTAAGTTAGCTGGCGCTGGTTCGTTTGTTATTTTAACACAATTCTCTAATGTTACAATTGTTGCATTTTTGTTGTCGTGCTCACTCTCACACAACTCGAGTCGTTCAATGCCATACTGACTTGCTTTAAATAACATACAATATTTTGAACTAGTCGACTTCTTTTTCGATATTTTGCTAGATGTTGTTGTTGAGTTCAATGATATTCCATTGGTAAAATTAACATTTTGTATGATAGTTAAATAACCAGCTAAAACTGGTATCTCACGATCACTATCCATTGCGACGTAAAATTTTACCTATTTTCCTCATTTAATTCACATAAAATAAATAATTGACAACCATTTATAATGAAAAAAATAATAATTTTTATATATGCTAATAATTGTCACTTTAGCACTTTAATTGGCTGAGCTGGCTTTTCTTTATGTTACTTTTTTACTTTAATTCTTATAATCAGTTGAAATTACAATAAAAATACAATAATTTCCTTTTGTACACGTCACATTTTCCTTTTTTTTAATAATTTATAATGATGTTAATCCTTTGAAATTTATATTTATATTTTAAATTAATTTTTTATTAATAAATTTATTGCTTTTTAATTCTTTTCACGCGAAGAATGTTAGATGAGATGGCGATTTGCGACTGAATTCAATACACATTAAGTTAAGCCAACAACATACAGTAGATCATTTTTCAATACAATCAAACAAGATTGGTAAATTTTACATGTATTGGTGTGTAGTTGGGTATCGATAAATGAATGGAACAAATTTACTAATACAAATACAATTGAACAAAGATACAAGAGTTGACTTAAAATTTTGAGAAACATGTATCTTGTGTTTAAGTCTATAGGCTTGCATTGACATTAGGCAGTGACAGTTTTTTAATTTATTATTAATTTTTTTTTGCAAATTTTTTAAATTTTTTGAATTTTATTTTTCAAATCATTTAAATAGAAATTCATTTGATTTTTTTTTTAATTAAACTTCATTAGTTTCTGCAGGTCCACGTACGTATGGCAGATACACCATATATGGAAATGAGACAAAACAAAAAATAGATAACAAAATAACACATGTGTGATATTTTTAGTACGGTATAAATTTGCTTGTGTAAAAACATGCATAGTAAGAGCAACTAGGAGTAAAGAAAAAAATATTTTTCTAATGAACATTTTTTTTTGCAATGATAAAAATTCATTGAATAAAATTTATTTGAAGTTTTACTAAAAAAACGTACAGAAACTTAAATCTGGTATCATTGTACCATAAAAAGTATTTCAAGTCATTTGCATCTCTTCTACTCCTTTACAAATGTCCCTTTAAATAAAACGGAAATTCCATTCATTTAATACACAAATATATTCAACACACATCTCAATGTAAAAACATTATTTACTTCTTTGACAACAATTATTGCATTAGTATTTGTATATCTTTTGAATCATACACAACACTATAAAATTTAAAAAAAAACATGATTTTAATTTCAATGCATGTCAATGTTATATCGTGTTTGCTTTATAGTATTACGACTTCACATCAGTAGCGCCTATACATGTTCATATCTTATTTTCATTTGAACTATAAAATAAAACAAAAACAACACACTACACAACAGAGAAAACCTGATTCAATATATGCTATTTTAAGTCAATAATAATTGTAAGCTGTGTCGTAATATTATTATTATTGTTGTTGATATACTTTTGCTGTGTATGATTCTTCCTAATAATGTTTTGTAGGAAAATTGAAAATGTGCTTACCATCATATAGTACTAGTAAGATGACGCTGCTTACCATCATGGTGATTTGTTGATTAATGTAAAAATTCATTGAGATCTAATTCGGAACCAGGCAGAAATGATAAATCAGCATCATCATATTGACTGAAACCTCATCTGAAGTTCCTCAAGAATTTCATTTCAACTTTGATTTAATGAATGAAATTCAATCTCAAAAGGAAATGGGAGTTCCCTTACAAATAAGTAAAAAAAAAACAAGACATGCCCCATGGATATGAATCTCCAATATTTTGCATCAATTTTCGTAGTAAATCACATACGATAATTTGCCATTCAATTTAATGCATGGGAACATTTTGATGATGTTGTTGATCAAAACATACTTGACATTCCATTCTTCTTTATTTTACCTTTCATTCATAAAAGTTTTAATGAAATACAGGTTCAGAAAATAAATTGAATAGTATTTATATGGAAGACGTGATTATTTTGTAACAGTTTAATTTAATTGAAGATTTTCTTCTAGTGAGTCACAATTTAAATGTTAAAATGTAATGAAATGACTCAATTTTAAAGTGAAATTTTCCTAAATGCGCGTCAGACTGTCTGTAATATATTCCAAATTATTTATTTTTTTCTGCCACGCGTCCAAAAAAAACACTTGGAGGCGCTACAAATGAATGTAACACCCACGCAAAGTAATTATTACTTGAAAATATGATGATTTTGAGATTCACTCATAATTTTTGTCATATTTTATACTTAAAGATGCAAAATTAATCTTTTTTTATATTGGGAAGCATCATTTAACATTGTAGTTGGTGAGTTATGCTTGTTATTTAACGACCTACAGCTAATTTTTGATTTATATAATTTTTTTTTCGTTGGCACATGCACTAAACAAGAAATTTTACCCAATTTTTCACACATGCAATTTTTGGACGATGACAAGAATAAATGGAAAAATTATCAGAATATGATTTACGCTCGACACCTTTAATTTCATATAAACTCAAAACAAACATAATTATTTGTTAATTGAAATGTTGAACATGATTAAAATAAATGTTATTCCATTTAATTTTCGTGTAAATGCGTCACATGCACTGAAAATGACGGTCGACAACGATCTATATTTATTTATTTAATTATTAATTTTCTTATTATTTTAAGATTAATTTAATTACGCAGCAAGACGTTTACGATACACGAGCTCACAAATTAAAGGAAAAAATAATTGTCTCTTGATTTTATTTTTGTTATTATATAAATTTTTTGATTAATTTTAGATACAGGAGAGAATTTTACAATTGTGATGATGGCAAATGAATAATTTAGACAAAAATGCAATATTTGTTTACATTTTCTCATATTTTCCTGAATGCAATTTCATTCAAAATTAAAATAGAATTGTTTTAAGTGTTTGATAATGTGTTACGTCACGGAAATCTTGCCTTTTATGGTATCGATGATTAATTGTGGTGTGTGAAGCACCCTGATTGATCAATGCTTGTGCTCATCAAACTCTGAATAATCTTGAAAATACGTTGACCCATCAAATGATCCTTACTTACCTTATCAAAACTTCACACCTGAGGTTCTTTCGTGAAATGGTTTGGTCCATTCATCTGTTTACGAGTCATCGTTTTAGGATTGATTCATTTTCGACAAAAATTTACTGAAAAAAATTTGAAATTACCTTCCTATGTCTTGTATTTTCACATCACCACGAAATTCTTTTCACATAAATCAAAACTGTGCATGACGTGTTTTACAAATACTTTTCAGCAAGAATCAGTTTCCATAATAGGCAGCACAAAATTTCCCCACAACTTTTTCTCAAATAAATTGTGTCTCTTAAAATGGTCTCCTCCTGCATTTTGTGCGTTTCTCTCAAGAAAATGTTGAATTAAATGTAAATTCAAGCATAAAAATAACATTAAAATTATAATAATAAATAAATAAACTCAACAATAGAGAGAAAGAATTAATTGTCATTACTTAGGGATCCACAACCCACACCATCTATGGGGACACAGAAAATTTTCTAATGAAAATTAGCGACAACAAACAAAAAAAAATTATTATAATTTTGGCTATTAATAAATCCTGAATAATTTGCTAGTATAAAAACCACTGCATTCTCTGTAAATGCATTCATTTTGAAGTCAATTTTGTGAAAATAAAGATCGTTGTGCTTTGTGCATTATTGTCTTCGGTGCAGATCTTTTGTCTAAATTAATTTAAATTTAATAGTAAAATTATTGTTTTTTGTTGCTGTAAGTGGAAATTTCATTACAATTCATCATAATAATTTGATAAAGAAATTGAAAATTTTGAATTTTTCATGGAAATTAAAGATAAAACAAAAAAAATATGTTAAATTTAATAATTGAAATTAACGAACTTATGAAAAATTTTACATTAAAATGAATAAGTGTTAAATTTAATTGTGTTTTTTTTTTAATTCCAGACAATAAAAACTAAGTAAAAATGTGTGACGACGATGCCGCTGCTTTAGTCTGTGATAATGGATCAGGAATGTGCAAAGCCGGATTTGCTGGTGATGATGCTCCACGTGCCGTGTTTCCATCAATTGTTGGACGTCCACGCCATCAAGGTGTCATGGTCGGTATGGGTCAAAAAGATTGCTATGTAGGTGATGAAGCACAAAGCAAACGTGGTATCTTGACTTTGAAATACCCCATTGAGCATGGTATCATTACCAACTGGGACGATATGGAAAAAATCTGGCATCACACCTTCTACAATGAATTGCGTGTTGCTCCAGAAGAACATCCAGTCTTGTTGACTGAAGCTCCATTGAATCCAAAAGCTAATCGTGAGAAGATGACTCAAATTATGTTTGAGACATTCAACTCACCTGCCATGTATGTTGCTATCCAGGCTGTACTTTCCTTGTACGCTTCCGGTCGTACCACTGGTATTGTACTTGATTCTGGAGATGGTGTTTCACACACAGTCCCAATCTATGAAGGTTATGCCTTGCCACATGCTATTCTCCGTCTGGATTTGGCTGGTCGTGACTTGACCGATTATCTCATGAAGATCCTCACTGAACGTGGTTATTCATTCACAACCACAGCTGAACGTGAAATTGTCCGTGATATCAAGGAAAAATTGTGCTATGTTGCATTGGACTTTGAACAAGAAATGGCAACTGCAGCAGCTTCCACTTCTTTAGAAAAATCCTATGAATTGCCTGATGGTCAAGTAATTACTATCGGTAATGAACGTTTCCGTTGCCCCGAAGCCTTGTTCCAACCCTCATTCTTGGGAATGGAATCATGCGGTATTCACGAAACTGTCTACAACTCAATCATGAAGTGCGATGTCGATATCAGAAAAGACTTGTATGCCAACACTGTCCTTTCAGGTGGTACCACCATGTATCCAGGTAATTTTTACATATGACACAAAAGAAAAAATATCAATTTAAATTTAAAATTTTAAAGGTATTGCTGATCGTATGCAAAAGGAAATCACTGCCTTGGCTCCATCAACAATCAAAATCAAGATCATTGCTCCACCAGAACGTAAATATTCCGTCTGGATCGGTGGATCAATTCTCGCCTCATTGTCCACTTTCCAACAAATGTGGATCTCCAAACAAGAATATGATGAATCTGGCCCAGCTATCGTTCATCGTAAATGCTTCTAAATTCTAACAAACAAATATTGTGAATACTTTAAATTCTAAATACCTTTTTTGTGTATAAAGATCGAAAAATTACACACAAAACAAGAAAAATACCAACGACAAACAATGTGAACATTTGAACAAATTCATAAGTAAATATTTTATTATAATTTTTATGTTTATAAATATTTATTAGTATAATAATGTGTGTTTTGCTAAAAATAATTATTGTTATATAATATTGCTGCTTTTTATATTGTTAATGCTAAGCTGTATTTTGTAAGAAAATCAACGATGATCAACCACTAGAAATGGCACAACCATAATAAAAAGAAAGTCATATGAAAAATAAATATCAATGTGCTGAAAATATTATTTTTTATTTTTTAAAGTTTTATTTTTATTTGAAATTTTGAAAAAAAAAATTCATGAAACATCTTAAAATGAGAATGCAACACTTTTACAAAATACGGCAGTTTTTTAAAAGGCGTTGCTTTGTCTTACAATTTGAAATGATTGTTCCTTTTTTTTATTTAAAGTATATAATTTACGTTCTGTAAATAAAATAACTTGATATAAAACAATTTTTTTTACTTCAAAAATGATCAAGAATTCATTTTACCTTAAAATTTGTAGTTCACTGAAGGTATTTTGAAATGAGAGCCCGGATAATTTCAAACATGATGTCGATGACAGTCAAAAAGGTAAAAAGAGCACTAAGATACAAGTATAATTTAATAATTTGGGTTATCATTACTAGTTAATTTAGAATTGATTTGAAATTAAGAATTTTTAACACAATGGCTACTAGGATGCATTTTTACATTAATTTTTAACTTTTTTTTTTAAAGATTTTCTTTCTAAAAATCATATATTTTTATATAAAATACGAGAATTTCGTAGTGAAAGACCTTGTTCTTATTACATTTTAGATTCATATTTCTTCATTATTGTTCTTGTCTGATGCATTCATCCATTTTTCATCAGATACAATTTAAAGGTTGCATTTTTAATTTTAATTTAATTCACATGTGCAAATGAATCTACATTTTAACGTATTTTCATATCATTCTGACTAGTGAATTTTAATTAAATGATGACTTTGATGCACTTTTAATTAGATCTTAAAATAATTAGAGCATACCGTTGATAAAAAAAAGAGTTGATTAAAATTAAAATGATATTCTGAATTGAATGTGATTTAATCGATAAGTATCATGTTTTTTAAATTTAATTATAAAAATAAGCACTTTTACCTAGAAATTGCATATTTTTGACGGGTATTGATTGAAAACAACCTCGACTTTCAATTCATCAATTTTTTTTTTAACATTTTGTATTTAACGCAAACCCTTTGAAAATCCCCAGGATTGACACCTGATAATAAAATATGCATTAAAAAGTAACACATCAGGAGTATAATTTATTTTATCGATGTTCTCGAAAGCTCATCTGACCTATTTAATTTTAACTATAAAAGGATTTGTCGAGAAAAAAAAGGCATCAGTTTACTTTAAATCATGGAACACAATTTCAATGATATTTGGGACATTTTGGTCCGTTTGGATAAAGTAACCTTCATATTCAAACTTTCATCTGAGCGACCTTCAATGGATCCCAAAACGAAACTTCAAAAATTTAACTGTTTTTCAACCGTTATTTTGGCAGCTTTGATCTTCTCAACAGCTTTAAATCCGAATCATGATTTAACGGTGAGAACTTTTGGAACTGCATCATCTTTCATCATGATGTCAGTATATTTCGAAATTTATCATACTTGGAATGGACGAAGTGGTTATATGGAAGTTTTTCAGTGGTGCAGAAATATTCATAATGAAACCTTTGATGACATTGTAGCTGACCAAGTTAAAGAGAAAATGAGAGTTTTTCTGAATAAGTTGTTTAAAGTTATGAAATATGGTGTTTTGATAAGTGTGGCAGATATTTTATTGGTTTTCTTACCAATTTTTACACAATTATTCACTACAAATTATCAAAATTTTCAACCACCTTTGCCATTTTATTTACCAGTTGAAAGCAATTTTATCGTCTTTTTAATTACCGTTACTATACAAATTTGTGGCGTTATCCCATCCTCAGTTATGGCAATTTTAGGCGCTGCAATTTTTGTTGTCATTGGATCACATATTTACATTTATTTAGACTACCTTGTTGATTACTTGGAAGCCATTAGAATTAAACTTACAGAAGCTGAAAATCCGGCAACAGTTGAAATTGAAACTTGGATTAAGGATATCGTACAAAAATATTGTAAAGCGTATGCAGTTTTTCGTCAATGGGCAAACTTGAAAATAATGATTTTTTTACAATGGGAAATCAATGCTTACTTATCACTCATCATAAGTGGTCTTGTAATTTTAGTTCAAAAATCTAATTACATCATGGCTTTTGCAATCACTTGTAATGTCACCTTTGCTCTTATCTTCTGTTATGCCATCGATAAAATTAATGATCAGGTAAAAAATGAATATTTACTTTGATTTCTTCAAAAAAATGCAAGTATAATTTTAAAAATCATTTCCAGGTCGACAACATCGCTGATGCAGTCTATAATTTGCCATGGTATGACATGTCGGTTAAAAATCGTAAAGTGATACTCTTATTGATGAATATGCAGAATGTTAAATGGACATTTTCATCTGGACACTTTCATGATTTGAGCTTGGAACGATTTGGGGTGTTGTGTCAAAGTGCTTATTCTCAATGCATGGTTTTGCGGGATTTGATTAAACTTCATCAATAAAGTGAGGGGTTTAAGGTAAGTTTGAATTTGATTAAATTTATATTCAGAAGGAGGTTTATGGAATGAAATAACAATTAAATTAGTAAAATTTAATTGGATGTACAAACAATATTGGAAAAATTTTGTTGATTTTTCTAATTTTATCCCCTTTTATTTGGAATTTATCATCTGTGATATCAATTTTCTAGAATCATTGATTGATAGATTGTATGAATTACTAATGAACAAGTGAATAACTGAAAATTATTTATTGAACATATGGCAATTTATCAAACAGAATTTTAAATCAACATTTTATTTTATTATTATAGATTATCGAATGATGTGGTTGGTAGTAGGGCATTCAATCGCATTAAACAAAAAGCAACATCAGGGCAGATTCGTTTAAATTTGGTCCAAGTTTTCTATTAATTCGTTTTTTGAAAACGATTATAATTATAAAAAGGGAAAACTTGGTAATTTTCCTCTTCACTTTGACAGCCCTATTAAACAGCATACAAGCTTTACGGGGTTCTACAATAGTTTTATTTCGCTCATTCATTCATTCACAGCTGTTTCCATAGTAGCACAGCATACCTGATCTAAGTTAATTCAACGAGTTTCTATCAATACCCATACAAACATTTTTATCAGCTGATTCTACTACAGATATTTACTTACATTACATAGCACACGCGTTTACATCCAAAAATGTTTGTTTTTATTTTACTTTATGTGAATGTATTTAACTTACATCGGATATTTTCGTAAGACTAAGGGGTGTTCAATTTAAACGTAAAATTTAATTTTAATTTTTTTTACTTAAATAACGAGATCACATCGTCATAAGGCTCCTGACAGCTTGTGAGCCATAATACAAAAAAAAAATCCTTTCCATTTCACTTAACCCATTTCCAAATAAAATTTAATTTCAATTAAACGAATAACATGAAACATAAAATCTTCGTTTGAAGCTTCGTGTATCGCTTTGAAAGATTGCATTTATTTTTGTTTACAATTTCAGTCTACGTTGAACATTCATGCCGTTCGGTTGAGTGTTGATCATCGGTGCTTATTTCATATTATAAAAAAAAATTATAATAAAATAATAAAAATTTAATGAAATGTTTAAAAAATATAAAATGAAATGAATATGAAAAAAAAAAATTATTTACAAATATTCATATAAAATTTTAATGAGAGAAAGAGAGAAAAATTAAAATCATAGTAATAAAAAAATACTGCGAAAGTGATAAGAAAAATTAAATGTTCATTGAAGATTATTGAATGGAATATTTATGTTTAAAAATTTTTACATAAAATAAAAATAATAACAAGAAAACGGAAGTAAAATAATATTATTTGATATTATTTTGTCATTGAATGTTCCAATTTTAATTTGCAAGATTTTAATCATATTTCAATATTTTAATGTTACATGTGAAAATTGTTCATTTCAATAAAAAATAATAAAAATATTCAAATAAATGTGTGATATTAAATAAAAAAAAATCAACAAGCACTGTGGAAATTCAAAGCATCAAAATAAGAGTCAAAGGAAACAACGCAAACAAAAGGTATTAAAATTAAAATAAATATACAAGGAAAAAAAGGTTACATGTGTGCAAAATATTTGTTTTTATTCTTTTTAAAAATGTTCCTAGTTCTTGGAAAAGAAAGTGCCATACAAAGGCAGATAAAAAAACCAAACATTTTTGTGTGAATATAAAGAAAAATGTCTTGAAGAAAAAATAAAATAATATAGATATTTATTATTGTGTTATAGGTAGGTGTGAGAAATTCTGAATGTATATTATGTGTGTGTGTTTTTAATGCCGCTTCTATCCTTTGATGTTGTAAATTTTGTTTTTTATTCTTGAAATGTAAGAAAAAAAAGTTTACGAGATAAAAAATTGTGTTTGTTATAATATGTTATTGTATTTTTTTTTTGTTGTATGGTGAAATGAAAGACATTGTGAAATCTTGATAAGAATTACAGGAACTTGTGTGTTAAAATGTGTAAACGTTTACAAATATGAGGCTAATAATATCCGTAGAATAAATATTTGACATGTTCAGTAATTGAACAAAAAATAAAAAAAATGTTATTTTTTTATTGATAATTTGATCCTCATTAAAATTAGTATTGAAGGATGTCAGGAAATGTGTAGGCTAACAAAATTGAAAAAGTCTCGAAGGACCTTGACTGAGCACTTACAGGAATTATTGAAAGTTGAAACGAAAGATTGTGTTCCAGTGTATTTTCTAACGATTTCGAAAAAAAGAAGTACTGTGTTCACTTGAGGAGGTGTTTGTAGTACTGGTGCCATTGAACGGGACATGCAAAAATTCGTAAAGCTTTGCAAACCAAGTGATGTTACGCTTTATAAAGGCACGACTGAGGTTTCGACGGTTTCTTTTAAATTTCCGTCAATATGACTCTTTCGACCTCTTTGAAAGATAATTTTTTGAGTTTTTTGTTTGAGAATCTATAAGTTGGTCTGAGAAAACATTTAAGCTCATATTACAACCAACAACTTTGCAGAACAAGGCTCGTCATATATTTATTTTAATTTGATCTTATTTTTTACTTTTTAGTGCAAAATTGAGCTTTCATGACAAAATTTTTCATTATTTGTATATTGAGAAGAACTTTTAAATGGGATATAGAGCCATTTTTTCCAGGAATACCATTCTAAGTCCATTAAAAATCAAAAACTATCAAAAATCTTTGTATCGAATTTCAATTAAAATGAATTTTGGCAACACTTAAGCTCATTTAAAACTTCTGTGCAAATCTTTACAAAAGAATTTCATTTTTTTAATAAACAACTTAAGTATTTAAATTAAAATAAAACTTTTAAATGCTTAACAAACAAAAACAAAAAATAAAAACCCTAAAAAAGATTTAAAATTAAGAAGAAAACGAAGAAAAAAATAGACTAAGAACCGCAAAAAACTAGTTCAATTTTATTTTCTATTAAATTGCAATACTACAATTTTTCCAATAATATTAGCAAAAATAATAAAAATAATAATAAAATATAAGCTGTATATTCTTGTGATTCTTTTCTCATATACTTTTAAGTGTATATAAATAATAATTCTGTTTTGTTCCCATAACTAAAAAAGTTGGTTTCTGCTTGATTTCTACTTTGAACAATAAATAATGAATTATAAATCATTTATTTATGCATGATTTAAGAATTGAATTCAACAGTATTATTATATTATTATGCTTCTTCTTCTGAGTACAACTTTTTTTTTATTTGTTATATATATTTATTATTATTTACATTTGTTATTGTGAAATTTCTGTAAAAAATAAATCAAATATCTTGATAGGTTGTTTTGAAGAGTTAAATATAATATTATTTAATAAATTTATTATTGTTATTATTTTTTTTTTGTGAGAAGGAGATGACAAAAATAAGATTTTATTGGATATGGCTTCCATCTATTTAGGGATGAGTAAACAAAATGGTAAATATATGAAAGGAAGATTATCAGACTCACCTTGAATCAAAAACAGAAGTCTGATATTCCAAATTTAATTTAAAGCACTCTTTTTTTACCTTTAAAACTATCTTTAAGTGATTATGTCCATCAAAGACATTACACTTTCAACCCAAAACCAATGGAACACGGTTTCCCACAGTTGCCCTACTGGTTTTAGGTTGAGAGTGTAAAGAGAGACATTAAAAGCCATTTGGAGACTCAGTCAGACAATTTTGTTTTTACAACAAAATCCAACCAAGAATTAAATCCCCAATGATAAATTAGCAGTTCAATATGCTTCTGACGAGTTGAAAGAAATTCATATCAATTGTCTGGCCATGTCACACTTGACTGACCTCTCATCTTTCCATTGTTATTCTTAAAATGCAACTTGCATATCCATCAAAATTCAACACATTTTCATGGAATGCAAAACAACCATGTTGCTTGATCTTCTGCCGACTTTGTACATTGTCCATTAAAAATTCTTGATTCAAGTTACTCATTCAAAATAATTTGAATAATAAAACAAGAATCCAGAATGTATAAATGCTCTTAACATATTCTTGCCAATATTGCAAAAATATGGTTCGAAACCATCAAATGAGACAAATACTCTTGTTGTTATGACTATCATTATTCGATCTTTGACATAGATGTATCAAAATTTCAATAATTATTGTGTATTTTGTTTCTCTGACCATCAAAAATTCTGAAATGTTGCAAATACACAAGAGTATTAAAATTCATTCATACATATTTGATGTTTTCCAGTCAATTCAAAATGCTCCATGTTGGTTCTGAATGTGTACACAAAAATAACAAACTGGTCAAACAAACTACATTTGTGGTAGTTTATTATTATTTGATTATAAAGAGCATGTTATATATTCATTTATTTTGTTTGTTTAACATTATATTTATGAAGTGCAATATTATTATTATTATTATTTTGTCTTTTCCTTGGTAAATTATTTATGTGAATGTTTTTAAAGTTATAAAAAATTTAAAGTTTGTAAGTAAAGTGTCTTTTTGATGGTATTTACGTTGTAAATTAAGTATTAGAGTTTTATTTTTCTTTTTAAAGTTATAAAAATTTGTTCTTTTTTAAAAGTTTGTCTTGCAATTTAAAAAAAAAATTAGGTGAAATAGAAATTTTATGGTGTATTTTGAAAATAAATGTCCTTTTAAGCTCATTTTTCCTTGATACCCTTCATTTCAATGGGTTATTTTGCATGTTTTATTTCACCAATTTTTATTCCAGTAGCATTTTCAGGATGAATTTAAAGTTAATAATATGTTACAATATGCTTTTAACTCACCTGTCTCTTTGAATTCTCAGAGGCATGACAATCATTTTAAATTGGGTCCCATTTCATTTTTTTTGGTGTATTTTTGTTTTTAAATAAATATAAAATATTTTAAACGTCAGAAAAAAATTTCATTGAAAATTTTAGTATTTTATTAATTCAATTTATTTCATTTCATACATCAAAAAAAAAAAAATAATAAAATAAAAATGTTGTCATTTAGCTAATTGCTAAGGACCTTTGATTCCATCAAATACAAAGTTAAAATTGGAGCTTTTTACTATTTTCCATGAAAAAATTTACCACATAACTGCCGTTGCAGGCAAGAACGACGCACCTACAAAAACTACAAACTGAGATATTTGCAGTTTTGTATTTTTGATCAGATTCTGCTCTGTAGCTCAAGTTCTATTTTATATTTTTGGAAATCAATGGTTGTATACTAAAGGTAGCCACATTCTTTAAATCTTGTGAAATTTTTTTTTTCATTTTTATGAGCCTTATTAGGCTTAAATTGAAAAAGTCGTTCTTGCCTGCAATATTTTCGTAAAAATGTTGCAGGCAAAAAGGACGTTGCATGCAAGAAAGACGCATATCAATGTTTTTTCTACCAATTTCTATAGACACCTCGTTAAAATGTTATATATTTGCACGACTATATGAATATGTGTGTTTATATTAATGTTTATAAGTTTTTTGCCCCGAAATTTGCAATAGACAATCGGGCTCTCAGAATTTTTCTTTGTTTGATAAGTTTTTGAATATAATTTCTTAATTTGTAAGAAAATAATTGTTCCGAAGCGATGTGAGAGCTATCAGGAAACATAAATCGTATTTAAATCGAAAGTGATTCCAATTCTACAGATTATTTTTTACTTTATTTGAAACCACCCGATGGATCTGAGAGGGCTTTTAATGGAAATTTGGTTGGTTTTTTCCCCAAAGACAATGGTGTTGATAGGAACTTCAATTTTTCAACCACAATTAGTTTAGGTGTTAGTTTGGATCCTTCAGATGGCAAATTTTTCATAATATTGGTCGATTTTAGGTTTTTTTTGACCCAATTTTCTAAGCTACATTTGATGATGTGTATACAGATAAAAGAGAATTCTATTAGAATTTCCCATTTGACCCATCAGTAATGAGCTTCAATTCATCTGTATTATTAAGCTGGGTTTCATTTTTGAATAACACTTTTTAATCCTTTCGTATTCAACTGATATTTGAAATATTATAAGATTTAGATTAGTCAGCATACCGACTTATCTTGCAATTAAAAGTAATCAATTCTTATCTAATAAATTTCAGTTTTTTAGGGCTTTAATGGTTCCAAGTATTTCCCCTAATGTCTCCAAACTAAGTTAGGATCCAAAGGTATACTACCCTTATTCTCAATAAGTCGGATTTAGCTTGTAATGGCCTTGATATTATTGATATTTATAAGATATGCGTCTTTTATGCCTGCAAATGTGAATATGCGTCGTTTTAACATGCAATTTCTCGAAAACTGCGAAAATCGAGCCATCAAAACTCAGACTTCGTAGAACAAAAAAATTTTTTTTTCGATGGCAACTTCTTTGATATGATCTTAAATGAGCTTTTTCATCATAAAGTCATTTTGACCAAAAATGTAGGTGCGTCGTTCTTGCCTGCAGGGGCAGAATAAGTTGTCAAAAGCATTTTCATTTAATTTTTTTTGTTTTTACAGTAATAAAATAATGTTGTAAGAGCGTTTATCACTAGTTTTTACATTTATTTTTTTTAATACATTTACTTTTTTGTTGTGAAAAGTGAAAAATGGATGCATTAGACACATATCGCCATGATGTCTCTCTTATATGTGCAATTTTTTCAACTGCATTTGATGCTTAAAAATAAAAATTCTGTGTTTTTTATCTATTTTTACACAGTGATACCACTTTAGAAGTTCGTACTTATCATTTCACGAAATATGAACACAGATGTTAATACGGTTTTATTTCGCACATTCAAAGAAAAACCATCAAGCTAGTGTGTGTGTGTGTGTGAATGTATTTTGACATGAAAATGTGTTGCTCTTCATGTAAACATGTAACTGGCAAACATTTAGAGAAAAAAATTGCACTTTTATCGCCATCATCATACTTTTATCATATCCAATGCAGAAAAAATACACTCTTAAATGTGTGGAGGCACCTTTTGTTAAAATAAAATGATACAGCGTGTCTGTGTATTGAAATAATAAAAATACATGGTAATAAAATATTTATGGAACAACTTTTACTTGTGTTTTTTTTTATTTATATTTTTATTTTATTATTATTATCATTATACATGTATTAAAAAAAGTACATATTTTGTGTATAAAAGTTGACATAATAGTTAAGAATTTGTCTGTTAACTGAGTTGTTCTCATATGATGTTGCATGTGTGCAATTAATAAAATGCTCCATAAATGTACCTAATAAGAGATTATTTTTATTGTTTGTCAAAGCTTCGTTCTCTTGTGTATTGAGAGATATTTGCTTAACAAAAGTAACCAGAGATACGAAACAACAGTTGTACTTTATTTGTCATTAAATATTGTATTTTATATCTGTGATGACACAACTCGAGGTCAAATGTCCATTTTTTTCTGTTTCAGTGTCTTTTATTGTAACTGTTTTTATTCTTAGAATTATTCGTTACAGTCATGGGATCAATAAATGTTTATTGAATAAAATAAAAACATAATAATTAACAGTAAGCATTAGAAATTTCATATTACGACTTGGAACTTCAATCCTTTTAATATCTTTGTTTATTGAATCCATTAAAAAGTTCTCATATTAAAATGACAATTAGGACGATGCAACTTTTGATGATGTTTCCAGTCTCACAATACCCGTTCGTTCGATTCGTTCAATTTTTGCTCTACTTTGTGTATAGTCAAGAATGGCTGTCAACGGTATATATCTCTAAAGTATCACCTTTTGAGGGTCAAAATCTTTTAAACTGCAAAGTACTTGGACATTTAAACATTTCAAATGCCTGGAAACAGTCCACAAAATTCCATCATCCTTCAAGTAAAACAACAAACTTTTCTTTTAGTATTATGCTTCTTGCATTACTCGTTGCAATATTAATGAAAGCTAAAAAAGGCAATAAAAATAATAATTAAAACAGGCACTGCAACATCTGATTTAAGTCCATTAGTGATATAAACTTGTAAAACTAAACATAAAGTGCAAGTTTGTTGTCTATTATAAAAAAAAAAAAAATAGTAAAAATAAAGTGCTGAATCTTGTACAACTTGTTTCATATTTGGATTACTCAATTTTACCGTAATTCTTGTGTAGACTCATTTAACATAGAACCGTTTTTTATTTTATTTTTATTTTCATTTTACAACTAAATTGATATAAATATAAAAAAAACGTAAATTTCTAAGTACATTAATTTTCTTCAACAACAATAAAAAAAGAGAATAGAAGTTCCTCTGTCATGAAAGTATCAACATTTTCCTTTCAAAAAATTTTTATCATTAAATTTGAATGAAACCAGTTTAAACATCCATTAATTTTGTTGAAAAAATGTCACCAAAAATATAAATCAAGGGCATTTTTTTCATTATACATTTACAATAAAATAAAGGAACCAGTTTCACAACAATTGATTATAAAAGTAATAAAAAATTTCTTTAATTACTCGAGAAAATGTGACGTAAATGGAGAAATTTTATCAATTATTGCTATAACTGACATTAAAATATTTTTTTTGGTTATTGTTGATCCTGATTATGATCGCATTAAATTTAATTTGAATGAAAAAAAAACACGTGAGCGATTTAAGTATTTAAAATTTCATACAATTAAAAGATAAGCCGCGAATGTCTCCTTTCAGTCATTGATATTTTAAAATAACATCAATCGCCTGTAATACCAGACAAATAATTACTCATAATGTTTGTTATGAAATTATGATGAGATATTTATTTATTTAATAGTTAGCATTCAATCGTGGAATTATTTACAAGATTTTATCATTGTAAATGCTGAAATTACCGTTATAATTGATTGTTTTCAGAAATTGATATTTTTATTTGTAATTATAATTTGAAATATTGTAATTGTGCTTTGAATTTTGTTCTGTGTGGCACATTTTGCTCGTTATACATCAATTCACGTGTTTTGAGCTACAGTAAGAATTCTCTTAATGGTTCTTAAAAATAAACTTCCATGAAATTTAAGATTTTTTTGGCATAACATATCAAATAATTGCAAAATAAATAAAATGTAGACTAAAAGTTTAATAGGACATACGGCCATGTGTTAAGATTCTGACGTTTAACCCTTCAAAAACGTGTTTTACTCAAAAATACCACAGTTTGACCTAATTTTTTAATGGTTAATCACCTCAACAACGCACGACCCCTCAAAAAAAAAATACGCACAAAACCAAACATTACTTTTTATTATTTATTTGTAACTTCTCTGTAAATAAAAATAAAAAATAAAAATAATTGATAATAACAGTGACCGCACTTACATTTACGTGTTGCCATTTATTTGTTATTTTATTTCGACGGCCCGTTTAATTTGCGTTGACCCTTGTAATAATAAAAAATAAAAAAAAAATAACACAAAAAAAAAGTTATGAATGAAATATAATTGAAATTTTAATGCGTTTTTTTTGTTGTTGTTGTGTTAATAATTTACACAGATAAAAGCAAATGTTTTTTTAATTGATGTGGTTTTTCTGAAAAATTTAAATGAAAAAAGTGGTGTGGAGCGTAAAATGTTCAAATTATCATATAAAGGAAATGTTGCCTGATATTTTATGTGTTGAAAAAATCTCCAGGATGTTTAAAGTAAAATAAAAAAGTATTAAAAATGTTTATTTTAATACAAAAAATTTATATTTTTATAACGTGACACTTTCAAATACAAGAAATGACTCATGTTATTTAGAATTCTTTTGAAAATGTTTATATTTTAGTATGACCTTGCCCTTGTGTCTGTTTAAGTCACTCAATTAAAAAAAATAAAAGAGGAGAAAATAAATATTGGTCTAGAAATTGAATGAAAGTGTTTACTAAACAAGAAAAATAAACACTTGATTAATATTATTATTTGTTTATGTTTGTGTGCTTTGAAACGAGATTTTAATGAAAATTTCACGACTTTGAGCATATTTTGTTTTAGGCTCTCTGAATCACTTTAATCTTGCTTAAAAATGAAAAAAAAAGACTCTGGTCGATTTTTTAAGCGTCTTGCAGGTTTTGGCCATTCGGGCAAGTTAGTAATTTTCAATCCACCCCTTCAGAGAAACTTCGCTTATAAGAAATTCTTGATTTTGGAATCTTATAAAATTCGATTTCAACTGATAAACGACGATTAGTGCGCCAAAAACCATACAAATTTTCCTCGTAAAAGCATAAAAAAAATTACGGCCAATTTAACACAAGATAAACAATACATAAATCCCTGTCACAAACATTTGTCCTAAGTATTTCCATTCACATAACATATTTTTGGTTTGTTTGTTTTTTTTTGCGCTCTTTAAATAATATATTATTAGAATACAATAAAAAAAAGAACGTTCAATGTTAATTAAATTGATTTATATTCCTTCTTTATTTTTAACGACTGTTTTCAGATCCAAAAATAATCAGATTTTACTTTCAGTTGCAAAAAAAAAATTTGACACAGAAAAAATATATAAAATAAAACTAAAAAAAAATTCTTCATTCAATTTCGCATTATAAATTTCAAACAAGAAAAAAAATTGAATATTCGATGGTGGGCATTTTGAATAAAAACAAAAAAAAAGTGAACATACAAAATTTTTTAATTAATCACAAAACCGGCTTTATCAAATTTCGTACCATACCATGATAGGTTTTTTTTGTAATGTAGTTGGAAGACAAAATGCTGCTGAGTTGCTGTCAATGTATATGCGAACCAATCTGACAAGTAACAAGACAAAAAATCATGTTACATTCAGCTCTTTATATCAAAAAGAAGAACAATGGATGAGGAGAAAAAGCTAATTTTTTTTGATTAATTTTTTTCATGGTATAACATTTCATACAATATATCAACTTGATTTAATCCTTTATTTTTTGCAACATCGCTTTAAGCTAATATTGAGAGTCTTTAAATTTTTTTTTATTAATTTATTACTTGCATTTTTTATCATTATCATATTAAGAACAGACAGATTCCGGTTTTTTAAAACTCCAAAAAAAAACTCTTTTATCAAAAAAATTTCAAGATTTTTTAAGATTTTGTCCATTTCAATGGAATTCACGAAATTCTGAGAAAAATTAAAAGTAAAATATTCTTCTGTCACTTGCAAAAATATTCACACACTTACACAATTATTTATGTTTCAAGTAAAATGGGCATATAAAAAATGTGTAACATAATTTATTGTATCGTGCATGGAACATGAGCCTTATAAAAATAAACAAAACTCAAAAAAGCGAAGCAAATACGCTTAAAAGATATAAATAAATAATCACACAATAAGAACATGTCTTACGTTGAGCATGAAAAATATAATCTTTTGCCTCTTGTTTTTCCTTTTCATTGTATAATATACAAATTTAAATTCATTTTTTTTCCTGTTTACTAAAGTTCAAGTGATCCGAATTGTAAACAAAACGTAAAAAAATAAATGAACAAAAAAAAAACTAATTAGAAATAAATGATTTTTGCACCTTGAAATGATGAGCTTAAAATTTAACACAGATCCTGTTTTTTATGACTCACCAAAATTTAATGCCTACTTAAATATTTTATTTTTATCACTTGGTTTCTTCTTCAAAGCTCGTTTTTTTTGTTGCTATTGTTCGTTCCTTCAATTTGGTATTAGCAGACTTCTGTTTGTTAAGTTGAAATGATACCGAAAAGTGAAAGAAGAATATTTCGTATCACTACACGATCAACACAAAAAAAGTCAATTATTTCCAACAATATGAAATAAAATTGTGCGTGTGTGTGTGTTTTTGTTGGAAAATAATGATATTTTTTATGTGATATGGCGGTATTTTTCTGATTTTTATCGTCTCAAACAGTAAAAAGTGAATAAAGAAGAAATGTTGATAAACAATTTGGGCATGTAAGCACAGTAAACTTCGCTTGGTTCAAGTTGATATGAAATTTGAGAGAATTAAGGCTTTTTTGCCGAAACGAGCCAAGTCATACCAATTTCTCACTTTTCACTCTGAACCCAAAACCAGTGGGAGACCAGTAGAAAAAAGTGTTCACACTGGTGCCCCACTGATTTTGGATTGAGAGTGTACTTTTAAACATTTTGGTTATTTTTATATAACATATTCCATGTTAACAGCCAACATAAGCCATTTAGATCAACAAAAATTCCAAAAAATCAGAATTAAAATCCAACACGGAATTGAATAACTCTGATATGAATTTAAAAAAAAAGTTTGTTCAATCATTTAGTTAAAAAGAAATAATAGAGGTTGATCATTATCATCATTTTTGTTTTTAAATTTTTGGCCTTGATAATGTTTTTTATTCTCTTTGATTCTCTTTCATATCTTTTTTCATTTAAACACACACCATATGAGCCTTATTGCGATTGACTGCTAAAATCTACATGGTGCATGCAAAAAAAAGTACAAAAGATTACAAAAAAAAATGAGAAGACTTTTGAATGTTGGAAAGTAAAATTCATTTCATTTCATTTAGTGTTTTGCCTCTTTTTTTTATTATTCATTATTTATTTCATCTTCATTTATCTCTTTTTTTTTTGCTTCAACGACACACAACTCAGTGAAAGACTAAAGTGCGACACATCAGGAAACCAATTAATCTTTATCTTGGTATTTTTGGTGGAATATCAAAAATTTGTCAGGTAGAAAAGAGAAAAATAATTGAAGCCACTTTACACTTTCATACGACCTAATTAGGATGCACGGTAATGACCTATAAGCGATTACACACTTAATTTTTTTTTGGAGGTAGGCGTTTCAAGTCCACAGGCAAAATTAATGACTAGTACAATACAATTGAGTAAATACTGTAATGGAAAAAAGTACACACCATTAATTACTATTATTTTGAAGAAGAGAACAAACGAAAAAAAGAACAAAATGAAAATGTGATGATATCCTCTTAATTTTTCTTTATTATCATTATTTTGTTTATCAGAGTACCATGAATTTGTGTAATTGAGTGATTAATTGGTTGTTTATCACTGGAAATTTTTATAATTACTTGAATGAGAAAAAAAAAACTTATTTAAAATGAAAATAAATTAAGTTAAAATTTATTTATTTTATTTTTTGGGGAAATGTTGGGAAAATTTAAGTCATAAAAGTAAATTTATGATGCAATTTCCTAAGATTAATAAATAAAGCAAATATCCCTTCCGCGAACATTTTCTCAAACTATACCCTTTAAAAATATTGCTTTGCATTTCCTTTCTCTCTCATCGTATTTTTTTGTTTCTTTATTAATGTTTTCCATTCATTTTCATTGTTTTAAAATACTTATGAAAAAAAATGCCATTAAAAATAAGAATATTAATAAAAAAAATTGTTTTTGAATGAAAAATTATATTTAAATCCGTTTAATACATGATAAATCGCCTTCTGTGTTCTGGAAATGTCTTTTTCCTCTTTAATTTCATTATAATTGAAAATTTGCGTAAAAAAAACGTAAGGAACAACATAAAAATTGTGATTTATGTCATTTTTGAACTTAAAAATAAATTTTCATTGAATTTTTTTTCATTTTACAAAGAATTCGTATTACACAAAAAAAAATGTTATGTATGAATCAAAAGAATAAAGAAATAATAACAATAAAATGAAGACAGAATAGGAAATAACTTATCTTGTATCATGGTCTCATGAACACAGTAATTTTTTTTGATGATATATCATTTAAAAATATTTAACTTGTAATGTATAATTTGATATCAAAGGAAAATTTTGTTGATTGTGATGTTGGGAAAGGTAAATTCTGAATAGAAGTTTTTTTTATTTAAAGTACACTGTAAGATGAAAATGTCCTGCAAACCACCCCGCATTACATGTATAGACTAAGAGAGTGCCGATAATATTCGATTTTGTTATCCAAATTAACAGGAATGCATTAAAAATTGCATTCATACAAAAAACCCTGTCAGCGTCAATCAACGATCTCCGTCTGTAGACCAAATCAATTGTACTGCGGGGCATTTTCAACTTACAGTGTAAGAAATGTGCCGTTTGGAGTAAAATTTTTGTCAATTCATGACTTTTCACATAAATGTGACTTTTTATTCTTATTTACTTTGAAGTTGTTGTCGAGAAATAAGCAGAATGGTCACAAATACATTTTTTCTTTTGAAATTTCTTCAAAAACTAATTATAATTAATGTTCCTTTTATCAAAAACTTCATCAAAAAATTAACACCTTTATATTAATTAATTGTATTTTATCACCAATTAAAAACAATTCTTTTCATTTAAATATTTCATTTTTCTTTTTTGTTCACTTTCAGATTTGGTTTGACAACGACACAACGATTTGCATATAAATGAGCCATTCGCACTTCATTAGCACATTCATCGAATATCCATTTAAAGAGAGAATTAAATTTCATCGAAATTATACATTAGATTAATTACTTGATCGATCTAGCATATGCTTCATTTCTGAATAAATCATACGTGTAAGTAACATAACGACAACTGTGTCCTACTTTATAATTATACATTGACATAACTTTTAAAGATTGTTATAAACATATTAATTCAATTTCTTTGACGTTGATTACGATGATGAAAGTATTTTACTTTGCTGATTCAGAGAGATTATTAATCATGAACAAAATAAAATAAAATAAAACAATAAATAATTATAGAAGAAGGTGAAATACAAAAAGTTACAAGTAAAAAATCATCTCAGCACGATAAAATTTTTTCCTACTTATCTTCTTTTTATTGTAACAACAACAACAAGTTAGAAGAAATTAAAAGACAACGAAGAAAATAGAAAGTGTCTGAGTAATTAAAGATATTATTTTATTTTATATTGTGTTGCGTTGTTGTCATTATCAAGGGATATCTTGAATTGAGACGGTGAGTTGACAACACAACGACCACTTCAATACAAAAAAATACAAGAATTAACTCAATTAAGAAAAAAAAAGTAAATAAAAACTGGATTGAGATAATAAAATGAAATAAAAAAGAATTGAACTGACAACAGCAGTACTATTAACATACATACAACAAAGTGCTAAAACTTTTAATTAGATGACAAAATCTCATTTCATCATCTTTTGTTGTATCCAAGACTATTTTCATCATCAACAACAATAACAACAGAGCAGAACAGAGTACAGAGAAAAAGTTAAATAAAGTTTGTCAATTTTTTCTTTCTGTCTACGTATAAAAGTGTTCTGAAGGACAACAACAACAATTTACTCTTATAGTTGAAAAAAAACACACCCTTTGTAATAGGAAAACTTTATAAAAAAAAAAAATTAATATAAAAAATTAAATTTAAATATTAAAAGAAAAAAAACTTAACAAGAGAAACTGCAAACTTTGCATCCTTTACTTCATCTTAATTTAATTATAATAATCATAATACAAATAACTTAAACAACAGATTAAATTAAGTCAGTCACTGTTTTTTGTTATAATAATAATAAACTTACACACTCAATATAAATATACAAAAAAAAAACAGAAAACTTCTTAACAGAATATTTTGAAGGATTGTTGCTATTATTATTAAAATTTTATGCTAAATATTATAAATAAAAAAAAAAGTTTACTTTTTACAACTTAGTAATAAACCTTGAATATGATATTAAATGACGTTAAAGCAAAACTCAAACTAATTTTAACAAGATTAAGTGAATGTCTGTATGATAAACAGAAATTTTTGAAAGAAGATCCATTTTATGAAGAAGAAATTTTCAATTTAATGATTAATTACGAACTTCATCGAAACACAGTTTTTTGTACACTGACCATTTGAAAAAATTAAAAAAAAATTTAATGGATATTTAAATATCAAGTACAAAAAAAAAAAAAAAACTTAAACAGAAATTTTTTCAGTACATCACAGTGAAATAAAAAAAAATTAAATTTAAATATTGATCCATTAAAAAAATCACAAATTAAATATCAATAAAAGTGAATGTGGTTCTGGAAAATAAAATAAATATTGATATTGATGTTTTTTTTGTGAAATTAATTACATATAAAATTTAACCATAATCGTAAATAAAAGTGAAAAATTAAATTCGTAACTAACTTTTAATTGATATTAAAATTCAATCAAATTCTGTTCTTTGGAATTGATTTCTGTTCAAATTTAAAAAAAAACTAGAAGGACACGAGAGCTACGTCACAAGTAATATTAAAATTTAAATGTGAGTACAAATATTTTATATGAAAATTTTAAAAATCGATTCAATGCAAATCTGCATCGAAAAACTTTGGTTAACAAGAATGTAATCTGCATAAGTAACCTCTAATCTTTTTTTTTTTGAATTGAATAACGAAAAAACCGCATTCATTTTTCAGTATATTTTTTTGAAAAAAAATTGCCCATACATTTTAAATATATATGACCACCGGAAAATGTGGGCGAAATCACATACACAAATCCATCCAGTATTTTGTAGAGAAAAAAAAATCTCAACGCACAAATTCACATATATTACAAAACTGCAATCATCATTTATTTGCTTTGCACTTTCATAACTTTCAATTTGTCCAATTTAATCTCACAAAACGTTTGTCCGAATGTAAAAAAAAAATATAAAATTTTTTATCAGTTTTTTTGTATGGATTTAGTCACAATTCCGTGAGTACACACACACATTGCTCACCACAGAGTAAAATATTGCAAAAAAAAATTTGTTGGGATTCATTTCAATTTTTTTTTATTTCATATCAGCTTATATTTTGTTTTATTTATTTGAATTTTTTATTTTTTTAAATCTGTCCAAATATTAATAAATATTTTTTTTCTTTTATTCATTTTTTTTTTATTTACACATACACAGAAAATTGTATTAAAGTCGTTTTTTTTTGACTTATTTATGCGTGTGAGGCGATAACTGAGTATTATTATTGAATTTAATGCAAAAAATATTTTTAAAATAATAAATTTTAAATTTAAAGCACTCTCAGACTAATTTGTAATCGTTAAATTTATGATGTGTTGCTTAATATTTTATTTATAGCTAATTTTTCAAATGAAAAGCCTTTGAAATTCGATTTTCAAATGCAAAATAACATTAAAATTTAAATGTTTCATTTCAGTCTTGATTTAAATTTATGTGATATTCAATTCAAAGAATAAGAATTAATGTACTTTTTATGTTATTTTGATGCAACATTGTTGCGCGCTTACCTTGAAAAAAAAAATAAAACTTTAACATTGGACATGAAATTCAATCCTTTTTTTGTTTGGTTTAATGACCTAACATTCAAAGAAGGAAATTTACTTTTATTTTGCCTTGATCTCGATTGAAAGGAAAAAAAACGTACCTTGACCCTCTTCAAACACCCACGATTTTTCCGGAAAAATATTTCATTTAATGAAATTTAAATGAAATTGAATTAACAGCACGTGCAAAAAATTATTTGCAATTTATTTTGTGATCAACATCGTTTTTTTGAATATTCAAAGTCAAAAAAAATTTCCTCAATGTTTGAAATCACAGTTCATGTTATAATTATAAAAATGTTATTTTTTCTCACGATAAACTGAAATCTACTTGGGAGGGAAGTCAAATTCATAAGAAAAATTGAATATAAAAATATTATTTATTGCTTCTAAAATTAAACTAAGCGCTGTATTTTTTTTTGTTACATGTATCGTTAAATTAAATAAAGTTCAGATTTCATTTTTTATGCACATACAATTTCATGGTCAATAAAAATTAAAAAAAAAAAACTAAGTTCCTTTGAAATGCATTGATTTTGATTCTGGATTTTTTTAAGAATTAGAACTGAATTTTCACTTTCATAGTAAATTTAAACTCACTTCTGTGATTTTACCCAAATAAAATTTGATTGTCAAAATCGATTACAGTCCACATCAATTTTATAACATAAATAAATAATCAAATACGATATAAAAAATAAGGTATTTTTTATTGCTGAAATTGTGATTGACATTTTTGAATCAAGTGTCATCAAATATCTTTCGTTTCGCATTGATTTAAGTTATTCGTAAAAAGCATTCACAGAATTTGTGTTTCCAAGGTGATTTTCCCGGATGTTTTATGTTTCCTCTTATGTTTCGACACATAAATGGAATATAAATCAACAAAAATCTAGTTTAGTTTTTGAAATGTGATGATTTTCCGACTAAAAACTGTATGAAATTGTCATTGTGATTAACTTTATTAGTTCAAGTATGTTTGAAATTCTAGAACTAGGAAAAAAGCATTGTTTTACTGTGAAATTGATTGAAAAATGTGATTTTGAAGAGATGTGTCCAAAAAACCATCCATACTTGAGCAAGAGCTTCAGTCCTCACATTCAGACACTGAGTAGACCTCACAGCTTGTTCCATGCTATTAGCTGAAAATGCCCCACGAACTTCCCTAGTGTATAACTACCTGACTTCACGAGTGTCCATTTTTTTAAATGACAGATGAGCTTCATTTTGAACCCACAAAAGTCGACTTATCGACTTCAAAAGATTTCGTATGCTAATCGTATAGAATTCTGATAGCCCTGTGGGACCTTTTCAAGTCACGGCGCGTAACTGAGATTTAAACTCCTAACAAAATTCTTCAGCATCTTTCAAATGCACTTGAATCACCATTTCAATGTCATAGTTCCCTAAAATGTTCATTTTATTCACAGTGATCTCCTGCAGATAAAGTATAATGTAAAAATATCATGATAATTGAGACAAAAGTTTTGCTTTACATGAGTTTCGATTTCAATTAATTAATTAAAAAAAGAAGTTTCCATGGAAATGATTTCAATGTAAAATTAAAAAAAAAACTTACTTTATAAAAAAAAATAAAATTTCCATTACAAACCCATGTAACTTGGAAGCAGCACAAGTTATTACATGAAAAAAACGTTAAATAAACGTTTGTAATGATGATTTCATAAATTCATCAGAACTAGAAATAATGCAATCACATGAACGTCTGTCATTATAAACGCCGACTTATTATTATCTCTATTTTCTATTTGAAATGATTTCATATAATAAATATCTATTTTTTTACATAATAATTTCTTTTATTTCATCATTTATTTACATATTTATGCATAGAATTGTGTATGAATTCAAAGACAACTACTTTACCTTTTTTTTTCTTTTTTTAATATTAAATGTAGTGTAAAACAACTTTATTTTTCATCCAGAACACAAAATTTTATATAAATATTTTTAAAATTAAATATGATTATGAAAATCACTTCACTTAATCATATTTATGATGCAAATTGAGTTTAGTTGAGTGCATTTCACTTATTTTTATTCTATTTTTTGAAGGAATTTAACTGAGAACCGTGAATAGTTTTTAATAATAATCATTATAATGATGATGATGATGATCATAATAATAATAATAAAAATAAAAGAAGTAATAAGCAGTGATGTTCAAAAAAATGATATAAAATTAAATTCGTATTCTATCTTTTCATTCTGCATTTGTGTGTGTGTATGTATGTGTGTGTGTGTGTGTATCAAAATAATAAAATTATGTCACTGTAAGACTTGCAAAAATTTTCTTAAAGCTACCAAGGGAAACAGTTATGTAAATGTCTTTTTGATATATAATCTGTATTTATATTGTTGAATAACGACGATATCTTTATCTTTGGCATAATAACAGTAGTCGTAGTTTTCTAGTGCATTCTTATATTAAATGTAGAAAGAATTTTAAAGCTTTATGTGATTGTTGTAGAGGAAAAAAAATGAAGCTGCATTGCAAAATAGACTGAAACTATTGATGGGGAATGAAACGTGAACTTGATTAATATCAGTGGAATTTTAAAGAATGCAATTTATGGTGTCATTCTATTTTATTGGTTTGAGAAATAGTTTTTAAAGACGATTGTTGATTTGACGTTTGAGTTGAAGTAAGATGAAATGGGAAGATATTTACATAAAGGATGTTGGTTGTGATTCTTTCACTCTAAACATCTGTCTTGTAACAAGCGCCAACTAGGGGCGGATTGGAAATTACTTACGGCCCTGGCATTCTGTATGATCTTCTTTGAAATTAACGCTTTCAAGACGATCTGGGATTTGCCAGAATGCCTATATGGCCATGCGCCACTGGCGCCAACCAACATAAGAAATCAAAGTTAAAAGGTCTCATAGGATCATCGAACTTTCAAACAATCGTACTTAATTGAGATTAAATAAAATCATGATGCTGAATTATGAAAAAGGGAAATAAAACTTTTTAATCCCTTTTTCAATGTAATTCAACCAAAATTTTATTATGAATGGACTCATAAGATCCAAACCACGATTTTATCAAAATTTTACAACATTCAAGTCAATAAAATGTATTTTTAAATAATTCCAAACCACACGACTGACTGTCGAGAGAGAGAGAGGTTCATTGTACTTTCCAATGATTTGTATTTGTATTTTATGTCATTTTCAAAGGTATTGGCATTGTGTGACAGAATGCCAACAATCAAGTCAGTGTATCATCAATTAGTTGTTAGAGTGAATTTAAATTTGACTTACCAAACAAACTTTTAATTTGTTGTATCTCGTGAAAAGACATATATTTTTTTTTGTTACTTGGAGAAATGTATGTTGAGGTCATTGGACGACCTTCTCTCTACCTGTCAAATTACGTGCATATCTCGTTGTTTTCTTTTAAATTTAAAGTCAAGTAGCTTGATTACAATGCGTGCAGATAATTATTGTGCTACAAATTTATTCGGATACTTTCTTAACAATTCAAGTTCATACACCATGTTTGACACGTGAAGATTGTCTTCGCATTTAAGTTAATTAGTCACCTTTTAATGATACGATTCACAGTCATTGTATAAATAAAATAATTTCTCTTGTTTTCAATTCAAGATTCTAATTATTACAACTCAATTTACAAAGAAATTGTATGTAATTAACTTGACTTTTTACCATGGAAATGCTAATTGAATGTTCAATGTACACATTGTTTGTAGTAAGATTTTGAAGTGCCCATGTTTCATGTTGATTTCAAGATAATTAAATTACATAATTGCAAAG
Organism: Culicoides sonorensis; assembly: GCA_900002565.1. NCBI lineage: Eukaryota > Metazoa > Arthropoda > Insecta > Diptera > Ceratopogonidae > Culicoides > Culicoides sonorensis. The sequence continues at coordinate 216,540 of LN483517.1, read as the reverse complement.
TTATGTTTGCACTTTTGATTCCATTTAAATTAAAAATGAAAAAAAAATTTAAATGGAACAAATAAATAAAGTTGAAAATGTTGTGATAATTATACTTCATTAGAGTAAGTGAGTGCTTGACAGTGTACCTTGAAGTTTGATAAATGCATTTGTTGATGTTGAATTGCACGTGCCCGCAGTAAAAGGCAAAAAAAAAACAAGTAACAGTGAGCACATTTTTTTTTATGATAAAACTCTTATCAAAGATGTCATTTTTCAAAAAAAAAAATTATCATGAGGACCATCATCATTTTATTTGAATTAACCTTTCCTGCATGAGAGTAAATTTCATTGAAAAAGCAGCGTGGTAAAAATTTACAATTAATTGAATATTATTCATTACTTCTCCACTTGTTTTCGACAGCTGTAAAAAAAAATAATGACTCGTTTAATTTAAAATTTATCATAACGGGCTCATTTTATCCGTTCATTCATGAATTTAGAACAAAAACTTGTCCCAATTCCAGAAAATAAATATATGGACTTACTTTTATTTTTTTATGAATTTTATTATTATTATTAAATTTATTTATTGCAGCATGTATGCAAAGTTGGCTCATATTCAAATAATCCATTCAAATAAACACTGACTAGAGGCACATATCACATGCAAATAAACACACACATAAAAAACTGGAAAATTTGCACTAGAATTTAAATAAAAATAATGATAATGTTCTGTTAAATGATTTTATATTCACTGTATGTGATATTCCAGAAAAAATATCACACCGTTTTTTTGCTCATTTTTTTTATACATACACACACACACACACACATACACACACCGTAACATTACATTAAAATGTATGCAAATAAATGGTGTCAAATATAATAAAATGATGCAGTTTTCAATTTTTCAGTTAGATTCGTTTACAATTTTATATTGAATAATCGAAAATAAAATTATATTATTCAATCTTAAGAATATTTTTTATTTTATTTTATTTTTTTTTATCATATATGAGTATTATGAGCAATATGAGCAATAACAAAAAGAAGTGGAAATTGCTTTTAAAGTTACAATGTGTAAAATTCACGTGATACCTTATACGTGAAAATGTCTTTAAATTTTTATTATACAAATTTGTGTGTGTGTTGATATTGAAATTGAAATTGAGATGTAAAATGATTATTTTAATATTATTATATTATGAAATATTCAGACAGAAATATTAAACTGGTTGTGATTTTGCATATAAAATGTTTATATTTTGTTTTATAACATTTATAAAAAGAAAAATTGAGTCATTTACAGAAAAAAAATTTATTTGACATGTTATGTAAACAAAAATGGCTTATGATGACATTCGGCAAGATATTTGAAGAATCACATGAAAATGAAGCTTCTGATATCCCGACGCGTCGGGGTCACCAATAAAGCTTGTTAGAGTTCACAAGCGAGATTTTAAAGGAAAAATCAGGACAAGTTCCTCAAAAAATCGAAATCTCCGTCAAAAATACGAACATTGACAGCTGTATTGTAAAATTTATTCGATATCGAATTTTTAGCGCATTTTTGATGCTTCATGAATTTGGATTGGCGTATCAAAAACATGAAAATGTAACGCCTTCGATCTTTTTGAGATTTTACGGTGCAGTGATCAGCATGTTAGACTATCAATCTTATGGTTGACAGGTCGATTCTCGCTTCGGCCATTAAACTTTACAATCTCAAATGTCCCTTTTGCGGCTACTCAATTTGAGTTAAAGCTTAGATAAAGGTGGCGATTACTTGGAATGACAAGGTAAAAGCTAAGTCCCTCGGATGATGGTAACGGGCTTGCACAATAGCCCCAACTAATGGCCTGAGTGCAGGCTTAATAGCCGACTTTAAATTTCATCTGATCTGAAGCATCATCAAAATGTAAGTTAAACAAATTGTATTTCATAACAATTTAAACCGAAAAAATAATCAATTTAAAAGAAAATAAAAAAAGAAATACATCACTTCAAAATATACAACAACAAAAAAATGTAAAACAATTCAATTTACATTGATCTTATCAAAAAACGATTCATTTCATTTCAATTCTTAACCATTACAACAATAACTGAGTTGCGACAAAAACACAAATTGCGGTAACTGATTAATTCAAGATGCAAAAACAAATTTTATGACATTTCAAATAACTTGACATAAAACAGAAAAATAATTTAAGATCCATATTATTTATTGTTATTTATTAAAATAATAATAAAATAAAAAAAGCAAATAAATTTGAAGTGTGTTGTAACTTTTGCGTTATCATGATTTTATATTTTTTTTTAAAATATATAGGTTATTGTTCTTTTCAAACGCAAAATAAAAATAACGTCACATACGATTTTGGTATTTATTTATTTTTTTTTTGTTTGCTGAATTTGTAATTGTGATATTATTAAGTCTGTGTGTGAAAAAAATGTCATCGCGTTGTCGTTGTATGTAAAGTTCTTTTTGTATCACAGACAGAAAAAAAATTGAAGTTTACTAAAAAGTAGGTTGCACATTCCAAAGTTACGAAAGTTAAATAATAATAATAATTGCAAGTAATTTCATAACGAATGACTTTATTAGCAAAATAAGAAGATTCTTGGAAAATAAAAATGCGTTTTATTTATTTTGACAAACATTTTACATTCATTCAAACAATTTGATGAATGAAAAACGTATAAATTAAGTTTTATAGGAATTAAAAACGGAATATTTTTAAAGTAAGAAGATAAATAAATAAATAAATAAAATTATTAAATAACATCATAAGTTGATGATAATTATAAGAAACAACATAATTTCTTGGATTATTTGCATAACTTCTTATAACAAAAATATTGTTTTAATATTCAAGATGCACCAGCTGTTGTACAATCTCGTTACCCATCATCAATATTATGATTACAACTATTATAATGTTATTATTAGATAACAAACACACATTTTCTATCTAGTACGTGATATTTCTAAACTTACATTGTTTTTTTTGTTATATTTAATGTAAATGTATGAAGATGTTAACACTTTAATAATAAAAAGATCGGAAAACTAAACATTTTGTTTGCAATTTAACTTTATAATTCTATCAAATACAACATTTCTCAAGGGCATCATTTCATTGAGAACGTTTTGAGCGTGTTTATGTAATAATATTAATAATAAAATTATTGTTTATTGACTTCTGATATGCATGAATTTGAATGATCAGATGAAGAAGAAGCCAAAAACTTCAAACTCTCAAGATTTTGTTGGCAGATCATCATATTTGACCTTAAGGCTATATAAATTAAAATTAAAATGTATAATGATCATACAAAAATGCGATTAAAGTTGTAAAATTGCAATATTAAAGCACACTTTGTTGCATTATAATGACAGTCATTGCAGTAAAATGATAAAGGCATAATAAAGTTGTTATTATGTAAAGTGTCTTTAATTTCACATCATTAAAAGGAAAAAAAATCTTTGTGATGTGATTAATTTTTATTTTCATTGCTACAGTGTTTGGTGGATTGTTCGGAGTCATTCCACATTTTACTTTTTGTTGGAATATGCATCAGCAGTTGAATAGTAATAATAATAACAAAAAAAAATAGATGAAAACAATAATAAATTTTACTTCATCACAAATAAGTTAAAAATAAATATAAAAATAAGTTGTATCTGTTTCAACCGATTGATTGTGCAATACTTTTTAGTGTTTTCTCATTCAATTTCTTCATCGTTAATTAATTACACACATAAATAAGTGCTACAAGTGCATTTTATAGAAAATAAAAAGAAAAATAAACGTATGCTTAATTTTAAAATCTCGAAGATAAAAAGTTTATTTATAATTAAAATCAATACACAATGTAACAAAACTTGTTGTTTTTTGTCTAAGTATTAGTTCTATTTTATTTACTTAAAAAAATTATTATAAGTGCATTTCGTAAGAAAAAATGCACTTTTACAGACGGTTTGTTCGCCGTCACTCTGTAAGTCTGACACTGATTTCTATCCATAACTCAGGAATTTTGAATCGGAGCGAGGTCAAAATTCATTAGTTTTGGGATTTGGTTCATGGATTGGGGTCCAGATTCAAAAAAAAACCGTTGACGATTTCTTTTGTTCGATGGATGAGCTTTTTAAGATGAAATTTAGCTCATTTGTTTCGAGATTATGCTCATTGACTGGGCTTAGTGATAAGCTCTAGAGCCTCCGTTGCCTGAAAGCGATAAAAAGCCTAAAAGTCACATTTTTTCAATTTTTTTCAAAATCGCGAAATTTTTTATAAAAAAAATGTCAAAACGTGTTCCATGGAAATGCACTTTTCTAAATAGCTCAATGGTCAGAATTTCCCATTTTTATTCTTCTTCTTATTTAATTTTATGGGTCAATTTATTTTATGCTTATTTAATTCAACTTTGCTACTAAATTTATTTATTCATTTTATTTGATTATTAATAAAAAAAATAGAAATAAAATGTTAGATTGATATTTGATCTCACTTTTATTTATTTGATTGCCTTTTATGTTTTATTTATTTAATGATTGAATGATATTACTAATAATAATAAATATAATGTAAAATCAAATGTAAATAAATTAATGAATAAGGAAGTAGTCGATATTTTTTTTGTATTTTATAATGACCTGTTGATACAAAATGTTTTTTTTTCAAGCTTCTCTCTTACTTAAAAGTCAAAAATTTATGAATGTGTAGCAGGTGGAATGACGAATTAAAAACAAATTAATAACTTTCATCGGCCATACCAAAGATGTGCTATCATCATTTGAGTTATTATTAAAATAATTAAGCTGAAAGTTTTCAATGTCATTAAAAACACCGAATTTGAATTGTATTTGATGCCATGTTTCAGTAAAGTGTTTTTTATGTTTGTCTATGATGATGAATGAATGTCCTACTGTCAAATTAAATTTTGTCATTTAAAAAGCATTTTACAACATACAAATTGAAAAGACTCCACATGATGACATGCCATGACGACGCTACTTCAACGCTAATTTTTTCTTAATGAACTAAACTCTAGCAATTTAATTCAACCGCACTTTAAAAGTACAGGAATAATTGTGATTATGCAAAAATTGTAAAATGTAAAATGAAATAAAAGAAAGATGAAAAATACCGTTAAAAAAAATGGTAATGACGATAAAATGAAGTCAATGGAAAAAAATTCAGTAGAGACAATGACATCGTAATTTTAATGCAAAAAAAAAATAAGTAATAATGTATTCTAATTCTATTTTGTGTTATTTTTTCTTTTTTTTTTATCTGTTTGTTACCTTTTTGTGGTTTTTTTCTTTATTTTTTGTACAAATATGTGTGTAAAGGCAAACACTTTCTCACAAAGAAAAAAACTTTTCATTGCAATTTTTTAAGGGTTTTTACCTAAAAACTCATGTGGTTATGTTGAAATACTCAGATATTTTTAAAAATATATCTTTTAAAAACCTTCAACTTTCTCATACAAAAAAAACTTTTTTTAATACAAAATTTTCGATAAAACCTAGAGTCAGTGTATTAAAAAATGTCTTAGATAGTATCTGAAAATTTCAAATTGCACTCATTTTTTGCTCCATAACGTCTCAAAAGGTACTTAATTTAAATTTTTCGCAATTTTAAGCCTAGTTTTAATCAAATCAAAAATAACTCTGTAGAAAATCGTTGATATAACGTCAAACGTAAAAAAGAGCCATCAATGGCCCCGTTTATTTCCTTCTCAATGTGTAAAACAGTAACCATACCATTTGTTCTTCTAATTTTCGTACATTTCTTATTTAAAATAAAATACATGCAAAAAAAAAACTTTAACATCATTGTCCAATAAGACAAAAGTAAAATCAGATAAAACAGGTACATTAAAACAATAAATAGAAAGAAAAAGAAAAAAAAAATAAAATAAAATGTATCCAGAAAATTTGCGAAAAGATTTTTACATTTCAATAGAAATAATTAATTTAAGCTAATAAAATTTTATTCATTTGAAAGTTTTATTCCATTACTTTGCATGTGAATTGAGGAAATAGAATTTTATAAGACAAAAGATGGTATTATTCAAATAAATTCATAAGTATTAAAATTGTTCTTAGTGAAGTGTATTGTTCAAAAGAAAAACACAAAATATCGTTGATAGAACAGACCTTTATACAATTCAACTTCATACTGCTTCATGCGATGATCATGAAACACTTGAAAAGACTTAATTAATAGTCTTTTTACATTGTTGTGGTTTCTTTTTTATTATTTCAAATTATTATTAATTTATGCTTCTTTTTACTGAATAAACAAACGAAGATGATACAATTGAACAGATAAAATTGCTTTGCTTTTATTTGGGTCTTTTTAATTTTTTTTTGTTACATATCATGTAACAGCTACCTCAATTTCGTATAATTACGTTGAAAATAAATGTTCTAGTGATTTATATTCTGAATTAATGAGAAGAAATGTGTCAGTAGTGAATGGTGAAGTGTGACAGTTAAAGTAGTTTGTTCATCACACAAGTGAAGTAATTAAAAGAATATAATTAACTGAATATTTTTGCTTTTACTTGTGTTACTTGTTATAGATATGAATAATTTAATTCATTAATTTTCATGGATTAACTAGTTGAGTGTCTTTTTCAAAGTAAATAAAAGTTTGTAAACTTAATTAGTTTGCCTATAAAATGACCAAAAATAAGTGGTTCATAATAATTTTAATTAGTTTTGAAGAAATCAGAATTTAAAACTGAAACTGAGGCTGTTTGAGGATTTGACCGTCAGTCAAACAAATTCGATAAGATAAATTTGCTTTGACTCTCGGGGACCTGATCCATCAATATCAAGGAAGTTGATCGGATGGAACATACTAAGCTCAGAATTTCAATCTAGATGTTCACTGGATAAGAGAAAATCTTCTTTGGACTTGTCACAAGAACGCCAGACCACATGGATCCATTTAACGTGAGCACTTCGATAACCAAGAACAAATTTTTTAGTATCAGCTCATATCCAGGAATGATTAACTTCAAAGTGTGACAAAATCAGCTCAAACACTTCCTAAATAATGAGTTTCAAAAATAGCAAACAAAAACGAATATCCTAAATTTTGTATTTTTTTTTTTTGCTGTAATCACTGTTTCCCAATTTCATCACAAACCAAATCATCAAAAAAAAATATAAACGTAAAACAAACTGATTATGCAGTGAAATTTGCCATATTGAGTAAATATTTGTTTTTTGGTTGTTTGATGTGATAATTTTTTACCCCCAAGTTCATGCAGAATCCTTTCCAAATTTGAATATTGTTGTTGCTGTTATATGATGATGATGATGATGAAGTTTGTTTTGATGAAAAAACAAAAAATAAAATTGTATATGGATCAATATTAAAGGAAAAACTTTTGCCTTCATTTAATACTCAAAATATGGTGTGTATCTTTGATGTATGATGAAATTTTATACAAAACTTTTTTTTTCTGCTTCGACTTTGATTAAAACAGGATGAAAAAGCAAAAAAAAGTATAACACAAACATTGATTTACCTTTAAAGCTCCTTTTCGTCAATTTAATTTAAGGTGTTTTAACACAATTCAATGAACTTTGATTTAATTTTCATTCCAACTTTTGATTTGAAATTTAAGAACATGAATTGATCCATATTCAAGTTAACTTTCCATTGATAACTGACCACACTCAGACACATTTTTTTATTAGAAATTTATTCGCGATTGAATTCACTTCAATTCATTTCACACAGTTAGTAAATAAATCTCAATTGCTTTGAAACCACTAACGTAAATGTTCAAAAAAAAAGAATAAATAAATTAAATTACTGGAGCACGACTCAATTTAATTCTTCTTCTTGTTTATTTATTTATTTATTTTTAATGTGGTATTGTTGTTGTTGTAATACCAGAAGAATTGAAAAAATTACTGTAATTTACTTCTTTTAATATTCAAATAAAATGATTCTCAATCAAAATTATGATAAAATTATATTAGAATATAAGCAAAATACAGGTTTGTTGATTTAACAGAAAAAAAATTCAGGGCTTACAAAGAACTAGAATGCAAATAAAGTAACATGACGACCTAATTTTTATTTGTATAATTTTAAAAATTTATGTTCTTTAACATTGTTAAGCGATTTATACAAGTTTACAATAGTAATAAAAAAACGGTGTTTAAACGTGATGTGATCAATTTAATAAAGTAATTTGTTGTAGTATTCCAGTAATATTTTATTTATAATATAAAACCGTAACACGTTCAAGTTCAAAATTAACATTAATTTTGTTTATATTTAAAATAAACAATAAAAATTGAGAATCATATGACTTGATGATAGTACTTGAAATTTTATTTTTGAATTTTTTGCAAAAGTTTTAATTTTTTTAACTCAAATAAATTGACCTTTAACTTGATTTATGAATTTAAAATGAAATATTCTTGATTTTTAAAAGAGTGTGCTCTGACAGGCATTTTGTGTTAATGGATTTTGATCAATCGACTCTTAACCGATACGAAAAGGCCATGACATGAGCCCAGGCTCCGTGATTCGTTAAGCTAAATCGTAAGTTTGGAAATTCAAAATTTTTCTAAAAATCACTGAAATTTCTAAAACCATGGAGAACTGCGAAATTTTTTAAAAATTGCGAAAAACGCGAAATTTTCTAGAAAAATGAGAAATAACGCAAAATTTTTTAAAAAAAATTGCGAAAAAACGCAATTTTTTTTTTTAAAAATTGCAAAAAAAGTGACATTTTTTTAAAAAATTGCGAAAAAACACGAGATTTTCAAAAAAATCGCCGAATTTCGCAAGTTCACGGAACCTTATTTAAATACCCTCATGGACCCCATTGATCATTTAATCTGCATGTCTTTTAAATATTAAATAACATTAATTTATTACTTAAAAAATGTTGTTAAACAACATCGTTTCCTTATAAAAGTAAATTTACGGTAATAATCATGTTTTATGTCTTCATTTAATTTTTTTTTTACTTTAATGTACAATTGTGATTTAATAATAAAAGAAAAATATTAAAATAAAATGACTTTGTGTATTTAAAGCACATGTGAATCTTCTTGAGGAATGATAAAAAACAGTGCTCCTAAAAAAATTCAAAATTAATTGAAGGATTTACGAACTGATATCAAAAATTTATGGTCTTCAAAAATTCGTTTCTCAATTATTAATATTTATTCACTCAATTATTATATTTATTAAGATCATTTAATTCACATTCAAAGAACTCTTAAACTTACTGTCACATTTAACTGATTGTAATTTTGCTTGATTATAAATCGCCTTTTATATGCCACTTAAAATCTTTTAATTTATTAACAATCATTATAATCACCATAAAAAAATATGACGAAGACGATTATCATGTTTTGAACTGAATGTTAATAAAAAAAAGACTCTAAACGCACAACAAGGTTCAATCAATAAAAAAAAATTATACACAAATTTATTTATAATTTTTTTTTATTTTAATTTAAAGTCGGTAAAGATCTTGACATGATCTATACAAATAAATAAACAAAATGGCAGTGCAATGACCTTCCATTTATAAATTTTTCGTACTATAATTTTAAATTTTTAACACACATTCGTATGATCAACTACTGTCTGAAATTAATTCTATATTATCGCTTGGCATACGTAAAAACATTAAATATATGACTTTATGTCTATTTTACATTCTCAGGCAATAAATTAGGCAATTAGAGACGCATTACAGCTGTGGTATTATTTTTTTTAATATGTGTGTTTTTGTTTTATGATTGAACTATAATGAGTTACTAATTTTTATGGGTTTTTAACCAAAAATTAATGAGTAATTAATTTTTTTTCTGAAACTGACATACCGATGTTATGTGAAGAAGTATTGTGAGACCTTTGTTCAATGATCAATGAAATTTAGGGATTTTCACACCAAATCATCATGAGTAATGTACATTTTGGAAACTGAATCAAATTGCTCACTTCAAATGCCCAGATTTTTCAAGTCTTCAGATGAGATGAGATTTGTAGGGCGACTATTAAGCCTGCACTCAGGCCATCAGTCGGGCTCATAGCGCATACCCGATATCATCATCCGAGGGACTTAGCTTTTATCCTTTCGTACCAAGCTGTTGCCACCTTTATATAGGCTTTAACTCAAATTGAGTAGCGGGAAAAAGGAACATTTGAGATTGTAAAGTTTAATGGTCGGAGCAAGAATCGAACTGCCAACTTTAAAATTGATAACCACTGCACCGTACCCCGAAGTCCAAGTCTTAACAATCACTATCGAGACACACTTTAAATAAAAATTAAACTTCTCATGCATTAAAATCACTTTAAAAGTGCTTAAATTTAAATCCTCATGTCTTTTGAATAATTAAATATGATTACATAAGTACTACAAGCAGTAAATCATGTAATTCATACATGTGTGACAACATGACACTCTTATGTCTTTCTATTTTTGTTAATTTATGGTTGTCACATGAATTTGATTCATGTATATTTTTTATTTTATGTAATTTTTTGTAAGTGAGTCGATCCAAAATGAATATTTAACATGACTTATGGTTCAAAATCAATTCAATCAATGACTGTGATTCTTAAAATTTTATTTGCCTATTCACATTTTAAAAGAACCGAATCAATCAAAATAGAAATTCATTGAAATATTTTCAATAATTTAAAACAATAATGTTATGTTCTTGACCTATACTAACGAACCAAGAGATTAAAAGATAATCTTTAATTGAATCTCTTTCATTCGTTGCCCGACACACACACACACACACACAAAATATTAATAAATGATTTATTTCAGTTCATTTATCATCAATTTTGAACGTACATTGAATGAATGTAATATTTACTAAATAGAATCTTCAGCTGAAGGACCACCCGTGGAACAACACTCATTTCCTGTATACTGTTATTTGACTTGAATTTAATATATGGCTTTTTTTTTTGTTAACAAGTCCTTCATAATTATGTATTGTCAGTGTGTTTCATGTGTATTTCATAATATTATGATGAAATTCACCAATGTAACAGAGATTTTACAGAAACACCATTCAAATCACGTAAAAATTGTTAAATTATTTAACATATTTGGCACTGTACTTTTTATTTTGGCATTCATAAAGTATAAATTTAATGTTACATATCGTAAATCTGGGAATTCCCTAGGAAAAAGGAAATTCAAAAAAATATAAACTTGTTGGATTTATTTGTAACTTTAAAAAATAAAAAAAATAAAGTGTGTGATATAACATAGTTAACGTACATCGAGTGAAATAGTAAAAAATAAAAAATAAAGGTGTGAAATTACAAAAGTACTTGTTATGACTTATGATGATAACAGGATGTGTAGTTTAGGTTTTATTTTAGTCACGTTTACTCAAATGTAATTTTTTTGCAAGGTGGTCACGCGCTGATTCAAGAAAATGATAAGTGAATATGATTCAAGAATAAAAAAATTGACCTTTTGTGTTAATGACTTAAAACAGAATTTAAGGTGCAGTGTGAAGTTCGATGACCATACAAAAAAATTCTGTTCAAAGAATATTTCATTGAATTCGACTCATTTCATACTAATTTCAAAAAAAAATGTGCGTTATGTAATCTCTTAATTCCTTCTGTTAAATAAAAATGTAGGTTAAATAAATAATCCAGCACAGAAACAAAAATTAATAATGATAGACTTATGAACTTGTGACACTAATCAGTTCTCTCTCTTTTTTTTTATTTTAATTTTAATTAAATGTAATTTAAATGTAAAGACATGATACATTGACCTGTAAAAGATTATTCAATTTTAAGTCGATGTTAAGCATGTTCAATGTCCTATATTGAGTAATCTCTAGTCTTATTGTCTCGTACTCGGTTTAATTCATTAAGTGTGACTAAATTAATTAAATTGAAATGAAATGAAAAGAAAGTTTTTTTATTCATATGATGAAATTTTAATCTTTTCTATAAAAAATGAGATTATGCAATGTATGGGAACGAGTGTGTTATGGGGCTATAATTTTGTTTAAAATGGTCACAGTTACGTGTAAAATATTTCATATGACATAAATCACGTTCTGGGTGTTTTAAATTTTTAAATTAATTTAATTGAAAGGATTTTAGGAAGGTGTTTTCAAAAAAATGACACAAATTTGAATAAAATTCATATTAACGTATGGATCATTTCTGAAAAGTGCCGCTGGAACATGGTTTTGGTCTTTTTATGCTAAGTGGCTTCACACGCTTTTCAATACAAAATAATTCAAAAATTTAAGAGTATTCATTGAACGTAATTTAAAAAAACACACTCCATTGACTTCGAAATCATTGCAAATGTTACCTTCCCACTTACGAGCAAAATTTGATAAATAAACAAAATCAATCATCCAAATTCATTCATTATTTTTATTAATGCTCTCTTTGTTTTCTCGCATAACAAAAAAAAAATCATCAATTTGGAATAAATTTATAACTTAATCATCATGATATTTCCCATTCAACATAATAAACATAAAAAAAAAATCAGACATTTGTTTCCTTTCCTTGTAAAAATGTAAAAAGTACATTAAAAATTATAATAATAAAAATATTTGAAACAAAAAAAATAAACAAACAAAATGAAATCCTCAAAAAAACATTGTTGAAACATTTGGTAAACATAAATATTTACTTTTGTTTTTTTTTCAATTTTTTTTATAAAGATTCTTCCAATTCAATTTAAAAATGTTTTGATTTTGAAACATAATTTATTCCCATTTACTTGTAATCTTTTGTTATTGTTTGATTTGTTTCTAACGAGAGAAAATAAACTTAAAAAATGCATTAAATTTCATGTTTATTCTATTATCAACTTTTCAAGGTACTTTTCCATGTGAAAAAGATATTTTATGTATCCTAACAACAAAGTTTGACATCCAAAATTAATCTTCTGTAGTTTGTTTATAAATATTTTTTTTTTGTTTTGATTCAAAAAGGTATTTCCTTTAAAATTATATTAAAAAAATATCAAAATGAATATCACAATGTCTTTTTAATTGATTATTCGTGTTTTATCTTCACTTATCTCACACTCCTTTGTAAGACAATCCAAAGAATGAAAAGAAATCACAAGAAATCACAAGTAAACCCAAATTTTCTTAACAATTTAACTTACTTGACTTTATTTTTGATGTCAACTCAATTGAACTTTGTCTGAAGAATAATTTGAAATTGAATTTAAATTTTAAACAAAAAATGTAAAATTTGGAATGAATGATGAACAAAAAAATAAAAAAAAATATATTCAGAAAAGTACCACATTATGCCTTGTTTTATTGGTAATTCAAGATGAATTTTACATCGTCATCATCATTGTATTTGGTTTTTATTATTTCCAATTTATCGAACAATGTTCTTGTATTAAAATTTAATACTTGATTTCAGAATAAATTTTAAATTAAATGGAAAATTGTGCCATGAAATGTATTTTGAGTGCATTGGGATGTCATTTACACGGTCATGGTACTGGGCACTAGAGCCTCCAAAGCCTGAAAAACCGTTAAAAACGGTTAAAAATTTAAAAAAATTATTTATTTGCTTTGTTGGATGGAGAAGTTTATTAAAATGAACTTTATCTCATTAGCTCTCAGATTAGGCTCAAGGATTGGGCGTAGAGATTGGGCTAAGGAATTAGGCTCCAGAGCCTCAAAACAGTCAAAAGCCCAAAATGTCCGATTTTTTTCAAATATTTTTTTTTTTAAATTTTAAAACTGGCGGAAATTTTTCAAAATAGCGGTTATTTTCAAAATGATTATTTATGGTTATTTTCAAATTTCCCATTTTTATCTATCAATCACTGTTTGAAGTGGAGGATTACTCGCAATTTCATCAATTGGTTCATTCAATCGATATGCAAACAATCAAATAAACGAAAATAATCATAAAATCACATAAAATTTGAATACCATCTCATTTTTCTTCTACAATTCATACAATTTCATACATAACAAACTCTGATCAATTTGTTATTAAATTGGATTACAGAACTTTTTTGTCTTGAATTCAAAACAAAATGAGGTATTTAACATTGAATATTATTATTATTGCAAATAAACTTTGATTACATCCAGATTTCATTCAAACATGCAAAGAACGTGTTTTTTCCCCTTACATTTGATTGAATTTTAAATTTCATATCTCACAATCAGAGTCAGAGTGACTGAGAGAAACAAAAAACTAAATTCAATAAGACCATGATTGTTATTGTCAACGAAATAATCTTATATTTTGTAATAATATTTGTTCAAAATTATTTTATTTTCATATATGTGTGTATTTATTTTTTGCAAAAAATATTCGTCTTTGAATATGAGTGAAAGTTATTTGCATAAAAATAATAAACATTTACATATATGACGTAACGTAGAAGAAATTTGTATTTCAAATCATCACAGAAACACCTTCAAGATGACTCGTTATTCGAGATTTAGTTTTTTTTGAACAAAGTATTCAAAGTGAAGTCAATATATTTTATGACGCACAGTGCAAATTGGAATAAAAACTGATAATTGACTTAATCATCATTTATCACTGTTCTCGAATAACCATTTACGATTGAATACAAGAAAATAAAAATAATGATTGTGAGTGAATAGCATAAAACTGTAATACATCTTATTTTTTTTATAATTGTTTTAATTTAATTATTTTCTTGTTCTAGTACAAGTCATTTTTATGACGATGATAGCTGTTGAAGCGTGTCAAAATACAACTTTTTCACTTTGGTACCTTGTTCATTCCATTTCATATGTCATATTGTCTTGTGTGGATGATGCACAAGAGGCGCAGAAAATGTTCTTTCTTCTTTAACACTACACTCTTCGTTTACGTTCTTGTAGATTTATTTTATTTTATTATTATTATTATTATGGGGTATTAAAAAACGATACAGTGAAGAAAAAATGTGAGCAAACACAGACGTAGGAAAATAAAACAATACTAAAATGTAATATGTTTAATATAAGGCTTATGATTATTGTGTTTTTTTTTGTTGTTTTCACATCATTTTGTTATTATTAATATTGTTACAACTGCTGTAAGACATTTATTATTATTATTATTATCTGTTTTTTTTTGTCTCATATTCTTAAAATCATTTAATACATGTGTACCTAAAATGTTTTCTTGAGTATTAAATTAATATCCTACTAGCGGGATGAGTTGTAGAAATGAAGCATGAAACAACTGTTTTGAGTATGAAGGGTGAGAATACTTTTTTTTTTACTAAGACCAAGAAAATTTTAAGAGAATTAAATTTCAGTCATGTTTAAGTGTGCTAGCAGCTGAAAAGGAAAAATTTTATACGGGAGCTCTAATATCAAGGTCGAAAGTCCTTATTTTTCAAATCAACAAAAAAAAGTTGAAACCTAAACCGAAAATAATGACTCGAAAACTCTTAAAATGAAACCTTTCCTCATGACCTGTTGACATGACACCATGTCAGGTTTTTCTTTGATCACGTTCCACCCTCCCAAATCACACTTAAAATGGCCTAATTTGTTCTCCCCTAGTTAATTTAAAAATCATCATCGTTCTAATCCTATGCCAGATTGAAATCAAATAAAAAAGAGAATTAATGAATGTTTTTTTTTTAATTTCAATATAAGAATCAACAAAAACGTAAAAAAAATCAAGTAAATAAACATAATCAAATGCACGTCGAGACATAAAAGAATGTGAAGTAAAAATAACATGATATGCTATTAAAAAATTGTACGATTTTAGTATGTAAACTGAAATAATTGAGACAAAAATGCATAAAATTCGCCCTTGAACATAAACCTGTATCACTAAGTAACTTCTGTTAATTTAATGGGTTGTGAAGTGAATAAATATACAAATGTAGATTCAAAAAAAAAAAAAATTAAAAATACAGGCAGATCACATTTGAATGGAATTTTATTGGAATTGAGGTTTATAAGACTCAAATTTAAATTTAAATTTACGAAGCTATGAATGAGTGTTCTATTTTAACATTTAGATGAGCGTTCTACAAATCGTTTCAACCAGAATTTGACACATTACCATTTAAGTTCAATTTATCGATAATTTCCTGTACTTTATTAATGAGAATAAAGGATTTGTGGTAATACTAATAATAATTATTGTATGAAACAGCCTACATACCTAAAATGGAATATCAGAAACTAATTCACCTTGACTTATTGTATATCTCTTGTAACAAAGAAGAGACAGATGATGATAAGTACTGTTGTTATAGTTTTACAATAAAACACGATTTGAATTCAGAACTCATCTGACGCCATTTAAATTCTGATATTTTTCTTCTTGTTACATGGCCAAAATCATAGCCTATATGAAAATAAAAAAATTATTAAGGTGCCACCATCTAATCATATTTCCTCACATACTTTAAACTACGTCCTATAACAACACGTAAATTATTTCTTCCAATCATGCAAGTTATTGACCATACCTTTAATAATTTCACCTACTTTTTAATCCAATTCCACTTCTTTCCATTTCATTTATCATGATATTAATTTCATTTTTTTTTTTTTTTTTTTTGATAAATTCACGCTCCACATCTTTCCGATTGTGATTATTTCATTGCTACCGGTAATGAATGTTTTATTATCAATTATTATGATAAATTTCCTTTATCATACAACTGGTTAATGGTTGAAATTGAAATTCCCATTATTATGAAAATAAAATATTAAAAGAAAAAAAAAGAATTTAATTGATTGAAATTTTATCAGTGCACAAAAAGAGAAAGAAAACTTTTTTTGTTGTTATCAAACAATTAAAGGTGTGTTTCTTGCTTTTTTTGTTGCTTCCTCAACGATTCCGATTAAGTATTAAAAGTTTAAATACACCGACATGTAATCAAAATGAAAAAAAAAACTTAAAATGTCTTAGAAATTAGGTTACTTGATGATAAAAAGCCGCAAAAAATGTGTTGTCTTGCATATTTCATTGTGAACAACAACAAAAAATATAAATAAAATCGTAAGTGGTACTTTAAATTCACTTTCTTTGTATATGTGTGTGTGTATGTGTGTATGTTTGTATGGTTACATGCAAAAGTCATGAAAAAAAGATAAATTAACTTTCAATATCACTGCCCATTTTAACATTAAACATGAACATTGTTGTTTTTATGTTTATTTATTGTTCCTTTTTGTGGCATATTTCTGATAAAATTTAACCCAAATTGAACTGAAGTGACGTAAAAACGCTCAAAACTTAAATATAATATACCAAATAAGTTTATCTTGAATAACGATTCAAATTTTTTACGCTCGTAATTTTGAAAAAAATTCCAAATAATAGTCATTCAATGTCATGTTCATTGAATCGATTAGAAATTTAAATGCTCTTTCATAATATTTTTAAAACAACTTTTCACATTTTTCATTCATTTTAAGTGTAAGTGATTTTTTTTATTGTGGTTTTAACTGGTGAAAACTGATGTTAAATATTGAATATTGTTTTTGATTTATTGCTTTAAATTGCATTTGAGATGCAATTTCACGCAAAAATATATATTGAAATTGTTACAAGTTATCTTTTTAGTTTAGTATGAAATTAATGTTATTTGAAACCATAATTGAATCTAACATTGTTTTATTTCAATCTGTTAAAATGTAGGAATAAATTGACGGTCTCTGTGAACGTTGGTTTACTTTCCATTGTCTCAATAAATCACTTTTATCATCATTGAGGTAAAAAATAGCTCAAATATCAATAGAAAAAGGAAAAAGTGCCCATAAATTTCTTGTTTGATGGTTGTAATGAAATAATTTCAATGTCACGAGGTCAAAGTAGGTTGAGACCATCAATCACAAGTACAATGTAAGCAAATTTTGATTGAGTTTAGAACGAATTTTTGACCAATAATGTTCTTTTTTCTCTTACATGAAAATTTATTTTTGTATGAAAACACAGAAATGAATTCATTGGTCTTAGATGAGCTGTCAATATTCACAAAATGTATCTTGATCGAAATATCGTCATCATGACACATAATTGCAGTTCTTATTATCACTTCACACCACAATGAAACACCTCTTCCCATTCAAAATAACCAAAAAACCATACAAATTTATCTCAGTTGCCTCATCTTATACACAAAAAAGTACCAAATAAAAGCAAGTAAGAGCAAATACAGCAAATTGTGAATCTTTCATGTCATGTCACCACCATAAATTTCTCTTATAACAATAATTACAACAACAACAACAACAACAATATTCTTCCTTTTCCTATTCAAAGTTTGATAAACACTAAACACTCAATAGAAAGAAATCTGGATGAATAGATGAATGATGAAGCAGGAAATAATATTAGAGAGTATCATGACCTGTCATATGCTGCGGAAAATTGTACATCGTTTACTCAAGTACGGTAAAGAGAAGTAGTACTTGAATATGATTGTGTTCTTTTTATATGCTAATTTATCTTGTTATAAATTATATGCAAAAATAAAATGTTTACTTTCTTACACAAACACACACACACACACAAACCCATTACACAGAAACAAGATAAAATGGAAAATATGCTTAGTGTGCGATAAATAATTTATGAATGTAGCTTTAAATAACACTAGACACGAACATGAACAAATTAAAGGGTTCAATTTATAACATTCTTCATCAAATTAATCAAAAAATTATTAAAATTGTAAAAGGATTTTCACAAGAAAATCAAAATAAATTATGACACTCCTTTAAAAACCTTTCACAATAACCATGTTGTGATATTGAATTGAATAGAATTGATAAGAATTAACCTCATTTCAGTTGTGTTTGTTCATTGAATATTCCAGATTGAAGTGGAATCGAAGGATACAAAAAAATATATATTTTTTTTTATGCCAAGCTTGGCATTTTTCTATTCTTGATTGTGCTTATTATTGTTGTTACTTTTCGATTCAAAATAAAAATTTGCTAGATCAGCCTTTAATATAACTTCATGGTTCATGTCGCATAGTATGAAAATTTTGACTTTAGACCATTTTATTATTAAATATTGAAGTGAATCACGTATGGCAAAAGTAATGTAAATATCAAATATTTGTTTTTCCTGGCTACAAAATTGCATGAAATGTTTTGAAATCTCTTGCTGTTTCAATTCAATGGAAAATGCATTTGTTTGGTTAAGAAACACAAAATTGGATGTGAACAATGGCTTGGTTTAAAGTTATTTAAAGTAAAAATTAGGAAATTTGCTGAATTGAGTGCATTTTATCATGACTGAATTTATTGTTCTTTTTTTTTATTTCTGTATAAAAAAATACCAGGCGTCTCCACGAATCCTTTTTCATTGGTTATCACAGATATTTGTTTTCAAAGAAAAATTCTTTTAATTACCTTTGAATTGAAATTCAAAATGCACTTAATTGAGAATTTTCACATTGAAATTTACTTTCCTTGTAAATAGTTGTAAATTCACTCCATGTTCCTTGAAATAAAATGAATTTGACACAAATCAAAAAATCTTTGACATGCTACTTGAAACGAAATTTTCTATTAAAACTTCATTATTATTTATATTATTAAATAATCTTAAGTAACAAAAGAAACATTTGTTGTACATTTGGATTAAATCATGTCATCATCATAAAAAACGAATTCAATTCATAGAATCTTCATAAACATACGCACTAAAAATAAACATATCAAATATCAATTTACAAAAGTCAATATAATCTTAATAACAATAATAATAACATATTAATAATAAATATCTCTTATTTTCATCTTCTCTGTGAATGCATTAGAAGATTTAGGAGAAATTGACATTTTAATAGAAAATGTAATAATAAAAATGAAATTATAAGTCTAATCAAGATATCAATGCAGTACTTAAGAGCGATTATAACCCATTAGCGTTCATTAGTAGTAAACTTCAACTAAATGCATGTTTTTATTTATATTTTAAATTAATAAAACAGGTTTTACATTACATAAAGAACGAGTGGAATTCTTTGAAATGAAGTTCTATTGAATTACAAATTTTTTGTTATGTAAAATTAATAAGAAACGAAAGAAAGTTTACCGAAAATTGATTCTAAAATTAACAATTATGCAAGGAAACTTGTTCATTTTAGTACAAATTACTTTAAAAAAAACGGTAGGAGGTTTCAAACGGTAGACGGTTACACGACCCTACGTCTGAGTGCTCATGTATTAAGCATAGGCTCGATTTCAATAAGCTCCTAGAAGAATTTTTGGATGAATGGAAGATTTTGAAACTGCCTTAATCAAGAAAAACCGTTATATCACTTGGAGAAAGAATTGAGTAACAGATATTTTGGAATCAGAAGTTAAATCTCATCTCAAAGTGTACAAAAACCTTCAACATTGTTCCCCAATGATTCATCAAAATCAAATTGCCTCAAATGTCCACGTAACAAGCAGTAAGATAAAAAATTACTACAAGTAATCACTCGATCATGTTTATCACAACATGTGTCGCGGTAAACGTCTATGATTTTTTTTTTCCTCCTTTTAATATCAACCAGAATATTTCCATTTAATTATGTAATGCTTAACTGTATGCAAAAAAAAAATAAAATGATTTATTTTAACCAGGCATCATCTTATAAATTTTTATATACAGTTATTTCATATAAAATACACGTTTTTACTCATTTAATAAGTTAATACGGCAAATATAAATTAAATACGCAAAAAGATTAAAAGAAGGTTTACCACGAAATTTATTTTAAACCCAAGTTGGATTTATTCAGTGTAAATATAAATCAAATATGTAATTAAGAGTGAGTGTAGGCTTCAAAAAAAAAAATCTAATATTAAAAAAATTGAAATTTCATCAAAAAAATGTAACATTAAAAATTTGATATTAATAATAACATCAAACGTAATGTCTGTTCTCGTGTTTGCTCATATCTGAATATTTTGTTGAACATTGTTTTATTTAACTTTTTTTATATGAATAAAATCTGATATGGTTTTACATCACAAATACATACTTTATATGATAGATCAGCACAGTGATGAACCTGTTATATTTCGTTTCGCTGTTGCCACATGTAATCAATGGCTTTTATCTTATCAGTGCTTTATTTTAACAATAATTTCAGTACACATGTTGTAGAACTCTCGTTTAAGAAAATGTTAAGTATTTAAAAGTACTTTTTTTTCTTAAAACTTCTTTTCAACAAGAAAGTTAAATCATTGATGTTATGTTTATATTGTTCATGAATGTTTATTTTTTTTCATAGTCTTATATTAAACGTGCTTATCAACGTGAATTTATCTTAGAAATTTTTATATGGCTTTGCAAAATGGTATCTTGGCGCCATTTCATAATAAAACATAATGAATGTTTAACAGGTAGAAATTGAATTTGCACGTGCATTGATCTTGGTTTTAAAATAAATTGCCGTTACGGTTCATTTGGTTGATGGAATTTCAATTCATATGAACAAACTTAATTAATGTTGTTTCTTTGATGATATTAAATGAAAAAAAAACTATTTTTTCTTGAATAAATTGTATATTTAAAACACTTTAACTTCAAATTATATAATATTATTATTTTAATATCCTTCACGCAATAAAGATGTCTAATGTACGTTTATGGAAGATTACAAAGATTATCGACACATAATCTAGACAAAATTACTTCACATCATCAATATCAAAGGAGAAAAAACAAACACATTCGATATATTAACAAATTATTGCTACATCTCCACAAATGATGATGATGATGAACATAATTTAATCCTAATCAATCAAAAAACTTGGATGAATGAGGCATTATAAAATGTGTAATGGCAAAGTACCTGTTTCAATTCGCACACACTTTTCATTTGATTCTATTCATAAATATTTCGATTTCGATGAGATGTAATCAGTGAATGTTCTTCAGTAAGGTTTTGTCTGTACACACAAAATAAAGGCATCACTTCGAATCTATCTTTAACAAGACACAAACTATAAGAAAAAAGATCCGTTTGACTCATTTTGATCCTTTGCTTTATGAATTTGGCTTGGATTTTAAATGAAAAAACGAAAAACTGTCATTGTACAGCTCTAGTAATCTGGATCATCAAATATTTAGTACAAAAAACCCGAATTTGGTCTTTTAGCACTAATTTTCAATCTTTGTCTTTGTAATTTTAACGTCTATCTAACAAAAAATAAGAGCTTTTAAGATTCAAATAATTATAAAACAAATACATTGAAAAGAACATTCAAAACCTAATAAATGGAAATGAACAAGTTTCACATGAAAGGATTCCAATAACTTATTGATAAATACAGACCAAATGAAAATGTATCATAAAGCAGGATAATTAAAATCATATTAAATTTCTAATTTTACAAGGATTATAAACATATTTTCATTTATTTCAATTTAGTTATAGTCAGAAATTGGAACGAAAAGTTTTTAATAGTAAATGTAGGCTAAATATAAATTAATGGAAGTTATTTTCAAAGTATTTGATGTTATAATTTGAAGAAATATGAGAGAAATTATTACTTGGAGCTTAATTTTTGTATGAATCATAGTTGAATTTCCAGTTCCAATGAAATTGAAATGAAATAAAAGATTTTTTGCTTAAAAAATGACTGAGAGGATAATTGACTCTTAAATTACCCTTTAGTCGGAAAATGGTCTGAAATTAATGGATTAGATCTTAAATTTTAAAAATTTCAGAGAAAAATCTGAAAATTTTCATGACTCAGTTCTTCAATTTCATTTTTATCCCTTAATTTCATACTTTTTAATTTGAAGCCAAACTCTGTTAAAAATTTTACGGTTTTATTGCTGCAGGGTTGTTATTGAAAATGATTTCAAAACAAAACAACCACAATCTCTTACTTTATCTTCATTATAAAATTTACTTAAATCTGATATGATTTCTAAGTATTCTGTTTCTATTTATCAATAGACACCTTATATCTTCTTTAACCATCTTCATCAAAAATTACACTGAAGGACAAAATTTAGTAACACTATGATAGAAAAATTTCTAATCATCTAAATATCAAATTGGGTTTTCAAAAGCTTTTCATTTTGGATAACCGTGATTTTGAAATCATCTTCTCTTTTAATTTATCTCTTAACAACAGTAATCACAATGTCTCAATTATCATCACCTTCACTAATATGGTCACAAAATTTCGTCATTCACTGTAATTTCTTAAATAAAAACAATTTTCGATATAAATACAGAAAATACCTATTCCAACTCATTTTATGATGAAGATAATCTTTACCTCAAACAACATAAATATTTATTTGACAAACATTAAGATGCTTTAAAGTGTCAACTTCCATTCGAGTGTACTAAGATATTTAAGATTTTAAAGTGTAAAGAGAACAAAATAAGAGATATATCTTTCAAAATATTTAATAATAATGATCCTCTAATCACATACGACATACATTGAATAAATTTAAGAATAATAAACACAATTTTATATTCTTCTTTCCTCTCATGTTGTTTGAAAGGTGCTTGAGTTGTAGATGAAAGTGTTAAGTAAATTGAATATTATGACATTTGGGATTATTATTATTATTTTTTATTAAGAAATATTTATGTATCTTGATTTTTTTTATTATTTGAAATGTTTATTGGCCATTTCTAAAGAAAATTTTCATTGTGATGAAATTAAAATCATACTTTTAATAGGAATTGTGAACAAAATAGTTGATTTTTTTAAAAATAAGTTCGAGTTTGACCAAAACTGACCAAAATTCATTCAAATTCTATCTTGGTCTTGGACTAGACTCGAAAAATCTTTAAGATAATTGAATTTTCGTTCCTTACACGAAACCGTGCTCGGTATCCACATTCAAGTAACTCATGGCTCGTTTAAACACTTAAATTGACCATGGCTTAAAAAACATTTTTCAAATCCATATTTCCAATTCAATAAAATATTTATAACTTCATTTAACTTAAAATAATTTAATAATTTTCTAATAATTTTTTTTTCTTTCTTTTTCTTTCCAGGTAAGTCACAAAAGATGCAGCAAAACGTTAATCCCACCAAAATCTCATGATATTTTAGATAAGTATGAATGTTTATTTTATGACTCATAACACAAAACATTCTTTTTTCCGTTTGAATCTCATTTCAAAACCTGAATCCTATGACTTACATTACCTCTGTATAAAAATAAGATATAACTCGATGCATATTATGTTCAAATTAAATGAATTCACTTTAAATTTGAGGTGCTTTAACATGACTCATAAGGTGAGCAAATGTTAACCTTTATTGTAACTTAAAACAAAATTTATCATATACCTGATGTCATTTTAGCTGAAGGTAATAATTGATCAAAAATTCATAACAATAAATTTATGTCTTATGATTACATGGAAGGGAACTGTATTAAATTTAAACTTGTCTTGAATTTAGAAGTTCAGATGATTGATTATAAATTATCATGGAAACACGATTTCCAGGGTTAAAATTTAACTGAATTAAGGTTTTTAGTGCCCTTTCTAATAAATTCTTAAATTTCAAAAGGTGATAAAATTCAAGTAAAATGAATGTTTTTATTCTGCTTACACATTCGATACATTGAATTCAAATGAAATAAATAAAAGTCGAGAGGTTAATTGACTGCAACATGTCTCACAATTGCCTAATCAATTTCAATTGACATTGCATTGTGTGTGGTATGTTACATTTTACTCCTACTTGCTGTTTCACTGTTTTTATGTTAGATAAGTTGCAATTGCATTTCAAAATTGTTTCAGTGGATTAGGCCACATGGATATTGGAACTTACTTAAATTAATTTCAATTTAAATGGAATCAAACCTTGTACAGTAGATAAAAAAAACGTTAAAATTGTTCAAAATTTCTCGAATGGTTACAAGAATTAGGAAAAAAAGTCGAATCACGTGACTTTTTGGCCAAAAAACCGTTAATTACCTTCAGAGTGTGTAAAAATCTCTTGAGCACAATTTAAACGCCTCATATGCACTTGTTACAAATAAAATTTTATAAATCGAATCAAAACAATGGAATGTCATAAATTAATATAAGATATTATTAACAATAATTTTTATTATGCTTATTATAATAACGAATTGGGTCTCTTATGACACATTAAACATACACATATTTTTTGTTATAAATTGCATATTAATATTGAATCACGTATCACATTCAAATGATCTAACAACAAAAACTAGAGCAATATTTTTTAATAGTTTTACACTTGTCACAAATTATAATAGTAAAAAAAAACATTATTGCGTCATTTATAAATAAATTTATCGAAAAATTGAAATCTATGCAAGTTATTTTATTAATGCAAGTGAACAGAAAAAAACATCTTATGTAATATTTCATTATTGTGTGATCTATTGACCTGAAACAACTTTTTTAAGATACAAATAATAATAATCTTTAATAATAATTGATTTACTATTCATGCTGACAACTGGTGATGCCTTTTTTTTGTGTAGTTAAAGTTATTTGCATGTCACTTTTACTCTTTTTTTATAATACTTTTTTACTTCATTTCATTGCATTGCATTTCTGCAATTGAATGAAAGTGAAATTATTTGTTTCTTCTTTTTTAACGAACATCCTTGACAAGTTAATTACCGGTGTTATTTAACATCTCTCTGCTTTAACATCTCTTTGTGAAAATGATTTAAATCTGTCATGGAATGAGGTCTTAATAAGATTTAGTAAGAAAAAAGAACAAATTGTTAACCATAAAGTCACGAAATATTTTTATAAAAAAAAATTTTAATATAAAATGCCTTTTTCTTTGATATGACACATGAAATTGGGTTCAGTGTCCGATATTCTCTGAGTTTTTTTGTAATTTTCTTAATGGTGTGTTATTAAATCGTGTTAGTGATACACAAGTCAGGTAAATACCCAGATGATTAATTTTATAAATGATGATGTGAAATCTGTTATTAATGTTAAAATGATAATTGAAGTAAAGGGAAGCTTAAGTGGACTGTGAACGGATTTTCATCGTCTCTTTGGTGATTAAGGTCCATTCTAAAAGTTCACCTCTAAACTACACCGAACTTTAAAGTATGCCATAAAATGAGAAGAATGTTTTTTTTTTCACTGTAACCAAGGAGAGAGGAAGTGAGTCACTCTATCAAATTAAGAGAAAAAAAAACGTTTGATTCACTTTCGAAAGAGGAATTCAATCAAAAAGAACAAGTTTACTCTGACTCACTTCCCTCCCTTTAAATTCTCTTTTCATCAATATTTTTTTTCAAATCAAATTACAATAAAAATAACCATAATTAGACCATAATGCTAATTTTATCACAACCATGTATTTAAAATTACATCATGATGACACATAATTACCATTAACATTACACTTTATTTTATGTTATTTTATTCAGAGGATAACAAAATATTTCAGTAATAAACTTTGTAAAACATAATAATTAGTAGCTCATTTTTAATTAAAATGCATCAAATATAATCAAATAATAATGTTCCCGATTGTATTGATGAAGCAAAAAACAACATTAAAATAAAATTATTCACCTGAAAATTATCGATTCTGTTTTATTTTTCAATATTTATGGTAAATACGTGTTTGTTGTCAGTAATTAGTGTTTGTAATCATGTTATTTTAGTTATAAAATGTTGTTATTTTGTTAAGTCAATTGAGAATTGAAATTGAAAAGTTTGGTCACGTTTAATGACCAAATGGATTTTGGTTGCATGTTACATGTATTTAAATTGAAAAGTGCATTAAATTTCGGGAACATGCTAAAAGACGTTAAATTTGATACAATTCAAGAAAGAAAAAAAAAACAAGACACGTTTTCATGAGATTGAAAACACTTGTGCATCAAAGTGCATGCAAATTTCTTTATTTTATCGCGTTAAATAATTATGAATGAAATATTTCATATAAAATAAAATTAAATGCTTCCTGTTTTTTTTTCTCTTTCAATATATATAATTATGCATAAACATTTTTGATGTGCAATTTTCATTAGTGCACGTCGCTAAAAATAACATTTTTGTATTATTATGATAATGTTCCATCATTATGGTTCAAATATTTATTTTATATTTTTGATATTTTGCAATTATATGTTGAACATGAAAAAAATGAAATGAAATTCACATGAATTAATTTAAAATAATGGTGTTGACATGCTGTCTATATTAATTTTCAATTATCAATTTTCACAATAACAAGGGAAAAAAACACATCATTTGCATGCCACACACATTCAGAGTTAGATCTAAAATCATCTTTATAATAATATTAATAATTGATGGTAGAAAGGGATATCGCACATGTGTCTATAATTATCACTTTAAATGCAAATAAAGTGACTGACATATAATGGACAGACAATGGCAATATGAAATAGCATGTGTAAACAATAAATATTTTGATAAGCATATTCAATTTTAATTATAATAACTTTTACATGCTCTTCAATTATATGCTTGTTTTTGGTCTTGTCATGAGAGATGTTTTTTCAATGAGTAGCAAGGGGTGGTTAACATGAAAAAAGCTGTGTTAACCAGCCGCTCCTAAAATATTGAGTTTTGAACAAAAAGTTCTTCTACGATTTATTCTGTAGGTTAAAATTAAGACTTTTCATTTCGACGAAAATTGTCAGGTAAACTATGTTTCGTAAATTTTAGGTAAAAGTAACCTGAAGCAAAGTTGAAGAGAATATTTTAAACTGTAATTTTGCTGAACTGACCAAGTCAATATTTCATTGATTAATAGGCTGAAAATGCACTGAAAGCTGAAAACGCCTCGCACTCAAAGTGCCTCGGTCCGCAGACGTAGATCTTTGATTGACGCTTACAGGACATTTAATGAATACAATTTTTATCGCATTTTCAGTTAATTTGAAACAAAAATTCAAGTATTATGGGCACTCTTTTAGTCTATGCATATTATGCGGGGTGGTCTGCGGGGCGTTTTCAAGTTAGAGTGTTTCAAAATACACTTTTTGAGGTCATTTTTCGGTTTTGCAGTAAAAATTTACTTGAAATTTATAATTTTACTTTAAAAAATTCTCGTCAAGGAAGCTGCATCAAGAAAAGTATTTTCAATGAAGCTCTTGACCACCCCTTGAATTTAAAGTAACTTATAATTGAGTGATGGTACTTTACTCTTAACGTCACATTACCATAATCCTTTACTTTACTGTTAATGCATGACTAGTTTGTTATTGTTGACAAACTTATAAAAGATAAATCCTTTCACATAAAATAAACGAGTTAAATTTCCCGACATTACAAGGGAGAGAACTGCCTACATCTAAAAAGTTTACAAGGAAATTAGTTTAAAAAAAAATAAATTCTACTTGTTCATAGAAAAATCGTGATTGTAGTTAATTTTAAGAGATTTACATCAACATCATTTTATCGGTACAATTTCAAGCATCATTATATCCATTTAATACGACAACAAAGTAATTCTATTCATAAAATGCATCCATACAAATTTAATAACTTAATCATAATTTTCATATTGGACCACAAATTGATGCCATACAATATTGATATTGATAAACTCAAAAGATTTCATTAATAATCAATTGTGGTTTTAATTATTATACAAACTATTTGAACTTGTTTAAAAGAAAATTTTAGTTTGAAAATCAATTGAATCAGGAATTACAAAGTTAAATTTAAACTTTTCCATTTAAAATTAATGTCATGGTAACTTCAATTAAATCGTATAATGGAATGGTATGGAAATATTTGTTCGATACATTCTTTAAAGAAAACAACCAAAAAAAAACATAACAAAATATTTATTTTCGTTATTGGTATTTTCCCATAGTGCGATCCTAATTAAGTGTATCAAAATATTTTAAATGGAATGCTTGAAAACAATTTGTTCAGATTTTTTAATGTTTTTTGGAAAAATAACAAAATACACTCACACACACACACACACCCTTAAATCATTTCATTGTTTGAGTTTAAAAGAGAAAAATTATGGAAAAGCACGTAATGATTCTCCCACACAAAATGCTATTTTAGTGATGATATATTTGAATTTCTAATGAAAATATTCTAAAATCTGTTTATAAAAAAATTTATATTTTGGATGTTTTCATATTTTATTATAATTCAAACCACAAACAATACGAAAACATTTCAAAAAATAAGCAGAATTGATTATGGTGTGTTATTTTTAGAGACGACCTATTCAAAATTTTGATATAGGCATCATAACAAAGCCTATTAGAAATGATTATTAATTCAATGAAATCTGTTTAAAATAAATTCATAGTGCCTTTGAACATTTGAAACTCGAATGTCCGTGGAAAATGGACTTATGGTCATACTCTTAAAATAAAATATGGAATAGCACTAAGATTAATTTTGTTTGATTAAAACACGCGCAACTGATCTTGATTGACTTTGAGTGCAAGAAAAACATTGACTGTTTACTTTTCATGTTAAAAACTATTTTTCAACATCAGATTAAATTCCATTCACGTAAATCTCACACTTCATCAACAATTAACATTTTTTTTTTTAATTTTCTATTGTTTTCATTCAGTCTGACTTAAAACTTCAGAATATCTTTTTTATTCATCCTTTTTTATACATTTAATTTAAAAGAATACAAGAGTTGTCTGAGTACGTGTATGTTTGTACTTTAAACATTTAGCATACGAATGTCTGCCTCATCATTTTCTCTTTACATGTCATCTGCCAGATAACTAATGATTTGTTTTCTCATGTACTGTTGCTGCTTCATTTAACTACGGTGTTGACTGACTATTTTTAAAATATAAACAAACACACTTCTGGCAACACTTCATTTACAAAAATAAATAGATTTAATGCTCTTCATGTATACAATTCATGAAATGCGAAGAAAAAAAGTGTCATATAAACTACAGGAGGAAATGTGTGTGATTTTTCAATGAACTGACGTAAATCTTTCAGTGACTTATGATTTTTTTTTGCACTGTTTTCATTTTAATATCATTTTTTGCTGAAAATTTAACAACCTAATGTCGTTTTTACCATAAGTTAATGAGCAAAAAAAAAATTAAGTGTGAAGAAAATTTTCATTCATAAAAGTTTGAGTTTACTCATTTGTATTTATTTATTTAAAATTTAAACATGAGGAACCAAGATATTGAGATGAAATAATTTTTTGAGTCTTAAGACTAAGGTTACAAAAATTAAGCGCTTTTGCCAATGAATTAATATGAGATAATTTGAGATCAAAAGGATGATTTCAATGTAAATTTGGAGAAAACGCGTCAAAAAAGTCCAATCAGCTTCTCACTGTCCTGTGTTTCGTCCCCTCATAAGCGCGAGGGCTGGCTGATTGAAGTTCATCATTAAATTTACGTTAAAATCACGAAAATGAATCACATCTTAAATGAAAAGAGACAAAAAACAACAGGAAACACCATGTCTATATCACGAAAACTGCAAAAAATACGACAATTTGTCATAAATAAAACCTTATTTTTGGCATCAAACTAGTCTCATGTTATCTCTTACCGTAATTTTGTGCCAAATATTATGTAAATTCGATGATTGAAAAGTAAATAGAGCAAATCTTATAATTACATTATTCAATTTTTTTTCTGTTATTATTTCATTTCAAAATTAAACTCTTTATCACATTTAGACACATAATTGGCAAAAAAAAATATTTATTCCCATTTAAAATGAGAGAAAAAGTTAAATTAATTAAAATCTATGTTTGTTTTAATTTGTGCGATATTTGTGTTTGAATAATTTTTTGTTATAATATTATTTTATTTTATTTATTTTTTTTCATATCATACTCGAAAGTCCTCTTCATTTATTTTTTGTTTTTTTCATGTAGGTACTTATCGCGTTATGACAACACTGACTGATGATGATGATGCTGATGATGATTGTTTTTGTTTGAGTTTGAAATTAGTATATTTTTTTTATATCTCACTTAACTACCGCAAAATCATCAAAAACATAAAAAAAATATGCTAGCATAAAAAAAAACATAGAAAATTGCCACCTGTGTGTACGATTTTCCGTTGTCATAAGCGTGCGACCGCTTGGTCTAACGTCATTTCATGTAATTTTATGAATTGGCAAAGATAAATAACAAAAAAAAATATTGTTATGTTTTTGAAGTGATGACACTGCGTTGTATTTTGTATTTACGTTTATTATTGTTAAAATTGGAGAAAAATGCGCTTCAATGACCGTTAAATCGGTTTACTTTGAAATGAAATCAACCTCAGTCAGGGGCGGATTGAAAAATATTGACGGCCGTGGCATTCTGTATGATGATCTTTAAAATTTTCCTTTAACTTAACTTTTACAAGACAATGGACTGCGGCTTTTCTGTGTTTGCAGATTGACCGTATGGACAATCCTACACTGACCAATGTGCTAGTTTACGGGGTCACATTTTTGACTTCAAATGAATTTTAAATGAAAATACACTTTTGTAATTTTATTCTTTATGAATTTTAAATTTATTTTTTCTATTGTCTCTTTTTTCTTTTATACATAAAATCTAAATCCAACTGTTTCACGATTCAAGGGTATTAAAAAAAGTGGTGTGTGTTTATGTGCGGGAAATTTGTCATACATGTAAAATTAATGTTTAGTCTGGTTGCGACAGTGAATTGGCAAAGGTCATTATTATAATTCAAAAGATCTGATTGAAAGGAAAATTTTGTGGAAAATTGAGAATTTTTATTGAAATACAAAACAATGTATAAAAATTAGATTAAATTGCAATTTAAGTGATTGGTAAATTTTATGACAATTTTTTCACTAATTCCATTAAACGCTTTAAACAATATCAAGCGACATTTAAAAGTAATTAATCAAAATCTAATATCCTTTTCTCTTCATCTTCATTCAATTTGCCACCTGTAACATTCTTTGTTTGTGTGTGGTCGGTTCTTCATTTATCAGTTGCCTGACATACATTGACATAATAAAATCCTTATTGAAGTGAACAGTGAACAATCGAAACAAGAGAAAAAGTAATCAA
Organism: Culicoides sonorensis; assembly: GCA_900002565.1. Classification (NCBI taxonomy): domain Eukaryota; kingdom Metazoa; phylum Arthropoda; class Insecta; order Diptera; family Ceratopogonidae; genus Culicoides; species Culicoides sonorensis. The sequence continues at coordinate 184,517 of LN483517.1, read as the reverse complement.
TTACCTACACAATTATCATAGGTATGCCACTTGTAACTTCCAGTAAATAAATCAATCCCATTACCACAATACAATCACAAAATTAAATTAAGAGTGTTTTTAGGATATAAGAGGATTGAAAAGATCCTCATCGGTGAGTTTTTGGCACTGAATCCAAATTAAAAATTACTGACAGAGATATTCATTGAAAAAAAAATCACATCAAATTGAGCTCAGACAATTTAAGACCCATGCAGATCCCCGATGGGTCGCAAAGGGTTAAATTCCATAACACTCAACTAAATCGTTCATTTACTCATACTTTTAAATCAAATAACCATCAAGTAAATTTCTATTTACATTTTGAAACAAATAAATAAATAAATAAATAATAAAATATTAGGACTTTTACCTGCCTCAATTGTCCTTTTCTTATCTGTATTTAACATTTTAAGTTCACACTCACACTTCAAAAATACACAAACTTTTACAAATATTCTTGTATATTCTCATTTCATTTTATTATTAATTTATCTCTTTTGCTCCACACACTACACACAGTTCAGTTACATTTCAACTGTCAATCAGAAATAATCTAGAATAAGAGAATGTTCGTGTATTTTATTATTAATTAAGTTTTATCCCAAAATATTTTTATTTATTATTAATATTTATATGAAATGTTATTTATTTGATCCTAAAAAATTCCTGAATGTGAAACAAAAACAATATTGAAAACGTGGAAGAAATTAATTAATTTGTAATTTAATCGTATACTTGTAATTTTCGTATTTCCTTGGAGTGTACAGAAAAAAATGACATTAAATACGAATTACAATTCGACTTAAATATAAAAAAGTATTAAAGGTAAATAAAAAAAACAGTGTAATTTGTTATTAGTTTCATTAGATATATCAATCATATTTTAAAAAGTTACATCACATAATGACACCATCATCATAATTTGCATGTAATTTGTTTCAGTTGCTCATTTCAAGATATAAATATTGTAATTTATATGCCATTTAATGATTTTATACATTTTGCAATGATATTTTTTATTCAAGTTTAATCAAATAGAAATAATAAAAAAGAGTTGACCACTGATCAAATCATCATCAATCATAATATTTATTGCACGTAGTGGTTGCTTTACTTTATTATTATTATTTTATTTCGTATACTTTGCATTGATTTTGTGTACCTACACCGGTTTTGTTTGGAGTTGATAAGAAACCGATGATGGTGATGGTGACGAATGTGGATAAATTGATATTTTTTTATTATTATGTTACGATTACTATGGTTATTGTGCTAATGAAGATATTTTGTGGTTAAATGGGATTCCAAGAATCGATATTTTGTGGATTTTATTATTGAGTTCAATTTACCGAAATCAAATTAGTCAGAAATAAACTTCCATTGGATAGAATCTAAATTTAACATTGACATTTTTTTTCAAAATTTATCTTAAAATCTTACTTGAACAATCAATGAGTGGGAATTACGTGTTTAATTTCTTTTTCACAATAAGATCAATGAACAACAAATTTAAATTCGATTTCGTTACAAACAACTTAAATATTTTGTTTCACATGATTGATTTCATTTCATTTCATTTTATGGACAAATAACAAGAGAACTATTTGTAAAAATGTCACAATTATTTATTTATTGTACTTCCATTTGGAAAATCAGGGCCGTGGAATGTGAATTTAATGTGACTGAGGTATAAAAAATAAATTGAAACTGTGTTTGGGCTGTTACTGAGAACTTCAATCACATTCTAGTTAAGATTGGATTGATCTGACGGTTAAATTTACTTGAACGGTTTTTTTCTGTCAAATTTGAATTTTGACATTTAAATATCAGAAGTCATTAACCACGACTGATGCGTTTACATGGTTTCTGTGTAGGTTTGTGTAGCACTTATACGTATTTTGTTTTGGCTCTCCTGAAAAATTTTTATATGAAATCTAAAATTTTCACCGAAAAGAAAAGTTTTAATTTTAACCTAAAGAATAAATCATAGAAGAACTTTTTGTTCAAAACTCAATATTTTAGGAGCAGGGGTTAATGAGATAAATGAGATTGCCTTTCAATCGCAATTTTTATTCACCATCCCTGACTTCAATGAATTAAATTTAAAGAAGGAAATTTGAATACAATGGGAAAATAATGACAATACTGACAAAGAAAGTGTTTTATTTTTTCAATGTGAATTGAATGAGTTAATAAAATTTTATTACAAGCCTTTAAGAATTTAAGTACCGTTCAGTTAAAGGACTTAACCACTGTTACGTTTTAAAATTTGAACTTTTCCCTTCATTCTCAATTCTTTTCAATGCATTCTAAGTCACAATGCAAAAAAAACCTTGTAATACAACAACAATGAATTTCATTGACTTTTCAAACAAACACTTTTCTTTTCACTTCAATTGAAATTCAAATTTCTTTTCGTAACAATTCATAACAATTGGTGTATTGCATGCTCTAATAATAGACAGACATTTAAACGTGGGATTTTTAAAAATTTCATATTATTTTCGATGATTTTACACTTCATTTCTTTTCGGGTTTGTTTTTTAACAGTGAAATTTTATCACACAACAACATTTACTTTCAAAGATTCAATTTAAACACGAAAAAAAATGAAATTTCTTTAAAATTTAAGTAACAACTTCATTAGATGATGAGAAAAATTCTTGCTGTGTCATGACACCTTCATTATTCAATTATAATATGAAATGTATTACATTTTTTTTTTAATAGAAACATCCAAAAAATGCACCATCATACCAAATAAAATCTTATTGGGAAACATGAAATGGAATTTTTTGTATATGTTCAAATACAATTCAAAGAATCTTTCCAAAAACTGACATGAAAATGACACAATGAGAGTTGTTTTTTCTTAATATTTTGACATTAAATGATTTTAAAAATAGATTTTACATTTACATTGAAAGAAATGGACTTTCAATCATGTTTTTTTTATTTTCTCGTGGAATTTATCACATTTTTTTTCATATTCCAACATTAAATTGTTATTGTTATTTTTTTTTGTAAAGAAAGGAAAAAAAATATCACAATCGAAAAATAATAAACAAAAGATAGATAGACAAGTAACGTCATTGTTATTCATTTTATGAAAGATGAAAGTATGAATGATAATTTTAATGTAAATGTGAATGAATGAATGTGTAATTGTATTTTTAAAAAAGTTCAAGGTCGTGTACTTTTACTCTTATCTTGGTACATCTCCAATAAATAATAAATAAAAAAGATAGCGCTCAATTGAATTTGTGTGTTTATTTTAGTGTCTGATGCATTGCATCTCATTGAATTGTGATGAGAGTAATAAAATTTTATTCTAAACACATGTAAAATGATTTTTATTGTCAATAATTGTAAATTTAATGGATAGTAAACTGTAAAGACATTAAAACTGTGATTTGAAATTGCATTTAAAGGGATTTTATTTTATTGCATTGCATTTTCACATAAATGTCATGTAATTTTTATTGTCTTGACACAGCGATTAATTTTTATTACAGTATTTTATGAATTTTTTATGATACAATTTAATTTTGGATAATAATCCATGAAATCTCGATCATAATCAATTTCAAATAAAAATATTTTTGTCTTAAATAGGCAACCACAAACCACACCTGTCTACTAATCACCTGTCTGACACGGTTAAGGCGTCAACATGTCGACGTATTTAAAGTATTTTACACTTTCAATTTCATTTCAAAAGGATTTCCTTTTTAAAATGAAAAAAATTGTATATGAAAAAACTTGAATTCTCTTATTGTCTTTTATATAAGATGTCAAAGTATCGACGTTTGGCGTTGTGTACTCACTGCATTAATATGCATATGAATTTATATGAAAAAAATTGTATATAATTTAATAAAATGTAAAGATTGAATTTCAATTGAAAATGGTATACGGACATTTATTTGATGTGAAATAAGTGAATTATACACAATGAGATGAAAATGTGCAGAAATTGATTTAAATTGATTCACTCAATGGCAAATCTCGGTTATGAGGCTTATTTGACTGAGATCTGTTCAAAAATACTGAGCCATTTCATTGAAATGTGTAATAGGGACCTTGGTTTATGAGATTCATTGATAATTTTGCGAGAAACTTTTTCTTTCGTTCAAATCAGATCAGATTTAAAGGACAGAGATTTCATCAGTCGGCCTCAAATCTTAAATTGAGGACACTGAAAGGACGTTTTTGAATTTTTCAAATTTCATGATCAAAGCGAGAATCAAACTGCCAGCCTTCAGAGCCAAGAGCATATTGACTTTAGTTGAATTCTGGTAATTTTTGGTCTTGTGTGTACACTCTGAGTTGAACTCGCACCGCAGTACAAACTGATTTGGTCAACAGACGGAGATCTTTGATGAAAGCTTACAGGGCGTTTGAAAAATGCAATTTTTAACGCATTTCTATTAATTTTAAGTTTGTCCATAATTTGCGGGGCGTTTTCAACTTACAGTGTAAATGTAACATCAATTGAATTATTGAATGAAAAAAAAATCACAAACAATTTATATTAAAATTGGCAAGGTGTTAAGTGCATTCAAGTGTCTTTTATAGATTTAATTAACGTATTTTGTCGACTACAATTACTTTTTGATTACATTGCATATTTTTTGTGATATACTATGAGGGTTTTATCTTTCAATTTTAACGATACAGGTGGCATATTACAAGTTATTTGTTACATGAGAAGAGAAAATGTTACTTGTTATTATTGAAGGTTTTATGTTACAAAATAGAAACAGAATATTTTTTTCATGTTTTTTTTTCATAACATTGTGTCCTTTCAACTGTTATTTAATAATAATAATAATAATAATAAGAGAGACCGACTTTAATACCTTGAATACATTACCTAAGGCTATTTGCAACAACAAAAAATGAATCTTCTCCATTTTCAAGGTTGATGTGAATTTAAAGAAGCACTTCACAGTTAATTTACTTTCAGTTTCAATGAAATTAATTATGTTAAAATGTTAAAATTCAAAAAGATTAGAAAAAGTTCAACGAACTGAAATCTTTTCAAAATCAAAATTTTTCATTTAAATAATTTAGCTATTCTCAGCATAATTTATTTTTACTATGATTTCGTTTAAAATACAAGAAAAAGCACACACTTACAATTCTGGCGCCAATTTATTATTCAAACAAAACGAATGATTGCCCAACGGCAACATAAATTAATTATTCGTTTAAAATTTATAATAACATTATTTTTTTTTTTGATTTGATTTGTACACGAGCTGTAAACACACACCCTACAATAAAGTAAATTGATCAGAAAAGACGATTAATTTCATTTTATTTTATGTATTTCACCTACACTTACTCCATGGAAATCACATAATGAAAGTAAATTAATGTTGTGATATTGGTCTGATATGAATAATAATGTTAATAAAATTAAATTTTGTAACAAAAAATATAATTTTAATATACACTGAAACTGTATCAGTGTGTTTTTAGTATTGAAATTAAACATTGAAACATGAAATTCGACTTATTTTAAGGTTTTCTGATCATTTTAAAGCCAAAACGTTTTAATTTTATTTTTTTGGGGGGGTTTGTGATATGAAACCTTAAATGGGCAGACACAGGAACAAGGTTAAAGTGATTACAATGGAACATTTTTATCGAAAATCGCTAAAACTTGATGAAAATCTCCTCAAGTACTAATAAATTTAGTGGAATTTCAATTACAAACGAATTCCAGATCAAATCTCATTTCAAAAATTGCCAGATACACACACACACACATAAAAAACCCATCAAAATTGCGCTTGGCCTAAATACTTGAGTAGAAAATAAAAGTAGTGGCAATGCCATTACCATCAAAAAGAAATTATAGATGCTTAAAAAAACTTATAATTTCTATTAATTCATTAATTAGTTCAATTTCATATTCAAGCCCATACACACACACATATGAGACATGGCCATTCAAATATAATGAGTGGCAGACAGATGCTCAAGATATCGATCAATAACCTTTATTTTTACTTTTATCCACGAACAGAAAATTAATAATAATCATAATCATAATAAGTAATTATGCCAATCAAAAATAATTCGTTTTGGTCCAGACAAATTAATTATATTAACATATACGGAGAAAGATAAATGGAAACACTAGAGCAAAATTATGTATGCTATTTATGATAATCAAGAAGAAGAAAAAAAATCCATTTAAAAGAAAAGAAGTGAAACTGAAAGTAAGTCTGTGTCTTAATGACTCTCATTAATGTCAGGTCGATTAATTATAATCGGTTATTGATTGATGTAAAACACATTCTAGGGCGATGACAGTCAAATATTTGTTTTTTTCCACTCGTAACAGGTGAAATTTTTTCAAATTATTTGAATCATGTACTTGAAACAGGTAGTTTTGAATGTTTCGGTTCAAAGTTCACTTGATAACTCTAAACAAGACCTTAAAAGCTGTTTTTGATTACGAATTGTGTTTAATTTTAATTTTCAAATGAAATTTAATGTCAAAGCGCATTGTAACGTCATTCGCTGCTTCGTTCAATGAAATGTTATCATTATTTAATCATAAATTATATCAGCATATGATATGCTAACAGCACTTTGCAGTTGAAAAGGAAAATCAAGTAAATAATCATAATAAAACTGTTTACTTTATTTACCAGTTCTTTAAGTACATATTTTGTCTTAGACATAATTGATTGATTTCTAATGGTAAAATCAAGTTACATTGACAGCATATTAACGTCGCTCTTCAAACTACATAATAATATGCGACTAAATGTACTTGAAAATAGAGATGAGTTGTTTAATGTGTGTGTGTGAATGTTAAAAAATGCATTACAATAAAAAAAAACCAAAGATAAATAAACAAGTAAATATATTTCAGAAAGTCAGTCAATCAGTCAGTGAGATGTGATGTGATTAAAAAGTAAATAAACGTTTCTATAATATGTCAAGTAGAGACTTCCTATGTAAAATTTCAATGCAAACTAACATAATATCACAATATTTTATAGAAAGAAAAAGAAAAAAAAATGGTATGATGAGAAGTTGTAATGTTTTTCTTTTTGTTTTGATTTTGATGCACTTACAGACTTGATGCTTTAAATGTAAAATAAAAAGAAGATTGAATATGATGAAAGATTGTTTTACAAGCACAGAAAAAATAGAAAAAGAAAATAATAAGATGATGTAAAATTGTAAAAGAAGAAAAAAAAACTTTCATTTCTATTTCTAAACTTCTTGTACGCATCACGATCGTGCTTTTTTTTCTTTTTTTGTCTCTTATTTGCATTTCAAGTTAGTAAATGTTCTTTGATCAATTTTAAAATAGTATATAAAACACTTCACTTTCTTCATTTTACTTTATGGCTATTTAATTTACTCTCTGTTTTTATTTAATCGCGTTTTAAAGGAAAATTGCGCTACTGGAACCACTTCGTCTGAATTAAATCGATTACAAATGTCAAAATTTTGACAGTTAACTTTCTATGGATACACACACGGAAATGTTCCATTTCAATAGTTTGTCTAAATGAAGAATATTTTGAAATGTCATAAGGGCACAGACACATACGAAAATGTCAAACATTTACAAGGACAGCAGATTAGAATTTTACAATTCATTATTACATACAAAAAATTTGACGTTTACGTATGAGATAGAAAATGAATTATCAAGTTTTACTTGCTAATCCGGTTAAGGGCTAAGCAGATAAAATTTGACAGCTCATTTCGCATAGATACACACACGGAAATGTCAAAAATCTTGTACGTAAAAATGGATTGTCAAGCATTTAAGTGCTTACCTAAAGGGGTAAGCAGGTATAATTTGACATTTCACTTTGTATAGATACACATACGGAAACTTCAAATATTCTTTACGTAAATAGAAATTGTCAAACTTTCACCTGCGTACCCAGTAAGAGGCTAGAATTCATTTTGACAGCTGAAAACTTGACATTCAAAATTTTGACATTTCCGTATGAATTTTACTTCATTACATTTTAACTGTAATGCGCTTACACTTGAATTCAATCACGATTTCTCCCATTTTAACATTACTCTTGTTGTCGATATGCTTGATAATTGAAATTTATTTGATGTGAAAACAAGAAAAGTAAACACAAAAGTGTCTTTTAAAAAAGTGTTATATTTTCGCTTTGTAAATTTACTTTAAAACATTTAATTAATTGAATTTTATACTTTATAAAAGAGAAAAATTAATCGTTCTTTTTATATTAAACATTTTAAATTAAAAATTTCAATTTCTGTTATTGAAATTTCAATTAAATGAATTTTCACGAGTAACCTTTGATTATAGTTTTCATATTAATTTTTTTAAATAAAATTTTACCTTCAACTCATATCAAATTAATTTTTTAAATGAATGAATGAATGAAAATAATTTTAATTTTAATTTTCCATTCATAATTGCAAATTCTATTCGTGTAATTGAATAATTTTTCAATTAAACAGCTAATATTATTTCACACCCACTGTGTGATGATAATTAGAATTTAAGTACTTCCTATGCCAAATAAATTTAAAATTGTAATTTGAAAACTAAAATTTGATTTGATGAATGAAGGTGTTCAAAGTATTAAAAGTAAAATGAAAATTGGATTATTTTTATTGGCTCGAGATACACTCAATTTATTATTTAAAGGACGGTTTCATTTAAGAAAAATTAAGTTTTTTTTTGTTTCAAGTAATTTTGATCTTGAAATTTTTTTTTATTATTTTTAGAGTGTTCTTGAAATGTGAAAATCGCATTATTATATCAAATTGCCCTTAAGCTGGATTTTTTGAATTGGATCCATTCAATGCTACCTGTTTAGTTTTATTTTAGGAAATTTGTATTATAATGAAAGTTGACATAATACCTGACATTTATTGTATTGGGACAATTTTTTATGATGAGAAAATACAAAAGTTCATTGATGTTTTTACCTTTATAATCGCCTTTTATTTGTATTTGTTTGATATTTGCCAAGCAATTCTTATTGTTATCCGTCTTTTGCGCAATAATTCGTTCTAGAATATTTACTCAGGTATAAGAAGAGTTGCCTTCTATGAAATTTTTATGATAACCGAACTTTTACTTTTAAATGGTCATTCAAATAATTAATAAAGGATTTTATTTTTTGCTTCATTTCAGATTCTGCAAGAAAATGCTCTGCACATCGTCCTGCTAATTTGAGAGATAAATTTAAAAAAAAATATCGACAAAATGCAACTGTATAATTTAATTTCAACACTATTTATATGTTTGTGCCATCTCCAGAACATTTTATCACTTCCAATTACATCACAACCACTTGCCAGCAATCCAGAACACTTGACATGGGATGCATGGCAAATGCCTGAAAATAGTGGTCGGCATCCCGATCAAAAAGCAAAGAAAATTACACCAAAGTCAATATTTATAACGCCGAATTTTCAAACAAGTTCCTCGCACATTTGCCCACCCAATCACAAACTCGATGGAAATAATCGTTGTATAGAAATTGTAAAAATTAACGAAGATGAGTCATTGGCAAATCGGATACAAGCCCTACTTGGACAAACGACTAGTCAAGCAAACAATCAATTGACGACAGATGGTGAAGATGGTGGTGGCGATTTGTATGATTATGACTATGAGGAGGATGGTTCGGATGAACCATATCAATTGAATTTACCACTCACATTTGAAGCTGTTTATCCGGAAGAAGCACTTCCATTGAAAGCTGGTGAAGAAACACTGTTGCCCTTTCCGGCTCCCAACCGGCCGAATCATGATGATGACTCGCAATCAGATGCAGGAACTATTAGCTACATATCAGTCGAGAAAATTAGCAATAGTACCGAGGAGACGGACAACGAAGAAGAAACACAAAATAAAACAACAACAACAATTGACGAATTCAACAGTAGTGACTCCGATAGAAACAACTACTTACCCAGTAGCAGTACTACAGAAGACGGGAGGAATCGATACGAGTCAAGTACAGTTAGTGGAATCACAACAGAATCAACAGACAGTGACTACCCATTACCTAGTTCAAGTAGCACAGAAAATCAGACAAGCACTACTTTTGATGATGGATTATCTAGTTCAAATGATTTACCCGAAAGCACTCTATCAACAGTTATAGATGACACGACAACCGAATCCACTATTCAATCATCAACCACTTTTAATCCAAATAATTCAAGTACGAGTGCTGAATCGAATGACTACTCAATCACATTAACAGCAAATGAAACTTCCGTATTGGAAGACTTAAATCAAGCTATGAAAATAAATGTAAGCGATATTTTTGGTGATCCATTCAGTGAAGTCGTAACTGGGGAAATGGAATGGATCAATTACGGTAATGATACAGATGAGTTAGTCGACGATGATTCTTTCTTGGAAAATGAATCATTTATTGTTACTAATCCACAAAAGGAATTAACTGCTACAACACAACAAACTGACACGACACTTGAAGTGAATGAAAGTGGACAAACAATGGAAAGCAGTGGATCAGCTGATACTGATTATCCATTGCCATCTTCAAGTTCAGCCGAGTATTCATTTAACAGCAAAGAATCAACTGTAACTGAAACTCCGCTATTTATTGTGACACCAGAAACTACAACAAAGGTGCCTGAAGTGAAGGAACCATGGCATCCAACGTTGATTCAAGCTCCGACTAGGGTACATCATAAAATTGCTGGTATCAAAACTACGACATTTCGTCCAAGTACGATTGAAGATGTGGAGAAAATTCTTCTAGGTCCTTCAAATGAACAAAGTACAGAAATGAAAGATCGCGAGCATGCCAATAAACATGAAAACAATGAAGCTTATTTGGAAAATCTTGATTCAAATAATCGATTTGTGTATCATCATCTCACATCAACAACAACATCGTCCACGACGAAGAGGCCATCTTACGTGACAAACAGCAATGATAGAATTTTGAATCAAATTAAAGAAATAAATCGAATTGTAACCGAAAATCGTTTGAGACATCCAAATTATCCAACAAATACCGATTCAGACCAATCAACTCGCATTCGATTCCCAACAGATTACAATTCCCAGTCAAATGATTTCACATTTCCACAAACACCTGAATTTACAGCAAACACAGGCAGTCGATTCGCTCCCAGTTATAACACCAATAAATTTAACACATATTCAATGCATTTCACCCAAAGTAGTACCACAGTCCCACCACAAGTCACAAGTACTGCAACACCCACAACTAAACCGCCATTTTGGTGGCTACCACCTGGCTGGCAAGTTGATCAATCTGGTCAAAAACCCACACTTTTGCGTTTCTGGGAACGCATGCCATTAGTCAGAGATCCTTCGATGATGCAAAGATCTTCGTCTAGATCTAATCGACGTGAGAATTCAAGGTCGCCCAGTGAAAATCTATATCAAGAGATATCAACACAAGATATCTACAAAGTCCTTCAAAACTCAAATCGAGATTGGAAGCATACAAACAGTTAAATTCGTGACATTGAATCAATTTACATTTAAAATTAATGAAAAAAAAAATGATATTATTAGTCGTATGATTTCCAAATTTAATATTAGGACTCTAGAACTTTAGATTTTATGACTGTACTCTGGCTGATCTGAATTGTTACCGAGTTGAAAATTTTCTGGACGAAATATTTACTTAGATAAAAAGCAAAAATGCACGACAATACTAAATAAATGTTTAATTGTCATTTTAATTGTAAAAAAATATTTAAAAAAAAAAATTGTCTTCTATCAAAAAAAAAAAAAAAATAATGTTCTATCATCATACTTAATGTTTGAGAGTCATGTCATATTGAGAAAAACAAATTGCATGGTCAATCTTATTTTTAATCTACTTTATAAAAAAAATACACTAAAAATTGTAAAAGAAAACATACATTTACGATGGCTTTAATTTATTTAATGTAAGTAGACTTAAAATTATGTCAAATAATTGTATTTTAAGTGTTATAATATGTAAAACCATGGTATTATTCAAAAAATACCGAAAAATTATTTCAATTCAATAAAATTGTCATTTTTTTTTTATCCAAATTTGAATTTTAAAACTTTGAATGCAAACTATAATATTGATTATTAAGCTCGAACATGATCAATAGAATTGTTTTAATTTTTTTGAATTTTTTTTAACGAATTTCACAACGAAAATATTATTTAAAAAAAAAAAAAATTTGTAAATTTATTTAATTTAATTTAATTTTAAATTACTAAAAAATTTTATATTTTAAGAAAATAACGATTAAATTTGAATTATAAAATAATAAAACTGATCATTTACTAACTTTTGTATAGTAAATTTATTTAAGATGATATTTAATGAAAATTAATTTAAGTTTATTTTAAAAAGAAAATAAATTGAATAAAAAAAAAATAATTTAAGTCTAGCAATTAAAATAAAAATAATAAAACATTAAATTAAATGTAGAAATCATTTATATCAATATAACGGCTATAAATGTCAAAATAAAAAAATTATGTTCATTATTTTAGTGAAATTGCAAATTTTATTCATAAAATTTTAAAATAAATGCCATAGAATTCATCGAAAAATTGCTTTCATACAATGTCATGTGTCCTAAAAATTATAATTTACATGCAAATTCGAATTTATTTTAACGTACAAATTTTACTTTCTCTAATTTTTAATTGAAATATGTCATAATAATTTCAGATGTCTTGGAAATGTTATCCACTAAATTTAATGAAAAAAATTAAATAAAATGATGAAAAAAGTTTAAGAATATGAAAAATAATAAAAAAATTGATTCGTTTTGATTTATTACGAAAAAATGTAGAACTTTAAGGAGAAGGCTCAATGGGCTATGAAAAAAGGTAAGCACCGAATCGATTAAATAATTGTATATGAAAAAAATTTGAGTTAAACACTGTTATCGTTTAAGATACCTGAGAAAAAGGTGTCATATTAAATTTCAGTTAAAATAAAAAAAAAATTGATTGAAACATCAGAATAAAAATAAAATTCATACGAGAAAGACGTTTGTTTGATGAGCAATAAATAAAAATTAATTTGTTATAAATTTAAAACATTTATATAAAAAAAAAGTCTGAGAATAAAAAGAAGCCTGTGGTCAATCCATTTCCGTTACAGGTAAAAGTCTTGTCCTCGTCATTTGGTCAAGTGAAGTCAATTAAAAACACTCAAATTCACTCAAAAAATTAGTAGAGATCCTTAGAAGAGCACTTTCAAGCCATAAAATATTTTTAATGAAGATTTATCCTCAACCTTGAAACAGTTTTAAAAAAACCAGGCGTTTCCACCGTAAAATTACCAAAAAAAATATCCTTTAAATGATTAATGTATGCAGCTTACAGATTAAAATAAGAAATTAAAATATTTTTCCCCCTTTAATTAAAGCCTTTTAACACTGTTGATAATAAATACTAACGTCCATAGTCCTGTACAATGTACACATAATTGAAATTAAGGTTGAATAAGGATTTTAATTAAAATTTCATAAATAGCTTTGAGTAAATTTCTCATTTCTAAAAATAATACCTGAAGAAACGCAAATACTAAACCAATTACGTGATTTAATGGAAATTAATTAATTAAAATATTGCCTGGGAATTAACGGTAAATAAATCCTTACAAAATTTTGATTTAATATCACGTTTTTTTTTGTTTCTTTTATTATTATCACATAATTCGGATTATTATCATCATAAATTTAAATTGAATGGTTTTTTCTCTACAAACCTCTTTTCGATCAGTTTATTCTTTTGATGTAAATTAAAATACAATTTTTATTTTAAAAACTAAAAATACTTTTTTTTTATTTCAACATTAAATTTTTTTTTTCTTTGCATTAAATTATTCCATCAAATAATGGATCATCTAAATTTTCGTCGCTATCATTTCCATCATTTGAACCATCATCATTCAATTCATCTTCATCATCCTCCATTTCATTGTCAAAATCTGTTGGCACAACTCTTTTCGTTGAAATGAGATTTGGCTCAAAATCGTCATCCAATATTTTCATTGTATCTAAATTGTATTTGACATTTCCGAATTTATCATCTTCGTAATGGAGTCGTGGCCAACTTACACCTAAAATTTGTTTGGGTAATCGAATGATGAGATTAAGACCACGAATTTGATGTGATGCTGATTTTGGATGGATAAGTCCAAAGAAATTAATAACTAGTAAATGTGGTTCTGAATTTGGAATGAAGTGAGCGAAAATCATGTGAGATTTTCGAATTTCTAAGTGATATTCATGGTTGTCACCCAAATGTATGGAAGTAATGACCATGACATCATTTTGTTGCCAAAATACTTCTGGTTGACGTGATGTGTTGATAAGAAATGGAAATGAAGATTCTGATGAAAATGGTTCATTAAGAAGTTCCTCGGTTTTGATACTTTCATCTGAACTGAAGCCCGTGTCGGAACTTGCAGTGGATTTAATTGAATTTTCTTTGACTGCCATCTTTGCCTTGGATGACTGATAAGTTGGAATGTAGTGCTCCAATTTGAACATTTTCATCATATTAATCATATCTTCATCATCAAAATCAATTTTACGATCTTCTCCACCAAACAGATCATTAGTGATTTTGGCGAGAGATTCCATGTCACTTTCAGTGCTTTGGCTAACTGGCATTGGAGTTACCTCTGTCTTTTTATAAGTGCCAACAAATTCTTCCCAGTTTTCTTCAGACTCATTTTCCTTGTTTTCCTCACTCAAATCTTTCAAAAATAACTTTGGATTCAATTTTTGCACCTTTGAACCTGCTTCTTGATCATATTTAGCATAACCTTTTGCCACAAATTCCTGATTCAATATTTTCACATTATTTTCTTCATCTTTCGCTGCTATTACAAGATCATAATAATAAATTCCAGGTAACCAATCCAAATTTTCCTTTAAATTGATGACTTTTGCAAATACATCACCACGTTTCAATGCCATCTGAATCACTTTCCACATCTTATCAAGTATATCATCACCATCATATACAGTTATGCCATAAAGTGATCCCATTATTGCGGTGTAAGCCATAAATTCGACAATTTCATTACTTGTCTCAAATACATCAGTTGCATCGTATTTTGTTATTTGACCATAATCACAACTGAACACAGAAACAAATGGACCTTCTTCGTCTTCTCCAATTTCAATTATACGACCACGAATGTAATTTTCATTGAATGTAATTAAGCAATTATCTCCAATTTCGGGATTTTCTATTGGTTTTAATTTATTTGGATTTGAGGTGAATTCGTTAATAATTTCATACAGTTTTGTCATTTTTGCGACGCGATCAACGCGAATTAATGCAAATTCAGTGGGATTTTCCAAATGATAAATCACTATTGGATGTAGTAAGGAGTTGTCCAAGTAGTCCCATTTGCTGCGAGCACGTGGTTTTAAATTGAGTGACGTTGAATTACAATGAGTTTCAATTGATTCTGAGAGTGATTCAGAATTTGTATTTGAACGTGCAAAATTTTTCGGTTGATAATCTGGAGATGTGAGTTCATTGAGCAGACCTGTTAAAAAAATTAAATTATTGAGGTAAGTTTTGTGTCGATACAAAAAAACCCATAATATTAAAATAATTTGAGTTTGGATTAAATAAAAAAAAATAATTTAATTTATACAATTTTTTATTGATAAGGAAATTTAATGTTAAAATATAATAGAAAAAGTATTTGATATAATTTTATTTTAAATTTAACTATCACGGATTCTCAGCTAATTAAATTAATACAAAAATCGCAACTTGTGCAGTTATCGCACAATTAATTGTAGGGTCGTAAAACCGTCTACCGTTCGTAACCCCCTCCCGTGTATTTTAAGGAATTTAATAAACACGTTTTTCGATAATTTAACGATTAAAAGCAGTTTTCTAACAGAATTGGGCTTTATTTTTAATGTACAGAAGTTTTGAATTTATATAGACAAAGAGTTATTTTACATAATAAAATGAACGATAGGTGTTCTTAAGGTAACGGTAGCCGGTGACTCGACCCTATTTTTAAATTTACTTTATCGTTTTAGTCCAAATGTTAAAATTTATGTAACATTTAAATTAAATTTGAAAATTTTACAAAATTTTGAAGTTTCCGTATGTGTTTCTATAGAAAATAAACGTCAAATAAAATTCTTTTGCGAATTCGATTCAAACAGATTGAAGATATGATTTTATGATATGAGTATTTTCCCACTGAAGCCTCAAATGAGCATATTTTAGTTTTTTTAATGCAATTTTTGCACGTTGCAATTGTAATACTTTGTTTTCACTCCAATTTTTGTGCGTTTTATGATAAGATGAATGTTTTTTTTTTATCCAGGCATTTGTAACACGGATCAGATTGAATCTTGAATTGAAAACTTCTTTAAAAAATCTTGATATTGTTTTGTTTCTGCGATAAACGAGTGATTTGGAGCGTCTAAGAGAATAATTCTGGAAATAAAACCATTCATCTTATTTCTATTCAAATAATAAAGAAACAAAAAAAAAATTTTACCTAAATTTTCCGCCATTTCAGTCAGAGCACTCAAATGAGTCAAATCGTCATCCCGTTCAGCGAAATGATGTCGTAGCAACACCTTGTGAATTGGCAACTCCTTGATTTCTTCATCAATAAGTGGCTCACACAAAATCAAATTTTTAGTCCAAATATGATTTTCAACACGAAACATTACATTCGCCTTAACATAGTAATTTTTTGAATTTTTCTCAGTATCCTGCATCTTTCGTTCAATGAACTTATCAATATGATATTTGAGGCTACCCTTTGCACGTCTACCCCAGAACATATCACCATCAAATGGTACCAAGCCAACATGATGAATATCGACAGCACGTGGTGGTATGTTGATTAACGATTCAGGTAATATGAATAGCTGGCTGTTTGAAATGTTGTAGAAAAGTGTTCCGGTATCAATTAAGCGGATGTGAACTTTCTGAGGTGCGCCTGCAGCGGAAGATGTTCTCAACACTTCAACAACTTGAACACGACGATACGTGTCAGCAGTTTCCTTCCATCCACAAATATCGCCTTTCGTAACTGGAGCATGCATTTTTTGATTGGCAAGTACAGTGTAAAATGTATTAAGTTGAATTTGCAAATCTAAATCAGCTACATTTTGATCAATATCTTGAAATGCATTCCATTTTCTTTCATTCAGATAACGGTAAGCAAGGATTTGTCCTGAGTAATGAATTGGAGTGTGAATACATGTAATTTTTAATTTAAGGAGTGCACCATGCGGTGGCATTCGAGATGTTGGTTTATCACGGAGCAGGAAGGCATGTCGTCCACGACAATTGGCACTGGGACATTTTGATGCTTCAATGGCATAATGCAGGAAATATGGACACAAATCGGTTGACTTTTTTTCAGCTTCACGATCTGCCAAAATGCGTTGACTAATTTCCTCAACTTCTGGTGGTATTTTGGCTTGAACTCTCTTCAAAAAGTCAATTAAGCGTGGCAAAGTACATCCACTATTCTCATCAATCACAATTTGAGCAAATGGAGGCTCATAATTATCAGGACGTTGTATGTTTTTAACAAAATCATGATACACATTAAAAAAGACAGAAAAACGAAATGAAAAACAGCTCCAACTATTAGGTAAGGAGTAATGGAAAAATCGTTGAACATTCCTCAAATTACTCAAATCAGTTAAGACATCATCAGAACAAACAAGGACAGAGAGTGATTTTCCATTATATTCATGCCAAGACAAAACTTGATCACGTCCCGCTTCATCAGCGTCATGTGTATATGATGTGTATGTGACATGAATGTCTCTCAAGTGACTACACACTTCATGGACTTCTTCGTCAGTTGAGCAAATGATGACTGTGCGTTTTTCTTGATAAATGTCATCGGCCACAAATTTTTGAACCAAAAATAATTTGCTTTCTTTTTTTGCAAAACTCATGCGAAATTGAGCCCCACCATAAATACTTGCTTCAATGTAATTACCAATGTACAGCGCAGGATTTTTCCCCAAATGGCAATATTTTAATAATTGTGTCTCCCATTGAGATGACGTTACTAAAAGTTGAGTTGGATTACCATCATTATTCTTAGCATAAAAATGTTGAATTTGATCACAAATCATCTTGCCATAATGATTGTGAACGACATCAAAGTCCTCAACCACCAGCATTTTCAAGCGAGATTTTGTGAAAAGTGGTACATTTTGTTGGACATTGCGTTCAATCATACGTTGAAGACTTGGCGGAGTTGCAATGAGAACACCAATGCCATGCAATAAATTAGCTTCAATTTCTTGTTCGCGATGTCTTCCATAAGATTCTTCAAACATTATTTTCTTTCCATCCTCTTGACGCTTATTCCAATAATGCAAATACATATTAATGGCACGACCGATTTCAGAAACAAAATCAGCAAAGGCTGCGATGATGATAACAACTGGTCCAGATGCGTCGGGGAGTTCTTCATCGTCATATAATCGCTATTGAAATTGAAAGGAAAAAGAAATTATTGAATTGAATTTAAAATCAAGAAGAAAAGACATGCACTCACCATCAACAGAGAACAAATAGCTGGAATAAGTGTTGAAGTTTTACCAGATCCAGGGCTTCCAACGATAACAGCAGAATTTTCATGCATGACATGTGGCCATACATGAGCTTGCAATCTACGGATTTCGTTACGTGGCATTTGAGTGTCCATGGTTTCAATGACTTCAGATGTAAAAGCGACATTTTTATAGCTACGCACTGCTTGAGATGGACGTTTACCGTGAATTAAGACTAAGGGCTGTAAAAGAAATCGTGATGATCTGTCTTCTTCAGAACGCACTTTTTCATTTCTTTTACAGACAATAATTTCTTTTGTATCAGAGGTTTCGAAAGTTGAGGAAGCTTCAAGGACCATTTTTCGTTTGTTACTTTCCCTTAAAGAGCTTGAACAAGTTGAGGATGTTTCAGATACAACTGATGATGATTCCTTGGAACAGCTTTTTGACTTTGATTCCCTTAAAGCCATAATTTTATCTAATTTAGACATTTTCTTCTCTGATTTTATCTGATTTTCATCCGAGCTGCCTGCATTTTTTGCTGGTCGTGAAAAATAATTGTGCTTTTTTAAACGATCTTCTTGCGCAAGAATTTGACTGTAACATGAGGGCATGATCCCACTGAATTCTGTATTAGATTTTTCTTCATCTTCTTTGATTTTTTCTTTTTTGAGTTTTTCGAGTATTTTCGAAAGTTTATTTGATGAACTTTTACTGGAAACCGAATCAGTATCAGATGGCTCTTCAGTTGAACATTGAGTTGAATTCACTTCATGATTTTCATGACCATGAGTGCTAGTTTCAGTTTCATAAGAAGATGAAGTGACAAGGAGAGGCATTTCGTTTGTGTCGTCCTCCAAATCAGTTGTTTTAGAGCTTGAAGATTCACTGTTGATGGATTGCGATAGTTTTTTGTGAGCTTTCTTCAAATTTTTATCCTTTTGCGATGAAGGCACATGATTAGAATTTTTTGAACTAGTTACATTTGGACTTTTTATACTTTGTCGGTTATTGTCCTGGTAACGTTCAACATTGTTTGTTTCAATGAGTTTCAATTTAATCAAAAAATCATCATTATCCTTGATTTCAGTTGCTTTCGGTGACTTTGTAAGTACTTTTGCCAAATCGAGAATTTTCCCGGTGTGTGTATGAATTTTGATTTCCCCGAAACTTTGATCCTTGAATTGAAATTTCTCGAAATATTCAATTCCAGTTGATGTTTCAAATATTTTCTGCAATTTTAACACTGTATCAGCATCCCATTGATCAGAAATTTCAATCTGAGTCTTTTCATTCAAGAAATCGTACTCTTCTTTGCATGGCAACACATTGGCAAGGCCTACTTTGAATACTTTTTCAAAAGATTCCGGATTATGAAAGCACTTTTCAAGTTTATAAATATTTGGTTTTGTAGTTTGTACTGGAAATCCATAGTCGATTAACCATAAATAGTAAGTGTAATTGTCATTTCCCAGATCAAAACGACAATCTATCACAGCTCGGTACCATTTTGAATGGACACGATCAATGTAGGCCACTAACTGTAAAAATTAAATGAAAATAATGTGGGCCTTAAATTTCCTTTACAAAAAATATACTCACGTCATTGACTTTTGGTCTGAATATTTCATCCCTCAATTCCTTGAAATTTTCCTTATAAAACTGGTCTAATTTGTGCTCAAAATCGATAAATTCGGTTGTTTCTCGGGAATTTCTTATCCATATCAAATGTGGATTGATATACCACGAATAAATGAAATCTGGATCGTCCATCACGTTTCTAAATTAAAAATGTTAAACAATGGAATCAGCATTTTTTTAATTGTCATTAAAATTGAGAACAATAAAAAATGCGGCAATTCACAAATATCAATGTTTACCTTTAACTAAAATGTAATTTTATTATTTATGACTGTCATTCGATAAAAATGTCCTCTATTTAAGTTTTTTACATGAAATAATGAATAATTGATTTGTTTTTCTTATTTTAATTTAATTTTAAATGTTACTTTGTATTTTTATGTCTTGGTTTGTTTTTGTTTTGATTTGATTTCGAATTTGTGGTTATTTGTCAGTACCGTATCTAATGAAATTTTTATAAAAGGAAATCTAGGGCAGTCGATGTTGGTGAACGGTGATTCTTGCAAATGAGTAAATTCAAACTGCTTGCACAGTCATTTTATTTTATTATATTTACATGAAATTGTAATGTCTACTTATGAGTGTATTATAGATAAATAAAATTGAAAATTGTATTGGAAAAGAGTGTTTTAATCAAAACATGTAAATATCAAATCATCATACTTTCCCAAAATTAACTGCGGAAACTGCGCACTTTTCGACCATTAAAAATTTTAAATATCAACCTCCTCATGTTTATGTTTTCCTGGTACATTTGATATAAAATAGTAATAAAAGAGCTATGAATCATTAAAAATCTGAAGCTTTGGAACAGGAGAACATAAACATGTGGAGGTTGATGTTTCAAAATGTTCAATAATAAATGTTCAAAATGTATAACATAACTGTTATACAACTGCGCACTTTTCGAACAAAACTATTATAAAAAACTGTTATAAAAAACTGTTATACAAAAACTGTTATACAAAAAATTTTTAAACATCAACCTCCTCATGTTTATGTTCTCCTGTTCCAAAGCTTCAGATTTTCTATAATTCATAGTTCTTTTATTACTGTTTTTATTACAAAAGTAACAGGAGAACATAAACATGAGGAGGTTGAAGTTTCAAATTTTCAGTATAACTGTTTTGTATAACAGTTTTTGTATAACAATTTTTGTATAACAGTTATGTTCGAAAAATGCGCAGTTGTATAACAGTTTTCGAACATAACTGTTATACAAAACTGCGCACTTTTCGAACATTGAAAATTCTAAAACATCAACCTCCTCATGTTTATGTTCTCCTGTTACTTTTGTAATAAAAACAGTAATAAAAGAACTATGAATTATCGAAAATCTGAAGCTTAGGAACAGGAGAACATAAACATGAGGAGGTTGATATTTAAAAACTTTCAATGTTCGAAAAGTGGGCAGTTTGCGCAGTTAATTTTGGGAATGTGAGATGATTTAAAATTTACATGTTTTGATTAAAACACTCTTTTCCAGTACAATTTTCATTTTATTCATCCATAAAACAAGCAGACATTACAATTTCATGTGAAGAATAAAAATATCAAGTTAATTCACAATTCACTGGCTGCCCTAGTTATGTTTTGAAAATATTCGTTAAACTTTGTCCGGTTGGTCTGGTGACAATTGTTTCTGGGAAACATAACCTTAATTCAAAAACCAGAAAGTAGACAGCTTTTCATAAGAAAAAGGAATAAATATTATTGATTTGATTGAGATAAAGATAACATCATCATAAATAATTGAAATTTGCATTGTCTTCCAATCAAATGTGAGTACAATGAAATAAAATTTTTGTGTCAACATTTTCTTATGCAAAAATATTTCCACCTTCAGCATGGAGCAAAATAAAGAATCCAAGGAATATGTTTTGTCACATTACATAAATCCTCACACATTTTGGTTAAGAACTCCTTTCACGCCACAAAATATCATCCAAATGGAATATAAATTGAATGCACATTACAAAAAATGTATAGCAATTCCACGGAAAGAATTTAAACCAAAAGTAGGGGAGGTAATTTCAATTCATTTCTTTTTCTTCCAATTTCTGATATTTTTTTCATTTCATTTCAGTTAGTGGCATATTATGAACAAAACAACAATCGCTGGTATCGAGCTACAATTGAATTTCATTACAATCTTTCAAACAAAACACGTGATTCGTTCATTATTTGGTTGATTGACTATGGATTTCCTCTGTATGCCTCATCTTTCAATCTTCGTCCACTTGACATTCAATTCCAGGCCCGAACAGTTGCTGAGCACATTATCAAAGTTGGCGTGTCACATGTCTTACCAGTCTATGAATATTATGATTTCATAAATGAATGTGAAAAATATGAGATTGATGATACATGGAATGCTCGCACAACTGCTTATTTCAAGGAGATTATGGAATATTCGAATTGTATCAAATTTACGGCTCAGTATTGTAACAATGGTCATTTTTTTGGTACAGTTACAATTCAAGGCAAAAATGAGAAGTTTAAAGATGCGGCGGATATTTTGGTGAAAACAGGTCGTGCAATTAAAACTGAAGACAGTTCTAATTTCATTGATGACTTGAATAAAATTCAAACGGTTAATTTTGAGCGGTATCAAGACAATAATCATCGTAACATAAAAGAAGAATCCAGTAAAAGTCGCAAAATTTTTGGAAAAGCTAAGAAAGACTTGGGCAAGTTTGATTTATTTCAGTGCAAGGTAGTGGAATGTTATGATGATAATCCGCGAAATGATGTACCCAAAGATATACCATGTGAAACATATGCTGGAACAAAAGTTGAACGTTGGCTTGACAAATACATTAAACCATTGCTGATGAGTCCCAAGCCAATTTTAGAAAATCCTGATGAAGAAGATGAAATGAAAGAAATGCCCGTTTTAATTCCAAGCAAATCGTTCACAGGCAAGGAAAGTAAAAAGGAACCTGCTGGTTTACGTCAAATTGCGTCTCATAATATCAGTCGTCAAAGTCGAGCTGTTTCATTTGCTCAAGGACCGAAATCGGAAGTTTTGGAACGTACACAGGAAACTGCTCCCAAGTCAGACGTTGACACAAATTCATACAAAACTCCGTTGATACGGAAAATAATGGAAAAATTACATCAAAAACGTCTTGCAAAAGAAAAAGATTCAGTAAAGGCAAACTCAGTTGTAACTGCACCTCAATCTAAATCTGACATCAATTTATTACCAGCTGGTTATACTCAAATTATTAATCAGGAGAATCGAATTGCTGCTCGAAAAGGTTTTACAGCTAAATTAGAATCTATCAAAAGAACTAAAACTATTAGAAAATATAACGATGCAACGGATGCGGAAACTGTGTGCACAACAATCACTGGGCATACTTTTGATCATCCATCTAAATCTGAGATCTCATTCTTGCGAAAGGCACCACCCTCGATAAATGGAAGCTTCATTACAATCAAAGGCAAGCAAGTGAACCAAAATGATGAGGAGTGTTGGAATTAAACGGTCAAAAGTTCATAATTTGAAACGTCACCAGTGAATGAAGCCACATTTTTGAATTGAAATGACAGTTAAAAGACAAATTTAATTTATATTTAACGCAATTCTTTTATTTCTAAACCTTTCTTTCTCTTTATATTTGTATTATAATAAATTTTCTTTTCTTTATTCTTGAATAATAAATCACTTACTCACTAAAATAGTAATCAAATTTTTATTTCCTTTAATATGTGTTTTGTGTTTAATTTTTTTTTTAATTTTAAAAAAAAAAATCCGTTAATTTTATCTTTTATATTTTACAAAATTTCTTATACGAGATAAAAATTAATCTTTTCTTAAATTTAAATTATAAGAGTTTAGAGTGAAAATTTCTTAATGAATAAAATTTGAGGTGAAGCATTTGATATCAATGAAATTGCAAAAAAAGTTTTATTTTTATTTAAAAAAAAAAACTATCCTAAATTTTATTTGCGATCAAATTTTAAGAATAATTTCTTTGATTAATTAAGAAAAAGGTCAATAAATTTAAAACATGAACTGTTTTTTCTTTCAATAATTTTAAAGCAATATTTTTTCTAATTGATATAGTTATAGCTTGTTACTTATTAAATTATTTTAAAGCAAAATCAGGAATTATTTGCCTGTACACTTAATTTAAAATATAGTTTTCTGTATTTTTTTTAAGCTAAATATTTTTTTAGTAATATTCATTTTTTTTATATGTATAATGTTTATTGGACCAGATTCAGACTCTGGTATTGCTCGTCGTTCACTTCAGTCATCATGAAAGTTCCGTCAGGTAAGAGGAGAACAACGCGTCTTGTGCCACCTGTTAAATTGAAAAAAAAATTGGGTTAATAAAGATTTGTTTCATGAATAAAATTTTTTTATTAAAAATTACCCGGTGATGGAAGTTCAGCTTGTACGACTTCAGCAGTTATTTGGCCTTCTTCGCCTTCTGTTTGGATAGTTAACTGTTGTGTCACTGGAGCACCTTCTTGGGCTTCGACGACGGTCTAATTTAAAATGATAAATTTAAAATAAAATTGTTATGATACAAAAAATTTAAATGCTTACTTGTCCTTCGGCAACTTCAGCTCCAAGTAGATTCAAGCTTTCATCGGCTGCTAAGAACATGCATTGTTGTTCTCCGTCAGCTCCTTGTGCAATCAAAATAGTTTGTCCTTCTGCATTTTTACCAGCAACTTGGTAAATTGTACCATCCTCACCAGTCACAAGCAACGGTGTGCCATCTTCGTTTGTCATTACTTGTTGAATTGTTGTGTCTGCAGTTGTCAGTTCAGTTTCTCCTTCCTGATTTTCTTGTTTAGATGTGCCTGCTTCTACTTTCTCCTCAGGTTCCTCTTTTGGTGGCTCTTCTGGTGGTGGTGTCTTTTCACCCTCAGCTCTTCCAAGCACTTTTCCTGTGAGTGGACACAGTGTTAGAGGTCTTTCAGGGCTATTTGGTGCTGGAACTTTAATCTCAGTGGGGAATAAATCTGGCAAACCATCATCTTCATCATCGCTACTTGGTTTTCGGGTGACACGTGTTG
Source organism: Culicoides sonorensis (assembly GCA_900002565.1). Taxonomy (NCBI): domain Eukaryota; kingdom Metazoa; phylum Arthropoda; class Insecta; order Diptera; family Ceratopogonidae; genus Culicoides; species Culicoides sonorensis. Next base: position 159,245 of record LN483517.1, on the reverse strand, counting down.
TTACCTTTTGACCTCCCCTTGACACAACTTTATGTTCAATTACTTTTGGACCTTCGGTGCGGGTTATTCGTGTTACTGTTGTACGACCAACTGTTGTTGGTGCTCGTGTTGGAACTGGCACAGTTTTTTTCGTAACATTGACTTGAGGCGATGTTTTCTGTACAACTTTTTGTACAGTTGTTCCACTCCGGACAATTGGCGATGCTGTACTTTGACGAACTATTTGTGTAGCACCACCTGGTTTTTGACCTACAATACGAACAACACCACTTTCAGCAGTCTCACCTTTACGCAACATACGCACTTGTGCAGATTCAGTTCGAGGAGATGTAACACTAACTCCCGGTTTTTTAACAACACCACTTTGTTTGTTATCCTTCGGACTTGTCAATACAACTTCAGCTGAAAATTATTTAAATTTTATAGATTTAAATTGAATTTCATTGTAAAATTCAAGACTTACCAGCAGATGGCGATTTGGGAGTTGCTCCATTTACAGTTCGACGTATAATTACACGACCACTCTCAGTTCGAATTCTCTTGATTCCGGGTGAATCGATGCTACTTTCATCTTCAGTTGTTGTATCGTAATCACTATCGAGTCCTTTTCGTTTCAATGTTGATTCATTGACGTTACTCTGAGTAGGACGTAGTGGTGGTCTTGATATTGTTGGTCTTGGAGTTGATTGGGCAGCTGGACTTCCCTTGAGTTGATCGAATGCAGCTTGTTGTAATTTTGCACGGGCTTCCTTTTGTTTGGCCAATTGTGTTTCAAAAACTTCCAACAATGGCATACAAGTATCCAAATGTGTTTGGGGCTCCCATGTATTAGCCTCCAATTGTTCTTCATTATTCCATTTAACTAGATATTCATGCAGCTTTTTGCGCGGATTAAATCGCTTAGCTAAAATCTTTTCAACTCTGTGTTCTTTTAAAGTGCCTGTTTCATTATCATAGTGTTTTGCATGGAAAATTTGTCCTGGTTGAATTTTACTCACAACAGTTGGTGTTTTGACAGGTGACGTAACTGGAACTTCTGTTTTACGAATTGTGATTCCAGGACGTTGTAAAACGTTACGAACAGGTGACATCGGACTCGCAACACGAGTTGTTGTTGTTGGAATTGTTCGAGACACTGTTTTTTGTACAGGTCTTTGAACTTGTTGTGGCATCCGTTGTGTTTCGAGTTTTCTTGTTTTTGGTGTATCTTCATCAACCTCGTCATCAGGTAAAACATGCTTTGTTACCTTTACAGGTAATTCTTGAAGTTGGGCTTGTCCCGTTTTAGCAAAAGATTGGATTGTTTCACCAGCTACAATCCATGTCTCACGCACATCCTCATCGAGATCAATCCAACGCTTGTACAAGTTCCAAGAGTTGATGGTATTACTTTCCATTTGAGATATTTGAGATGCTTTCCATAGCAAAAATGCCCATACTTTTGGTTTGGTTTCACGACAATCCCTTAGTGTTGAATCAACTTTACAGGTTTTGGACTTGTGCTCCCGAAAATTTTCAACATGATGATAAACGGCATGACATTTACCACAAACCAGCACATCAACTTCAGTCATCTCACTTTGAGCTTCTACACAAGTAAACAACAATTGAGGAAAACATTAGCGAGTGTTGTGAAATTTTACAAAATATTCAATTAATTTATCGAATTTTACTTACTTTTTATTAGATTTGGATGTTTTCCAACGTCACATGCTTCAACTTTTGTCATCCTATCCGGATTTTTTCACTGAAACACGAAAAAAACAAAAATTAGCTTTGATTTTCATTCCAAACAGACAATTTAAGTAGAAGTGACGCCAATTTATATTTGTTTGACAGTTGTCCGAAAAATATACAAATTCCAAAATACAGGAAAAAATTCCAACTCAATAAATCTAATTGAAACACAATTTTTACTTAAATTCCATAATTTTTCGTTTAATTTACACTGAAGATCGTAAAATGATTGCAGAAAAGCCAAAATACTGATAAAATATTGCCACAATTGATGATAATTAGATTTTCCCGCGTTCTTATTCTCACAATTCTTACATATTTTTTATGTTTATTTTCTAGTTCTAACACTTGATTTCCATTGTATATATGTTTAAAAATGTTTATTTGATATTTTTTTCAACTTTTCTTACCTAATTTTAGCTAAAAAAATGATTTATTTTGTTTTATTTTTTTCTACACAAACAACAAGCTCACAGTGCTAGCTGAAGAGTTGCCAAAATTGGCGTTTATTCGAAATAAAAGTTGTTCGAATTGTGATGCCTTTTTCAATCGAAATCAATTATTCCGATTACGATCGCATTTTTAAATATTTTATTCATCTACAGATGTCTCTGTTACTCAAAATTACCCTGATAGCACATATATTTGAACATTGAAGTACATTTCCATTAAAATTTTTGGTCATTGACTAACTTTTCCTTAATCCACAAGAAATAACATTAAATTTCAATGTCTCATTCATTCATTAATAAAATGTCATATTACGATTAGTGAATTCAATTCAAAATGTTCGAAAATAACTCACTCAATTCATGTTAATGTCAGATAACTTTTAGAACTCATATGCTTACTGGGCAGATTACGATCAACTGTCACCTGGTGTTGGAAATACGCAACTTAACCACGTCATATACAACCGTGTATCTTGGTCGTGTATTTCAGACAATTATTTAATTAATTAAAGTAAGTTTCAGTCTGTAAATTAATCAAATAAGTGTGTAAAAAAAATAACTTAATCCTTGGAATTTGAAAAGTGCCGTGAAATTCGTGTATTTCAAGTAAAAAAGTGAAAAGGTGTGGTGTCGGACTTGTTAAAGCAACTCGGAAATTTTATGCCAGCGTTATATTCAAAAATTAGTGCATAATTTGAATATTAATGCAGTAAAACTTGAATTAAATCTGTGATCAAGATGTCATTTGTGTGATAAACAATGAAAATCCGTGAAAAGTGATGTATTGTATGAGGAAAAAGAGAATTTATTTATGACAAATTGGCAATTTTTTTTCATTAGAAATTTCATATATAATCGCTTTTATGTATATACACACATACACATTCATACACACACACATGACTTGCCGTTTGTGTAGTTCCATGATGATTGTAAAAGAAAATGAATGCCGTTGTTCTTTTTTGTCCGTATATACACTTGCTCACTAGCTGGATCATTCACTGCTTGGCACCTACGTTCTATGTATGTATGTATGTGTGTGTGCATGGGAAGAAAATGTCGGAAAATATTCAAATCAAACGTGAAATCACTTAACAATATGGTTCGAATTGGAAAAAGTGTTAATTGAAACTCAATATTGTGACCCAATGTCAACATCAATCAAAATGGAAATTCAAATTTTATGTCGGTAGATGAATCATCAAGATGGTGAAATCTTTGAAAACTTGACTCTTTTTATGTTGTGTGTACTTCTTTTTTTTTGTTATAATATTTTAACAAAGTCATACAAAGAAATATCATATGTAAAGTACAATATGTGTGTTTAATTGTGACGTTGATTCATTTTTTCTGTGTGTGTGTATGGATATGTGTGAGAAATATACGTTACGTTTCTTAATATAAATAAAATTTGTAGTGCCAATTCTATTCTTTTTTTTTGATAGATAACTGCCTTATGAATGTTTGATTGTGTGACTGACTGACTGAGTAACTTATCAAAAAAAAAACAGACTTTTAAATTATAAATTAACTTATATTAATTTCATTTTTTTCATTTTTATTTACAGATAATAATACTACAAAAAATATACTAAAAAAAATTTACGTTACACTTAAACAGGATAAAATATCCATTTAAAATTATTTTTTTTTCGGGAGAAGCAGTGAGAAATTAATAATAATCATCAATCATGGGAAATATGTTTGCAAATTTGTTTAAAGGGCTGTTTGGCAAGAAGGAAATGAGAATATTGATGGTGGGTTTGGACGCAGCTGGTAAAACCACAATTTTGTATAAACTTAAATTAGGCGAAATTGTAACAACGATTCCAACAATTGGTAAGATTTGTTATTTTGTGAATAATTAACTTTTTATTTTTGGCACTAGGACAAACAGTTAGAGAATTGCTTGTTAATTGAATGGTATTTGCTTTCTCAATTGAGTTTCGGTTATTTGAGTTATTTATGGAAATTTAATTTACTGATTAGCATCTCAATTTTAATTACATTGAAATTTAAGATTATTTTTACTGAGTCACAATTTAAATTCAAGTGTATTCAAGTCGTAACCTTCGAGGAAAATCGAGAAGAGTTTGCTAGGAAAGACTTCAGGATTTTTCGTTGAAATTAAACGAGGAAAAATCATACACACCAATTCATGACCACGCGCTGTCTCTACAGAATGACATCGACCAAGACTCTTTGAGAGTATTTTTTCAAGAATTTAACGAATCTCAAATCGCTGAGCTGGCAAAGCAAATTCAAAGCGATTTTTGGATGCGAAAATTTTGATTAAGTTTGATACTGAAATTGAAGCAGACATTTGACCCTTTTTCTCATAATCACCAGAAACAAACGATAAATAAATCCAAAAAAATTAAGGGCATTGACAAATGACACCAAAATAATGAATTGAAACGTAATTAACTTGTCATCAGCGTCTTTAAAAATCACTGATAACCTTTTTGAACTCAAATTTCTCATGTTAAATTTGAATCATGAGTAATTTATTTTTTTATTTTAATTTAAATTCCAGGTTTCAACGTTGAGACTGTAGAATACAAAAACATTAGCTTTACAGTATGGGACGTAGGTGGCCAAGACAAAATCCGACCATTATGGAGGCATTATTTCCAAAATACACAAGTAAGGAAACATTTAACTTTAAATTTAACCATTTTATAATAAAAATTTTTACATTTAAAAACAGGGACTTATATTTGTTGTTGATAGCAACGATCGAGAGCGTATTGGTGAGGCACGTGAAGAATTAATGCGTATGTTGGCTGAAGATGAGTTGAGAGATGCTGTCCTACTGATATTTGCCAACAAACAAGATCTACCAAATGCAATGAATGCAGCTGAAATTACCGACAAACTAGGACTTCACTCACTACGGAATCGCAATTGGTACATACAGGCAACATGTGCCACAAGCGGAGATGGCTTGTACGAAGGCTTGGATTGGCTGTCTAATCAATTGAAAAATGCAAATCGTTAATAAGGCTAAATAGAGGAAAAAAAATAAATAAAAATAATAATAAATAAATCAAACAACAGTAATAATGATTCATTAAATTAAAAGTAAAGAAAAAAAAACAATAGGGATGAAAATAAACATATAAACTAATAAAAATATAATCAGAATAAGATAAGAACAAGAAATTTTTGTGAAGAGAGAGAACAAAAGCGAATCGTCAGAAATTTTTAAAATGAAAACAACAACAAAACAGCTCCACAACAATATTTATGATAATATTAATAGTAAAACACTTTTAAGAGAAAAAAAAATGCTAAATAATATTAAAAATAATAATAATAATAAAAAAAAACATTGTCAATATAATTCTCCTTGTGTATGTATATGTTTGACTGTACATCATCACGTCATCATTCAATAAAAAATTAAAGTAAAACATAATATGTTAAATTAAATTTAAATTACAAAAAATTCAAAAAAAAAAAACTGAAATTTCAACAACAACAATAAATAAATAAATAAAAATCACATTTATTAAGGTAATTAAGTGTCTGGTATGTATACCAATTCCATTTAAATTTATTGAAAATTATTATTATTTTTTTGTTTGTCATGTTTCCACAAAATATGAAATAAAATGAATATATCATTTAAATAATACTTATCATTGTAATTTTAAATTTAAAATTTCAGAATAAAAAAATACATTCTTAAAGTGTAAAAAACAAAAATTGTTTTAATTTCCTGATTTTTATCCTGATTGAAGGTTTTTATATAATATTAATGATTATTATACATTTAAACGAAAAAAATACACAAAACACAAAATATTTAGAACAGAACATATTCATCATACACAATGCTTAGTTAAACGTTAAAAGTAATGTATATTATTATATTAAATTAAATTAAATTAATAATGAAATCCTGCTAAAAAAATACAAATAATGATCTTTTCTTATGTAATATTAAAAGAAAATTATTATTATTATTATTATTGAAATTAAAAACATTAATAAAAATAAAAAATTAAACACAAAAAAAATGGTAAATTTGTAAGGTAAAATAATTATTATGATATACATATTCATTTGTAATAGAAAACTAAATTAATGATTAAATTTATAATAAAATTAAATTAAAAGGATAATAACAAAAAAATAAAATGTTTACATTATCATTAAATTTTAACTTAACATAAAATTATGTACTAAACATTATAATAATATTATAGCTTAAATTTTCCTGTCCCCATTTTATTTTTAAATTTTTGATAAATTCTGCTTTTGATTCAAGTACACATACACAAGACACATTTAAACATATACATGAAAAAATAAAACAATGCAGTTTTTTGTTAATTTTATTTTATTTTACTTTTTTTTATACTTTTGGTGTAAAATTATTACAATTAAAATATTTCAATAAATCATTTGATAATGTTATGTTATTTTAATTAAACATATACATTTTTACTATACATATATAAAAATGTATATAAATATAGAATAAAATGTTTATGTGTATATTTTTAGTATTAAAATTATATGTTTTTTATTCATTACAAACAAAAACAAAAAAACAACATTAAAAGTTATTATTTTTGTTAATATTTTTTTCAGTTAAATCCAATTTTTTTTTATTATTTTGACGATATATTTCGGTAAAATTCGGGATTCAATTTCAAAACAATGCAAATTAAGAAAAAAAAATTCATGTAATCAAATTAAATATAAATCATTTATATTAAAAAAAAACAGTTAAAGGACTAAAAACAATAGAATAGAATACTTTTATAAGATGAAATCAAATTTGGAGGTATTTTATAATTTATAGATGAATAATAATATTAATAATAAAATATAATTTGAAATTTGAAAAACGTGCTTTGAAAAGTAAAAAAAAAAAATATGTACTTTGAATTGTATTTTTTTTTTTGTTAAATTATAATAATTATAATTCAATAAATTTATCAGATAACTCAATTTGTGTTTAAATTTAAAGTGAAATGGAAGGAAAACGAATTTCAGTAAGTCAAGAATAGGCTGATAAATAAAGCCAGTCTACAAGAATTAAAAAAATGGGAAATTCTAACCACTTGGCGGTTTAGAAAAGTGCATTTGAAAATAACTGTCATTTTGAAAATAACCGCCATTTTGAAAATTTTTAAAAAAAAATATTTGAAAAAATCGGGAATTTTAGCTTTTGACTGTTTTCAGGCTCTGGAGTCCAATCCCTTAGCCCAATCCCTGAGCCCAATCCTCGAGCTTAATCTCAGAGCTAATGAGTTAAAGTTCATTTTAGTAAACTTCTCCATCCAAAAAAACAAATTATCAATTTTTTTAAATTTTAACCGTTTTTAACGGTTTTCAGGCTTTAACGGCCTTTAATCCATGAGCCCAATCTCAAAACTAATGAGTTTAAAGTCATCCTTAAGACCTCCTCTATCTAATAAAACCTCGCTCCGATGGACCATTTCAGAGTTATGGCCGGGACGGACTTACGGAGTGACGGCGGACAAACCGTCTGTAATAGTGCATTTTTTCTTACGAAATGCACTAAAAAGCAATTTCTTAAATTACGACAAAAATCATCAAAAGTTAAAAAAAAATCTCAATTTGTAATTCAACAACTTCTAATCTCAATTTATTATAATTTCATATTCATATCAATGACAATTTTTTAAAAGAACGCTTTATCAACAACATTTTTAACAAATTGCTCGACCAAACCTTCAATATCTTTTTGCCAGTCATTGAAATCAATTCCATTCATAGCAGCCTGTATAAATGCCAACAATTTTCCCTTACTTATCGCCAATAAAAGACCATTCTTCGTCAATCTCTTATGACTTACAGTTACTAATCCCACTAACGTATCATTTTGAACGATTGGACATCCAGCTAAACACGGATTTCCCATAACACCTGCTAGGGGTTGACCCGCATTCTTAATGCACAAATAATCGGTATTTGAATAATTTTTACGTGCAGTTTCAGCACACTCAGTCACATTTTCCGTTATAACAATCCCTTTTTCATATGCATGATATTTCGTCCATCCCAATAACAGTGAATTTGTTATATTTTGTTCGGGACTCAAATCCATGCGTAATGGCACCAAATTTTGTATTTTAATTGAATGCTCGAGTCGTAATATTGCAATATTTGAATTGAATTTGCCAGTTGAATTGAAAATCGGATGAATAATGATTTTTTCAATTGCACGGATGTGTGACGTTGGAATTTTTGATACACTCGAAAAACTGTTGAAATTTAAATTAAATTCAAATTATTTGAAGGTAAATCATAAAATAAAAGAAATTTTTATACCGAAGAATTTTCCTCATTGAAATGACCTTGAAGTCAGCTTCAGCAATTTCAATTGTATTCGATGACGTATGATTCATAAAATTGTTTTCACTTCCACAATTTGTCTTATTTTTGATGTCACGCAGATACGAATCCATGACACGTTCAAAATAGACTTCAGGGAGATGTTGATACCCGAAATTTGATTCATTGTGATTACCCAATGTAATGAAAATTTCATGGGGTTGTTTTCTATACACGTAAAAATTATGGAAATGATACAATTAAACATGAAATGTCTTACCCTTGAACAACATTGGCAGCTGTAAGTGCATAATTTGGTGAAATTATGCTCGCACATCCCACGAATTCGTTGAAGCGATTTCGAACAGATGCAAAATAAAGCTTATCCTCGATTTCACAGTGAATGTGTGGAATTGACAACAATAAAATGAAGAGAAATCCCAGATTTGAATGTTTCATGATGATGATGAGATACCTAGAAAAAATTTATATTCAAAATAATTCACGTGAAGCTGTCGACTCACCTAGAGAAACTAGACAAATGTTACCGATTGAATGAGGATTTCGTAATAAAATAACGTTCTCGTTAAATGTTTATGAAAAGAATCGTTTAGGGCAATTTATATGTGTATTTTAAAAGCTTTTGTTCAGCATTTGTCTCATTTTTTTTTTTTTTTGAAATGAGAATATCATAAATATTTTAATAATTCATACATTTCTTACATTAAAATTTGTGTGTTCTCAGTACTCATAGATATGCAAAAGTGAATATATTTTGAGATGTTTACATTTTAATGTAAAATATAATTAACTTCTTATTATTATTCTAATGTTTTGTAAATCTTGGTAAAATTTTTTGTTCCTTAGGCTACATAGCACAACAATCTGCGCACGTTTACATGTAAGTTATGAAACATATCATCAAAAAATATCACAGCAGTGAATATATGAGATTTTTTTTTTATATTGAAACGTTCCAATCGTAATGGATTTGATGAAAGCAACTGGCTGAAATGGCAGGACGAAGCTAAGGCCCTCAAATGAATACAACGGTAGCAGCGAGGTCCGTGAGCTTCCATGAACGGCCACTGAGCGTCCTTGACACATCTAAATAAGACCGTTGACCTCTTTTTTTTTTGCTAATTCGCAACACCTTTTTCCCGCACTTTCATTGAATGTCTCATTTACTACAGCTTATAACGAATATTGGCATGGTTTAAATGCTAAACGTAAAATATCATCCTGGGAATATAAAATTTCATTTGCAACAGGTGCTCATATGAAAAAATTCTAATTAACATGGAAAGTAACCTATCATTTGTTTTCCCATATAAGAAACTTGATACTTCACGGGATACACGGAGAATCAATTGCTGAACATTCAGAGCCCTTATTTAAAGTTTCTTTCCTACAAACAATTCTCATCATGGAAATCGTTAAATGGGTTGCTGCATAATAAATTTAGCTTCCCCCTTTCAAATTAGGGTTAAAATTCACAATTCATACTCTTTCCAGGTATAGTTAAATTTACTATAAAGTGAAATATGATGTCAGCGTGTTTTATTTTTATTATATTTTTTGAATGCGTGCTGTTTTGCTAGTAATATTGGCTAACACATATCTAATTATCATAATAATCATGATAAAACTTTTTTTTTTATTTTAATTTCAATTAATATTTTTAAATTCAATTTTAATTCTCTTTATTTGACTTGTGACTATCCTGCGATAATAACATCAATAAATAAACCATGACATTTATTTTAATTTTGATCATTTTTGTTGTATTTCAATTCAATTTAACAGGTATTTGAGTATTTTTGAAATATTTTGAGTGTAATTTAAAATTAATTGAAATTTCGACAGTTAGCCAGATTCCAGTGAATCATTTGTGCAAAAAAACTACAGCTAAAATTTGGGTGCCAACGACAGAATGTGGAGAACGATGTAAAATGAATCCACCAGAGAAAAATACAGTGGCATTTTGTACAAATGAAAAGTGTTTTTGTTACAAGCAGTACATTATTCCAGGAAATGTTGACTATACAAAATTTAATGAGACGAAAAAGACAAAAAATTCAGTGGAAAAATTGATGCAATGTAACGTGTTTCTTGTAATCTCAGTTGTTGTGAATCAAATTTTGAATTAAATGGAAAGTAAAAACATGTAAACAAGAATTTTATTTTTCAATTTTCATTAATGCTGTGCTTGAAGGTGTACCTAAATGCCAAATCGATCTCAAATAACGAAGTATTAATGAAAAACGTTTCAAAAGTCCACCAGTTTTTCGTTCAATATCATCATTGACTTGCGTGAGAAATGTTGAATAGCTGGCTAAATTGACAGCGACCGTTGGATGCATTGACGCACTTTTTCGACTTCCATATGAAATTATTCCATATAAAATGCCATCCTTAATTACAGGACTGCCTCCGAAGCCCTTCATTTAAAAGGAAATAAGAAAATATTTCAATAAAAATTAAAAAAAAAATCATTCTTACACTTTTGGGCGTATGCTGAATGCCTTGTAAGCACAATTCAGTGTTCTCTTTAAAAAAACTTGAAAAAATTTGATGGCATTTAATTGAAGGTAACACACGAAATCCAACTTTTGAAATAACATGAGCAGGATGTAATTTTAACAGTTCCTCATCCCATCCATATCCTGCCATTTCATCTCCCGCATGAATTTTAAAACTATCATCATTGATTTTGATGATTTGAACACCACTTTTCTCGTCGATGTCACGATCCAACTCAATTATCGCTAAATTATTCAAAAATCGACCATCATAATCCTTATGAAGATAAATGTGCTTTGTTGTAAAAATCTGCGATGGATTGATTTGGTCCAAGGTATCAACATTTAAATCTGGACTTTTCTTCTCACTGTAATGGGAATCTTTTGAATGCATTGTTGAGTCTTTTGCAATTCCATTTGTTTCAATTGAATTCAAATCATCTAATTCATGGTGATGATTATGACTTTTAGAACTATTTTTGGTGTGAGGATGAATTGGACATACATTGGGCAGGAATTGAAGTCCTTGATTCAACGTGTTTGTTCCAATTATTATGAGTAAATCTGAAAGAGTTTCACTTAAAATTGTTTTTTAAGCATCAATTTAATCGTTTTAATTTCAATTTAAAATTTTACTTATAAACACAATCAGCATTTGTAATGACAGATCGCGATGAAATAAGGGCTCCACCACACATGTGATGATTATTTTTAGTTCTGATTGAAACTTCACATGTCCCCATGAAAATATTTCAAGGTCAGGTCATCAATTGAATTTTATGATTAAATGGTGATAACTTACCCATAAAAGGAGCTTTCAATGAATGAACTTTATTGTGATTTGAAATGTAAGCTGCATTTGTGCAACTTATTGAAATTAGGCAAAAAACCACGTATTTGATCATTGCAATTAAAATTGTTAAAATTAAATTGCTTTATAGGAGGAAACTTTAAGACTGATTAATTGTGTTTAAGAAACATGTCATTTTATTGAAATTATGATGAATGAATGAAAAATTTTACAAAGAAAAAAAATAGCACGAACACACTTCGAACAACATCTGTTCAAATAAGTCATTTTTGTGTTATGAGTAATTTCAAATAACTTCAATTAATTTGTAAATGTATTAATTTTGTTTAAATGAATTTACATATCACATTTTTAACGGTTTTTTTTTTAAATTTCAGAGTCCGTGGGTTCACTCGTTAAGTCAAAAGGAAGGAAAGATTCAAGCATCTGCAGAGGAGGATGAAACATCAAAGCACATCCTCTGTGAGTGTGAAACATTGGCTTTAGTGAGGACTGGCTACTTTAGGGAAGGCTTTCCATCTCTCAAGATTTTTTTACGATTTGGATGTATTGAAAGAGAACTAAGATCTAGGGAGAAGCACAAATGATCTTATAGGTTGAAGTGCGAGCACTCCACAAAAGGAAAAAAATGGAAATTTAAAACTGAACAAGTACTGCGTGGTGCAAGTAAGTCGTTTTTGGAGTTTAAATTTCATTCGAATGGTTCAGTTGGTAAGAGTTCTTTTCCTTTTCCTTTATTTCTTTGACATCGTCACGTAACACATGATTTTGTTTTCTGTAATGAGCCACAGTTCATTTATTTTGATTTCATTAATTCTTTCGTCATTATAATTAATTCCTGAATCTGAGTTTCAATTTTGGAAACTTTCATTTCAATAGTTTCGACTTTTAATACCTTTTTCTCCATTTCCTTGATTTTGTCACCTAACACATGATTTTGTTTTCTGTAGTGAGCAGCAGCCCATGAGATATCTGGTGTGCATTTATAATCACCAAAAACATATTGAATTGGATGGTAACGTATTTTTGAGGAAGACTTTAGCCATGTTATTCCTTTATTCAAACCCTTTAAATAAATATCAACAATTCGTGAGCACGCTATTTCATTGTCATCTAAAACAAAACTTAGCAGATTTGGAAGAAAGTCCATAATTGTTTCAGCATCAACATCTGATAAATCATTTGAGTGAATACCAAACCACGTTATCCTGTTATTGTTTTTTATCAATTCCGGAGTAAATTCAGTCAAGTTATTGTGACCAAGATCTAAGTATGTTAAATTTGGCATATTTGCAAAAATATTGTTATGATCCAAAGCCTGAATACGGTTGCTTTGAAGACGCAATTCCATGAGATTGACAGTATACATAAATGTGTTACGAGGTAATTCTGCAATCTTATTCCAAAACAGGTCTAACCTTGTCAATTCACTACAAGCATTGAAAGCATCTTCCTGTATAACTTCAATTCCCATGTTATCAAAGTAAATTTCTTTTACGAATGGAAAAGCTTCGCATATGCCTTTTGTCAAAACTGGTATCACAGATCCAGTGAATTTCACAACTCTTACTAGATTGGGATCGTCAGAAGTTGGAATCCACTTGTAGTGTGTTGAATTCAAAATGACATTTGCAAATGTGCAGGTCGTGCCACTAAGCACACACTTAATTTCGGGAATTTCTTCATTTTTAACGATATCAGCACCAAAGGTGATTTGAAGAATGCAAAAAAGTAGTAGATAAGAAAACTTCATTTTTTTAAGGTTAATATCACTGAAATTTTTAATTTGAACTGTTTATTTTGATACTATATTCGTTTCTTTTATAACGAATCTTTATCAAAATTTGACTTTTCTATCTTATCATAAAAAAGGGAATTACCAAGATTTGAAGATTTAGAATGAAATGATAATTGATAAATGTTTGATTATGTAAAGTAGGGTCGAGTTACCGGCTATCGTTACTTAATCAATACCTGTCAATCATTTTATTATTTGGAAAAACTCCTTGTCTTATAAAATTAAAACTTCAGGATATTAAAAATAAAGCCAAACTCTGTGAGAGAACGACTTACAATCGTTATTCCGCGCCCGTACCTCTCAATATCATTGCTCGCGAATTGAACTTAAATTGTTTCTAGTCTCTCTTAATTTCTCATGAACTGGCAAAAAAATTGAAAGTAAAAAAAAATCTAAACAATAAACAAATAACAAACCGATCACACTCACAACAAGCATCTATTTAAACATCTCAAAAAAAGAAAAATTATTTTCTAACACACATGTAAATTCAACAAAAAAAATTTTCTTTTCATTTTCTTATTTTTATGGAAAAAATTTCTCGTCATATTCAGATTAAAGTAAAATTCCGTTCATATCTGAGTCAATTAAGATCACAATGAATGAAATAAAAATCTCTCAATATTTATACTCATGTTAATAATATATTTTTTGATTTATTTTCAATTATTTTTTTTTTTATTTTAAATATAATTACTATTATCATTAAAATAATTTATAATTTAAATCCTTTTTGTATAATATTTAGTCTTTTTTTATATTTTTTTTTAATCCATTTTGTTTTACTTGTACCAACATTCATCATATTTAATATTTCCCTTTAAATTTTCTTTTATTTTTTACTTTTACATACGAACATTCATAATACATCATCATCATAAACACATATAATGATGCGAATATAATTTTAATTTTAAAGGAAAATGAAGAGGCTGGCATTTCTTCATTTCTTTAAATGTAATTTTTTTGAGTCATAAATTCCTGAATAAATTCTATGATTTTTTTTATTTTTATATTTACAACATTAAGTCAAGTCAAGTTAAGATAATAATAATATTATATTTATTTAAGTTTATTATTATTATTATAAAGATTTAGCACATTGTGATATTTTTTTTTATTTTTTATTAGGACATAAAGTTAATGTTTATTTTTTTTATATATTTATATATTTTTTTTTGTTAAGATTTGTTAGTTACGAGTAAATACAGTGATGATTTTTATTATTATTTTTTGAGCATAAAATGAAAATGATAATAAAAGTAATGAATTTAGTTTAATGTAAGATAATGGCTGGCTGTGCATTTTCTCACAAATCCTTATAATAAAAAGTTTCATAAAAATTAATTCAGTTGCATAAAAAATTCGTTCAAGTAATTTTCCTTTGATTAGGCCTTCAGAAAACAAATATTTTCTTTATGTACAATGGTGTAGGTCTTTTTTTTCTTCATTTTAATATTCATATTCATAATAAGTTTATTTAAAGTTATATGTATAAAAGTTATGTGTATAAAATTTTAAGTAATGATTAAATTTCGTAAAACTAAATTAAATATTTAAAAGTAAAATTGAATAAATTTAAAAAAAATACATATTTTTTTTTATTATTATTTTCAGTATTTATGTTTTATGATATGAAACCTGTTCAAATATTTAAAAAAAAAATATGTTTAATATACATTTTAATTGTAATTATAATGTAATATAATATTAAACATTATAAAACATAATTAAATTATAATTTAAATTATAATTTAAATTAAAAATTTTATTTTAAAAAATTTTTATTACTTTTAATTAAAGTTTTTTTTTTAATATTTTATATGTTTTTTTTATTTTGTAAGTTAATTTTAGTTAAGTTATAATTTTTCATAGAACAGTTATAAGCAGTGTGATATTTTGTTAATATGTTTTTTTTATTTTCAATTTTTCATTACAATATATTTAGATATTCACTATGATTGTCTTTGTAAATAAAAAATAAAAATGTATGATTTAACTTTACATTAACATTATTTTTTTTTTAATTCGTTTATTTTGTTTTACTTTCATTTTCAATTTCATTTACATTTAAGTACAAATATTTTTTAAGTTTAATTTAATTTAATGTTTTAATGTATAAATTATTTGTATATTTGATTAAAAGTGTATTTTTTTTTTAAATATTTTTTTAATATAAAGTTTAAAGTGCACATTTAAAAGACATTTTTTTTTGTTATTATGATTGAAGTTAAAATTTTAAAATAGATGAATTTTATTATTACATTAAAAAAAAATGACACGTGTTTTGAATAAAAACTAACAATGCGTAATCCTGCACATTATTTTTTTTAACCGCAAGTTATCATTTCCTCAGATAAAAATTCCTGTTACTATAATTTTTTTATTACAAATGCATGTTTAGTTTTGAATAGAACTTTTTCAAAGTAAGTCGTTCCCTGTCATAGCACATAATAAAATAATTTAAATTCACAATGAGTTTTGATGTTCATAATTCAGAAAGTTATTACCTTGAAAATGTGAATCGTGATAAAGCTGAACAGCTTTTAACTGACAATGAAATTGGAACATTTCTTGTAAGAAAATCATCAGATCAAATTCACCTCGCATTATCAATTAAAGAACCAAGCAAAATTGGTCATTATCAGACCGTGCGTAACAATATAAATGGACGATGTGAATTCAAAATTGGTGAACAATCGTTTCCAGCATTACCTGAATTACTGACATTTTATAAGTTACATTATGTGGGTGAAGCACCACTGATACGTCCCATTTACTGGAACAGGGGAGAAGAGAATGGCACACGTGAGGAGGAACAGGTTCGTATTTACATGAAAAATGTCCAATTTTAAACAATTTTTTCATTTTCCCAGTCATCAGTTCCAAGACTAGCAAGAGTAATAATGTCCCGTGTCCCAAATGCATATGACCCAAATGAGCTTGAACTGAGAAGAGGCGAAATCATTGAAGTTATCAGACAAAATGTGAATGGTGAGTTATAATGAATTTGGAAATTTTAAATAAAAATGAAATAATTGTATAAAATTCCAAGGAAAATGGGAAGGTAGACGATTAAGTACAGGAACAGTTGGATTGTTTCCATTTAATCATGTCATATTCATAGAGGATGAGGATACCGCTTAAGATAAATATAAGTGTGTAAAAGTGATTCATTGTTATTTCTATAGAAATTATTAAACATGTGTATTAAATTGAAGGTCGTATGATAAGAAAAAGATATTTTAATATAATTTAATTTTTACATTTTTTTAGTTTAAATAACATTCAGTCATTATTTTAATTAATTTATATGTATACGTTAAAATTCGTTTTTTTAGAGAGTTTTAATATAAATTTTAAAAAATTATGAAATTTATTTTAATTTTAAGTGCATTTCAGTGAAAAAGCATATTTGGGAGCAATTTTAGCGGACGCCTGGTTATTTCCAATTAATTCTCAATATAATAATGAAAACGCCTGGTTATTTGTAATTATTTTTTTTAATTTTCCTGCAAAATTGAGAGAAAATCTCAAATCACATATGATTGAATGAAATGTTACTGAAATATAAAATTTTCGAAGTTGCATTAAAATTTAGCTCAGTTCTGAATGTTTTTGAAGTTTTTTTTTCTTCAGTCTCACAGAAATGCACTTTGATACACCATTAATGGAAAAAGTTTCCTAATCTATAATTTTTTTATTTGGCTCCTATTTATACATTTTTTTATATTCCAAATTTTCTTACATTACATTAAATTAAGTCTAGGATGAATTTCTATAGGGTTTCATTTAATTAAGTCTAAATTTCATTTTTTTTTCTTGTTAAAAAATAGACTGTCTTCATTTTTTTCATATGTTTACATTTTTGGTTTTCTTTTTGTTTTATTTTAATTATTATTCTTATTATCTGTTTAATTTTAATTTTAATTTTAAATGTAAAGTTATCATAATTTTATTTTCATACAAATTTATGGCCTAGATATTTCATTTATTTTAGCGATTTAACATTAAGAATTTAATTTCAAGGTTATAGAACTGATTGTAAGACAAGAATTTCATTTCAGTGATTCCTAGAAGGCGCCACATGTCAAAATTCATTAACTTTGAATTTGACAATTTCTGTTAACATTCAAAAAAATAATTTGATCCTTCTGTATGTGTATCTATACAAAATGAACTGTCAAGTTTTACTTGCATGTAGCCATAAAGTAGGCTCGTAGACTCGAGATAAAATGAGAACTAATTGAAACCGTGATGGAACTGAAATTGAATCCATGTGTTGAAATGAAAAAATCTTTCTTCTGTAAAAGTTCAAAATTCAATGATCTGTTTGAAATGAAGTTAAATTGATAATTTCACTTGAACATTCATATAAACAGCAAAGTAAATTTCTTTGCACAATAATTTCATTGAATAGTAAAACATTCTATCTAAACTTTATATGTATTTTAGTATAACTTAAGTCTACAGTTATCTTTTTTTTCCATTTTTATAATTATTTTTATTTAATGTACCGCATTTTCTTGAGTTTAGAATCGGTGTAACGATAGGATGATGAAACTTATCTAAGGTAATGCCACATGGCTGTCGATTTACGAGCGTTATGTTGCATTTCTTGCCAATGTTGTTTACCCAAGCCAGGTTCTTGTAATCCAATATAACAACTACCAATAGCATTTGCTTCACCACCTTCACCAATTACATAAATCTGTGCAAGATTTTTATTTTTAAATTTTTTAATTTAAACGATAAATGAGAGAAGTAAATTGATAGTTGTATAAATTTAATTACCTCTAAACCTGTATTAGGTACAAGATTTGATGAGAGATTAAACGTAAATGCTTCATTCCAAATTGGATTTGATGGATCGTTAGATGTTGCTGCACCAGTTTTCTTTTTCTTCTGTCGTTTTCCATTTACTATTAAGTAAAGCTATTAAACCGGAAATTAAATTATTTTTTTTTATTATTATTTTGCTCTATATGATAAGAAAAAAATCAAAATATGAATACATACTTTAACATAAGGCTCTTGAATGGTTTCCAAATTTTTTGCCTTCATAACGACAACAGTTAATCGTTCAGCTTGTGGTAAGTAATTTAATGACAAAAGCAATTCCGGTCGATCTTCCTGTGGCTTCTTAATACGAATTAAATCACCCCAAATTTCAGTTGATTTTGACAGCTCCAATTCTGTCATCTTAATTCGTAGCTCACCAATCACATCATTATGTGAATATCTGTCGTAGTCAAGTACTTGCAAAATTAGTTGTTTTTCTTGTAATTGATCACGTGAAACGGGAAATTTGAAGTGTGTGTCAAAATATGGATGGGTTTCACCCCGATGAATCGATGTTTGACGTTTCCTTTGATCGACTTCAGGTATCAATGATACACGAACATATGGATCACGGAATCCACCGTCATCGAATGAGCATAAGTCATGAGCTATTAATAAAATAATTTAAATTAATATAATAAGGTAATAATAAATAACTTCCTTTGATTAAAAATATCATTTTAAGATGCGTACCTTCAATTAAGTGGATAGCCAGATCAGAAACTTGTGAATCATATTTAATACGTAAATGTAGTCGACCTAAGGCATGACTATTTTCCGGTGCCGTGATATAAACAGGGCCTTCTTGTCTTGTATATAAATCCAATTGGAGGGCACCTAAGGGACTAGCAGGACCAATACATGGATCGACACCAGCTGGTGTACGTGGTGGAATCAATAAGGGTGAGAGACATCGATTGAGTTTTGGTGAGATGCATGACGTGCCACCTCCACCACTTATTAATGATACAAGACTACTTTGACTAGGACTTGGTGTACGCATATCACTAACATCTGTTGATGCGGGTGAACAACATCTAGCATCAAGACTTATCGCACGCATAGGACTTGGAGAACGAGCACACTACAAAATACGCAAAAAAATACAACAAAAAAAGTGTGTAAAGGAAATTTTTTTATACGTACATAAAAAAATAAATACAAATAAAATTGAACTTACATGCAGCAAAGGATGTTCAGGGGGGTGTGGTAATGTTGTTGATCTTCCATCTGGTGCGTATGTTCGTATTTGAGGTGAAGATCCGCGATGACTCTGTTTGAGAAAAAGGTAGAAAAAAGGTAATGTAAATAACAACAACTTTATTTTATCTTAAAATGAAAAAAAAAATTCAAAAGAAAAATACACAAAAAAACGGAAAATAACTCAACAGATGCTGTCTTTCTAATTTTTTCTTGTTTTAAATAGATGATAATAATAATAATAATAATAATTAAAGATACATTTCAAGCGTGAAACAGTAATGAACTAATTGAATTCCAGAACATTTTTTGCTCTACTTTTATGATTGTTATTTTTTATAAAGAACGAGACTCAATGAAAAAATGTAAAATTTATAAGGAGCGCATTTCAATGAATCCATTTAAAAATCCGAAAAATTGAAATTAAATCATAATTTAGTGCAATTCTTTTCTATGACATTTATAGACGGACAATCCACGTCAATAGTGGTCTTAAAAGGCGCATTTTTTTCTAAAATTGACATGAAAAGCAGTTTTAAAAAGAATCCGATACAAAAAAAAAACAAGAACTTGGTCAAAAGGATAAAAAAAAATTGTCTGCATTGTGAAAAGAAAATCATTTTATTTTTATTTTTAAATTAGTCAGCAATTAAATTTAAGGTCGAATCTAATTTTATCAACATACTTTTTCATTGTATTTTTTCAAGAGTTAATTTTATTTTATAATTTATTCACATTCAATGATAACAAACTCAAGTGACAAGCGAATATTTACAATAATATTAATTAAAATTCATTTAAAACAAAATTAGAATTCATTCCAGATAATTTTTTTTTACTTTATATAAATTTATTTGTCGATAACAAAAACAGAGTTCAATGGAGTGTGAACCAAATGCGCAATTCAAAAATTTTCAATCAATTAATTTAATAAGATTAAAATACGTTCACTCTAACGGTGGCTCGTATTTTCATTAAAATTAAAATGATAAAGTTAAAAATAACATTTTTTGATTGGATAAGGGAATTTGGTAATGAACTGTTTTTTAGTATTATAATTATTTGAAAAGTGTGTTTATTTTTTTTTTTTTAGATTGTTAGTTTACTATCAAATAAAATGTTTTTTTTTTGAAATGTAACAATTGTGTAAAAATTTTGATGGAAAATTGATTTTTGTTTTAATTATTGAAATGTAAATATTGAATTTAGTCAGTTTGTTGTCATTAGTTAAGTAAATTATTTTAATTAATGTGTAAATTTTGAATTGTAATTTATTTTATTATTCAAATGAATTTTAAAGTTAGGAGTTTATTAAAATGATTTAAGGTTACAGTCAATGGCAGCATTTTCCTTTTTGTCTCTCTGAATAGGGTTCAAAATAACTGACGCAGATTTTCTTTCATAAATTTACGTATTTTGGCTTGAATTAGACATAACCCAGCTTTCTGATAAGAAGTCATGAGAAAAAGAATTCACATTAAAATTGAAAATCGACGTCCTAAAGCTGAAACAGAATTTTTCAATCAGTATCAAGAAAATTTCTTTTCCTTTTCTATTAAGAATTCATGAATAAATTTATTCATAAATCTTTTTAATAATATTTACATTTGATATAAGGCATTTATGCTTGAATGATTGTGGCTATTTTGATATGGCTGTATGATTTTCATAAAGTTTTTCTTGTTATATTGAATTTTTGCTTTGAATTTATTACTCTTCATATCATATAGGCAACGTTCCTTGACGTAAAACGACCATTTACAAGGAAAAAGGCATCTTAAAGTAAATTTTAAAGGGGATCTCATTTTATTTGCTTGTTACACTGAAAATCGAGATCGGCTTACAGTCCTTAAGTCATTTATTCAACACGTTACAGGGCCTTTACGAGGTCAAATCTGGTTTGTTTTGTTCGTTTTAAGTTTACAGTACATAAAAAAGAAAAGTCATGTTAAATTTCATGAGAATTTTTCAATTTAATTCAAAGTTCAAGCACACTCAAAGTTTATTTTTGGTCATATACTTTGACTTACAACTAAAAACTTCAAATTCATCAAAATCTCTCTTGAAACTGTAATCTTTTTCACAAAACCATCCAATTTATCATGAAAATTATTTATATAAAAGTACTTTTACTTAACAAAGCTCTATTAACACTCAATTTTAATTGCAATCCTCACAATGTTAATATTTTTTTTTGCCAATTAAGAATGAAAGCTAACATGTATTACATGTCTATTTTCAAACAACATCTTGAATTTAAAGTTGTATGGAAACGACGATAATGATATTTAAACAATTCCCAAACGTAAATAGAGTACTTGTAAAATTTGCTTTTAAACTGTGTGTGTGTTTATACATTTATATTCATATTGAAGCGTGTTTCTGTTTTGTTTTTATTCCTTCAAGTACCTCTTAGTTAATATTCTCATTAAGACTTTTAAGTGAAATAAGGACTTTTATGCAGAAATTTCACTTATAAATGGAAAAATTTCATTGAAAAATATTTTTTGTTGAAATAAATATTTTTCGTTGAAATGTAATTTGAACATTTATCATCATCATACTGTTAAAACAAAATTAAATTAAAATGAATTTTTTTCTCTTCAACTTTTTATTTAAATAAATTTTAAATGAAAATTAAACGGTTCGAGTCACTTCTGTTAAATTGAAAACTTTTATTAAGACAAGACCGAGACAAGAATTCAATTAAATGGAGAAGAAACCGTTTAAAGTATAAAATAATGAAATGAAGTAATCATATTACATGTATACGGAAACCGACATCAAGACGCCTTGACATATTTTTATAGGTACAGTGAAAATTCCTTGTAGCGTTACGAAATTTCGTTCAAAGGGTTTGCTTTCTGCAGTTTTTATTACAATCTTGAATGTAACTGAGTATGAATTGATTTATATGGGAAAAAAAAATCATAAATTTAGACTGATTGAGAAGGTTTAACATTAACCGGAAACTTCACTGTACGAGTACGTTAATTTCATTACTCACCGAATGCCTTGATGGTGCACTATCTAAACTACTTTGGCTAGAAATTGATGGTGTGCGTTGAAGTCTTGGTGGAAATGATTTACTTTGATGTTGTAGCTGTTGATGCAATGGACTTGGAGTTATTTCAAGTGGGCCACGCAACGAATCTATATTAACCGAGTGAGCAGGAACCGATGACAGTGGTTGAACTGGTGTTGGCGAGTCTTTTGGCACACTACATTCCTGTAAAACAAAAATTTAGAAAAAAAAATCAAAATTAATTTTTGTCACAGAAATGAAAATAAATGAAATAGCCTGAAATTAAATTAATCATTTCTGAAAATCCATTGTAATTGTTTTTTATGTCTTTTTTTTACCTTAAGCACTTATGGGAATACAATTATTTTGTCAATCAACCTTAATACTTCTGCTTATACATTTAAATTAAATCGTTTAATGGAAAAAAGTGGTTTTGCTTTTAAATTTGTTTTCCTCGTAATTTAAGAGTGATTTAATTTTCTCTTAATCAGTACCTTTTGTTTATTACTTTAAATTAAAGCAAGGAAAATCGCCAAAAAAAAAAAATAAAGATAAAATTCACCGTTTTTTTTTCATAGAATAGCAGCTTGTCAAGAGAATCAACTTAATTTGAATGACAAGGGACACAAAGTAAATTGTCAAAACAATGTTTGCAGTTTATGAATAGAAACAAATTGCTTTCATGTTTTTAGGTCAACATGGTAGGTCACATCAAACAGGTAAACAAATAAAAAAATGACTATCCATGAATTTTAAACATGAAACTTTCAATAACAGTACATTAAAAATTAGTTTTTATTACCACGAGGTTAAATGTTGTATTTACATGAAAAAACAGTGTAAATTTTGAATGCGACATGCATTGAAATCTGTATCGCCTCTGGAATTGGTGTCATCCTTGAGGTTTTAATCTAAATTTGACATATAAATTAACGGTAATACTGGTCATTGACGTAAATTGCGTTCGATTTCTCACCAAGAGCCGTGTTACGATCAATAAAACCGCTTTAATTGAAATGTAATGCTCATTTCATCAAGATTTAGTTGAAACAAAAACTGAACTCAAGCTTTCTTATACATATTAATAATCGTCAACTTTCATATGAATGCTCAAATACATCCCACATACGCAGCATCATCTTACCCTACTTAAATATTAATGACAAGATTTCCTGGAATGGCTCTAAAGTGCTGTAATTTTAATTATAACACACAAACTTATGGTACAAAGTAACTCTTATATAAAATGATATTCATTAAAAGAGAACTTGTGACATATGTTTTAATTATTATTATTTTCTCACATGTTTACCGCAAAAACATACAAAAAAAAAAGAGATGATATTAAAGAATATAATTAATTATTGTTATTTCAATTTAATTATTCGTTATTTTTGCTTGTGATATTTAAAAATAACCAGACGCTTCCACTTGTGTGGTTTATTTTCACATATTTCATGGTATTAGCATCCAAATTTTAAATTAATGACACTGGAGACTCATGAGGGCACACAATTTAGATTTAATCCCGTGAAATAAATGTTATAAATTGACACAATAAATTACCTCCATTGATGACGTTAAGTCCTGTGAATCGTTTGTGAGTGAGGTAGAGGCAGATGTTGGTGGTGATGAGGAAACGGAATCTCTCGATTTATCCCGATCCTCGCTAATGCGTCGCACTGCATTAACGCGTTCTTTTGCTATCCGACTCCATGATTCGATTTTTTTGTGTGTCAGCCAGCAAGCAGCTGGCCCTAAGCCACTCATATTGATGTTAATTTTGACTAGTTTTTATTTATACGAAACTGTGATGAAATTTAGCGTTGTATGTTTTTATTTTGATTGTCTTAAAATGGATTTGTTTTCAGTTCATACTATTTTGAGTTATTTTCGTTCTGTATGATGAAAAATTCATTGTGATTATTTCAGAAATTGAAATAATAATAAGCTTTAATGATGTTGGAATAAGAGACAACTTGTTAATAAATTGGACGTTTTTTATTGTTATGTTGATATGAAATATGAAATGATAACTATTGTTTTGGTATTTATGGTACCCAAAACACATATAAATGATGAATTATTCAAAAGATTTTCTTCTTTTATTAGTTTTACTACCATAAAGATCTATTTATATTGTCAAATTGGTTATCATAAGAATGATTTATTTCATAAATCTCATCACTATCAACATCGTTGAAACTCTTGAAAAGGACTGAATCACTTTTAAATTAAATTAGGGTTCATTTTTTCGTTTATTTTGTCTCACACAACGTAAACGTAAAATTTTTGTATGTCCTCCATAGTTTAGAGGTGTCACGACGATGATCTAACATTTCAAAATGAGGACAGTATAAGTAATGGAACTCATCTTCGAAAAAAAGTTTTATTGGAAGATATTTTGCGGAGATCAAGATGTGGAACAATATCAGTGTATGGATCTTAAATTGTGGAACTTAAATTTATGGAACGTATTTTGTGGAATCTAAATTCCAATTTTATTTCAAATCAGCTGTTGAATCATTTTTCAGAATTTAATCGTTTTTGAACTTAATTTAATTAAATTCAAAAATTTCCCTGTTTCAAGGTCACATTGAATCAAAGGAAGCTTTCATTACAAATTTGCAAATTTTTTTGGTATCCTTCCTTTTTTTTCGGCAGTCAGGTCATATAAAATATTAATAATTTCAATAGTATTCAGTTGCCTTTAAGCAAATTCATGAAATTCACATTCAAAATCAAGGAAATTCTACTCCTTTCTTTCTTTTCCTTTACAAAATCAAATTACATATTTCACCATGATGATAATCAACAAAAGTTTTTTGACATGAAAAATAAAATAATAATAATAATAATAAATGTACTTCCTAATAATGTCTGTGAGAGAGAGAAAAAAGGCATGTAATTTTTTTATGAGTACATAATTTACAAGGAAAACCCCAAAAAAGAGGATGTTTACATTTCATTTCAGCACAATTTTATGTTTGACTTTAATTTTAAGGATTTTTCTTCTGAATTGAATGTGCAGTAAACCCAAATGAAAATTTTCATGCATGTTTTAAAAGAAAAGAATCAAACATTGCATTGAAATTTTTACTTTAACGTAACATTTCAGAACATTTCAATTCAAATCCAAAGTCGTGCGGGATGCTTAAACGTGATTTTTTGGTTTCCCAGTCTCTTTAAATTAGGTTTACGATTCAAAATTTTGTCAGTCTGCCACACAAATGACTTATTTTCATTTCATTGAGTGATGCTTTATGACACTTGTGTGATTTTTGTTCCTTTTTTATATACTTTTAATGTCTTTTTAACATACGTCTGCAAAAAAAAATCTTAAGGGTGTGATGTAAAATGATAAGTACGTGATGATACTTAAAGATTTCTGATTTTTATTTTATTATTATGCTTTACTTTTTAAAGCGAGATTAGGCAACTCATTGAAATTTACTTATTTATTGTTCTTTTTTGAAGTGTAAACGTTGAAAATATTTCATAAAAATTTTTTAATAGCACTTTTAACATTTAAATTACCAATAATATTGATGATTTGAGCAAAAAATACAAATAAATGACTTTTCCAACAAATTTCAAGTCAAAAATAGCCTAATTTCATTTCAAATTTTACTACGCAATAAAAAAATCGTTTACTTTCTTTTTCTTTTTATTAATAAATTTAATTTTTCATTTTATAACCCCACTTTCTTTAAATTGAATGTGTGTGTGGGCGGATTGACGAATATCTTTTTTTTTAACCACAATAAATAAATAAATGGAATCATTCTTCCTACTTTTTTTTCTTTTTTTTTAAGATTAAATAAAACGTCCATTTATTGATTCTCTCAAGTGCAAGATTAAAATTAAATTATTAAAAGACATGATACTTGAGACTAATAAAAATTAATGAAAAAAACGAGAATATGTCAGAAAAATTACGAAATAATGAAATTTAATATTTATTTTCTAAGATAAGTAATTTCTGAAAAATTTGTAATCAGTACACGTGTGACTATAAACCGCTTAATAATTTTCTTTAAAGAGCTACCCTTTGATATTATAGACAAGGGTGATTGAAATAAAATCCTTATCATAAGTGGGTGAACATCTTATCTTAAGTCCATTTTCAATTGAATGGAAAATTTACTGAGATTAAGTTTTGAATTGAATTTCTTTGAAAAATAATCAAAAAAAAAATTAACATCTGGGAGACATTCGCCAAGGAAACATTAAAAAAAATTTCATTGAAAAATGTTTTATTTGCATGAATTTTATTTTATTCCAAAATTTGTTAGATTAATTTTTGAGGTTTCAATTATTGGTTAAAACTTTGCAAGTCCATGAAACTTAATTCGGTGTTCAATATTAAGGACAAATGAATTCAAAGAGCTGTACACGTGCTTTTTATGAAATTCTTTGAATTGAAATTTCAAATGAAATGAAAATAAGAAAAAACTCTCATCGTTATGCTTTTTTTATGGTTTTCATCACTTTTTATTTAAAAGAATTTATAATTTTTCATCTTATTGTATAATGACATGAATTTTTTCTAGAGAAATAAATGACATTAATTCACATTAAAAAAAAATAAAAAAAATAAGCACTAGTAACACGTGCACTTTCATTGAAACGGTTCGTCTTTGATTGCAAATTAATATTTTTTTGAATTTTTTTCCATGGAACATGTGATTTAAAAAGAAATAAATAAAAATGTGCGTAACATTTTTAAAGTTTCTGTTTTTAAAAGATTTTTAAGTATGACATCTGTAAATGTTTTTATGCGTCAAGGGATAAAATTGGCACGTTTTACTAGATTTGTGTCAAAGAAAAATGTGATGAAAACGTAAAAGTACAACCTAAAATTCTTGGTAAAAAAAATCTTGGTGTTTTGCTTTGCTTCAATGGAAAATGTGTTTTTTTTGTGATATGAAGTTAACCGATGTTATTTTTTCATTTTTTTTTTATCATTTTTATTAAATAAAAACTTCAAGATTGTGTTATTGATTAATAGAAAAATGTGAGCGTAAATTTTTTTCTTCACTTTGTGTTTATGTGTCAGCGTGTTAGCTAGTTAAAGGTCAAGCAACAGACCACGTTGATGTAGTTAAATAGCGAAATATCTTGTGTTTTCTACTCATATCAAAAAAAGGAACATTTGAAGGGTGGCACATGCCTAGTACAAAAGTTCTTTTAATTTTGATAAATTACTGTTAAATATTTTTTTTTTTTAATTAAAACAATCCAAGAAGCCATTCCAAGAATTGTATCACAAGTAATTATTAAGTTCCTTTTTTTTTCAATGAAAAAAAAAAATAATAAAATAAAATAAACACGTTTCAGGATTTTCGTTCGAAACAACGATATTGAATAAAATGGATCCAATCCCTTTTTGACTTTGATCACATCTTAAAATTAATCCAATTTAACAAGATTTATGTCTATTCTTTCCCATTTATTCAAATGAAAGGTTCCTTTAGTTGTCCTAGTAACGATCAATATATTGTTGAAATATTGGTAATATTTGAAACTATATGAAGCACTTCAATAAAAAAATAAATAAAAAAAACATAATTTTATATTTCAATCTTAGAAGGTATTAAAAGAAAAAAGGTTTTTTTTCTTTACGTGTGTAATCGATTTTATTAAATCTTATTTTTCTAGTACTCAAAAACAACAAGTAACGACACGTAGCATTACGTTTTATCCTTCTTATATTACATTTTAACTCGTTCATTAAAGAGTTTATCAAGAGATGTGTATAGAAAAAAAAGCTTTATCATTGTTTTTTAAGTGATAAAATGAAAATACACTCATCCATGTAATGCATTAAAATGAATCAAATATTTTTTTTGCTATTTATTGATTTTTCTGACCATGCAATTTCATTAAACATTGAATGGAATCGGATGCGTATCTTATAAAAATGGAAAATTGTAATAATAAAAATGTTCTAAGTCCTTGAAATCCTTTTTTCATAATCCCTCCTATCATTTAAATGTATGGTTAAAAGCATACTCAATACCCATCTATGGATATGATTTTCTGTTTAAATTTCTAATCACTTGAGATCTTGATTGAAATTTAATTAGAAATTTTCTATTTTTTATATAATTAGTTGTTATAAAAAAACTTTACAAATAAATTAAATGAAAAAGGGAAATAATATGAAATGAAACAAATGAATTTCCTTTCTATTTTTTTTTGCTGTATGAAATTTTACCCATGCAACAACAATCAACCACTAAAAGCACAATAAAAGAATACAACAATCTAATAGCGTTTTCATTTTTATTGTTACTGTTCTGATTTTATCGTTACACAAGCATTCATTTTTTTCATTCAATTGTAGACAATTGTAGTGTTTTACTTATATTTTTTATGATTATTATTTTCTAGCAAAGCCATAATAATGCTTTCATGTAAAGATCAATCAAATTGATAAACAATCATAATAATTAGAACTCTTAAAAGTTTTAGTTCAATGTAATAGTTTGACACAATAAAAAATAAAATAAAAAGGAAAAAAAACATTTTTGATTATTTACTGTGAACATGATGAAAATGGATGATAAGCCTCATGTCGCTGATCAGTTTCAGTGAGAAAAGTTTTGTTTGCAATTGATTTTATTTTCATTCTTTGCACATATGAATAAAAATGATTTCAGATTTACTTTTCACACTAGATGGCGCTCTCAAGGAGTTTTTTTAAGTTTCAGACTCTCTTTCCATCGATCTTCTATGAAATTGAGAAAAATTCAATACGAACAAGTTCTACATTGATGCATCGAAGTTTATCGAGGAGTTTAAGATTGAAATTCTGTAATAGTTTAATGAAGGCGCTCCATTTAAGAGCTCACTAGATGGAGCTTAGGCCATGACAAAAAGTGACAACGTTTCAGTAAATTCAATTTTATCTCACGAAAAATTCAAAGAAAAAACACATTTAAATTATATTGGAAATTGTGGCTTATCGGCCATATGGGCAATCTGGCAAATGTCAGAAAGACCGCAGTCCATCGTCCTGTAAAAGTTAAGTTTAGCGAAAATTTTAAAGAAAATCATACAGAATGCCAGGGCCGTTAGTAATAGAAGAAAATAATCCAACTTTTTGTGACCAGTCTTATTTTAAATTAAAATAAAAATGGAAAAAATGAAATAATTACACTTATTTTCATCCATTTATTGTTGCAAAAAAAATCTGTTTAACTTCTCTTTTTTTCTCTTTTAATGGAAGCAAAAAAATGTGACATTTTCTATTTATTCATAAAAACTTTGTCTATTGAAAGCATTTCAAATAAACGACATACATTTATTTTATCAGACAATTTTATACCCTTTCTTATTTATTTTTCATATAAATGGAAAAGAAAATAAAATAAAATGAAATAAAAAAAGTTTAGAATTAAAATCAACAGGCAACATTATTAGATCCCAAAAGTTATTGCTATGGAACGAAAACAACACTATTATTATTGTTAGATTGTTTTATAGTTAAAAGTTAGTTTGTTCGCTTAAAATTCATGATATAAATTAAATACAAAAAAGTTTTACAATACAAATTTTTTGTGTAAAATATTTCATCATGAATTTATTATGCTAAAAAAAGTTGTTCTATTCTTATTTTTTGCTGCTAATAATAACAAAATAAAATAAAATAAGTTGAAATACCTTAAACTTTTGTCTCAAGGAACATTTTCTTAGAAAAATGAAACTAACAATTGTTTTTACAATCCAGACAGTAACCTTGAACTATTTTCCTTCACTTATCAAGGTCTTCAATGCTTTATCATGTCACATACGCAGATGTCTAGCTGAACAAATCGTAATAATCCATATGCATACAAATACAATGAGGTAAATTAATCTAATGCATGCATTTAGAGACCTGTTTACATTCCCAATACATTCTTGCGCACTCATATTGAAATTGTGTGTCTGGCAAATCAATTTTTCATCAATTTACAAGCCACATGGACAAAAAAAAGTAATTTCAATACAGAAATAAATGAATTTCAAATTCACGTGGATTTTGAAAAGTTTTTAATTAAAATATCTCATATTTGAGCTGAAATTCTACACATATTTAACTTTTACATTAACCCTCATTGAATGAACGTGACATTTGGGTCATTAGATAGATTTAAGGGGTGAGCAACTTTTCCTACTGAAGCCGAAATTGAGCGTATTTTAGACATATGGGTCATAATTTTGATCAAAAATAATTCAAATTTTCTGAATCCTAAGTCGGAGAAGATTTTTTTGGTCCAAACAATGAGAGACTGGTAAAAAACTAAATTAAATGTTAGTAGTTTGGTCAAATTGGGTTAATATTCGTCAAAATTGATATTTCGATGATTAAATTTCATAGTTTCATAGTTTTACGGAATTTAGATAATCAACCAAATGAAATACGGATATAATTTTGTATTGTAATCAAAACACGTTTTGATGAGCATGCATTGACATGGTTTAATTCCTTATTAAAATCGTTATCAATGCAATGGACCATCATAAATTTAAATGAGGTGAAATTTCCGAGTATTTGTAAACTGAGATTTGATTTGAAATTAAATGGGATGGTTTTTTGTTTCAAGTTAGTAATAAAATGTCTGATTAGAAAATAAAGGCGCTCAATGATTGTCTTTACCTTAAAAATGTTCATCAATTTTGGTCTGGAATCAATTTAAAAGGATATTTTCCTCACTTGTCCATATAGCAAGAGACAATTTTCATTGATGACCTTGAAATTCAAATTTTGAGAAACAAAAGCTTTCATAGTTAAAGCTCAAATACCATAACACAAGATTATCACAAAAATTCAATCGATATCACTCTTGATTGATATCTCATCCGAATAATTTTCAATTTACATCAAATATTTAATGAGACACCATCAAAAACAGATTTGCCAATTACAAATGTAATTAAGAGAGAGAGAGAAAAAAAAGTTTTGTAAAAGTTTCCCAATTATTTGAAAAGTCACTGACCTGACACCAATGCAAGGAAAAGATCGTTCTCCAAATTTCATGTAAACCGGAAATGAGTTCGTGAATATTTGAAGGAAAAAAATTAAATTAAAAACAAAACCAATTGAGAAAAAGTCCGGTAATTTATCAAAATAATTGTAATAAAAAAAATAATAAACTTTTCATCATCAATTTTATTCAAAATGTCAACAAATGTCTGTTTTTAGCTGCCTGGTAAATTATTTATCAAAATTTATTATTAACATCATACTATGAAATAGAGATAACATTGAAATCATATCAGTGAAGAGAAGATAAAACCAACGTTGATTGATACAATATCGTGTATTTTATTTTACACACATTGAATATCACGTAGATCAATGTTCAAAAAAATTATTTTTATGTTATTCATATACATTTTTTATTATTATTATTTATCGTTGTCACACATTAAAGCTTGATTACATCTTTTTTACATAAATAAAATAACGTGTGTGAGGAGAAATTTCTATGAAATATGATAGATGAGATGTGATCTAGATACCAAATAAAAAAAAAATGAAATAAAAATAATATGATGAAAGGTTTTCAACGTGTGTCACCTTATCAAAATATGTGCATACGTAATTTTTTGCTCCATCGATTTCTTTTCTGCGTACTTTTATTTTTATATTAAAAAAAAAAAATACGAATAAATTCAATACGAATCCATTTGAGCCCAGACCAAATATTATGAAAGTATAAGGTAGAGCAAAAAAAAAGTAACTTAATACGCTTGAAATGTGTAAGTGAATTTGAATTATATTTTATTTTTCTTATTTTTTATGAGAAGAGGAGAAATGAGGGATGAAAATAAAAAGATGATACAGTATTTTAGCTTACAGATATTTGGATATCATGTGTCTGTGTGTAAGTAGCTGAGGTATAAGGTGTTTACTCTTGATTCAAGTAAAAGTAAAGCAAAAAAGAATTGAGATGTATAAATTATAGCTTTCAGACATGAAATTTCTTGTAAAAATAAGGTGGTTGCTATAGAAAAGTCAACATGAAGGGAATGGATAATAATTGGTTCACAATTTAGCTAACTTTTAAATCATAAGCTTTTTTTTGGTACATTTTTATTATGAAATGAAGTATGTTTGGACATATGCGTGCAACAGCTTGTTAATAAATCATATTCAATTTTTATTATTGTTTGAGATAAGTGAAATAAAGGATGTTGAATTTTATACAATTTTTCATCCTGATTTTTGTCACTCATCGATTCAAATTGACTCAGAATATGGTTTCAATTGTCGTTCAAGCTGTAAAAACAGACAAAAAACCAAAGCGGTCCTAAAAGAGTATTTTTCTTTGAATTGTACTCAAAATAATAACATTTTAATCTTTCTTAAAATGGAATATTAGAACATGATAGAAAATTCTATGGAATGATGTAATATTGTGTTGTAGGAAAATGAAAAGGTCCCTTGATGAGTGTCGAGAATTTAATATCAACTCTCAAATACCACTTGTTACTGGATAGAAGTGAATTCTTTTAACGATTATTTTACTAAAGGCATATTATGTTTCATAAAAATTCTTTGAGAACTCTTCAAAAAATAGAAGTTAATTTGCAAATTCAACAGTGGAACAAGGAAAATCCATAACAATTAACAGGTACGAATTTACGAGGGGGCAAGGAGGCGATGGGCTCCCTCCTTCCTAATGTTTGAATGAAAAAATTGAGTCACATAAATAAATTGCAATTCAAATGTACTCAGATAAGGGGTAACTTCCATTTATTGACCAAATCTCAGGGGTAGCAGAGCTGCCCGTGATCTCAAGTATTTTTTTTTAATTTTTTTGTTTCATTGTGTTTCCATATTTTTATGTCATTCAACTCATAATTAACTTTACTGAGAAGGATTTCTTCTCTTTATTAATATTTGATATTAAATGAATATTTCACCCAATTACTTATTTAAAGCAAAAAAATTACATTTTTGTCTGTCACTTTTCATATTTCTCTGTTATACTGGGAAAATATGCATATTATAATTTAATAACAAGTATAAATTGATCACATCAAATCATTTACAAAGAATTTTATTTTTTTCTTTTCAATACAAATCATCAAAACACTGGCAATTTCCTTTTTGATTGTTTTCATCGTAATTCTTTAATTGAATCATCAATAATAAAATAATTTTTTTCTTTATTTCATCTGAATCAATGTAATAAACAACAAATTTATTATGAATTATCAGAACTGTAAATACATATTTGATTGTTTCATTGTTAAGTGACATTTTATTTCCTGTGGCGTCATGGTATTAATTATTTATTAAAGTGAAATAGTGTTATGTCAATTCTTATGAGAGATCTTTTTGTGTTGGTGCTTGTTCTGAGAAAAATGAAAGAAAATTGTGTAATTACAGAAAATTTGTTTAGATTTAAAATCATTTAGAAAAGAAATCATTTTAATTCCAAGTTAAGAGACGCACACAAGCATAAAAGAAAATTACAAAGAAAAACACACGCATAACATTAATCACCTTTTATTTTCAATACATTACACTAAAAACTTTAATAATTATATTCAATTTTCTTAGAAATTCTTTGATTATTGTTGGCACACGCTCCTGATTCATATAAAAAGGAAAATTTGATTGTGAATGACTTTTATAAGTACATTTAAGATTCAAGGACACACATTTTTCAGAAAGAGAGCACAAATTGACTCGTGGCATCTAAGAAGCAATTTTTTCAACTTTTTTCAATTCAACCCTAAAACGTTACAAGAAATCATCATTCAACTTAACTGTAATGTATTCACATACAATATGAATAATTCTTGTGAGATTTCATGTAAGTAATCTAATAAAGTGATAATAAAAAAGTAGCAAGCTCATACATTTAAAGATAACATTACACCTGTTGAAATATGATAATTTACATCATCAGAATGTTTTTTTTTCGCTACAAACAAAACAAAAAAATAGAAAGGTGAGTGAAAAAAGGTGATGAAATGTAATGTTAAGATACGGCATTAACATGTGAAAAGGGACTAATTAATGGTTTGCATACAAAAAAATATGTATGTAGGTCGAAATTAAGACACCCATTAAGGCATTAAGCGATACAATCCACTTGTCAAGAAAAAAATGGATTAAAATTCATATAATATTAAATATTTAAAGAATAAAATTCAAGAGCACTTCGTTTTTATTTAATTTTATATGTATTTGTTGCAGAAAAAAAACTATCTCAGATGATATTTTATGTAAACAAGAAAACGTTCATTTCGAATGAAATCAACTATTGAATTGATGAAGAAAGTCCTTGAAGTATCACAAACATTACTTTTGCTATAAGTGAATAGAAAAAATGAAAGAAAGAAAGAAAC
The DNA here is from genome assembly GCA_900002565.1 of Culicoides sonorensis. Taxonomy (NCBI): domain Eukaryota; kingdom Metazoa; phylum Arthropoda; class Insecta; order Diptera; family Ceratopogonidae; genus Culicoides; species Culicoides sonorensis. The sequence goes on along the minus strand of LN483517.1, from coordinate 124,186 downwards.
ATTTTTCCATAAAATGTGTTAGGAACGTGCAACGGAAATATTGTTTTCATATTTACTCTCATTCTACACTCAATTAATTCAATAATCTCAAGTCAATTTGAATGAATTTAATGAATTACATTTTTAAGAAACAAAAAACTATGAGATTTTAGAGCGAAATATGTTTTGCTACAACTTTCCCATACAAAGTTCAGACAATCGTCATCAAATTTTAAGTAAGGCCAAATTTTGATTATGAAATTAATCGCAGAAACTCAAATCACAAGTTATGAACTGTAATTGAGCCCATATTTCATAGGAACCAAGCTTAATCCAAGTCAGTATTAACGGTTTTGTCTACAAAAAGGCAAAAAAACTACACTGTAAGTTAAAAACGCCCCGGAAACAACCCCGCGTTATAAAAATGCCCATAAAAGACGTTTTTTTTACAAATTAACAGGAAATGCCAAAAACGTGTCAATCAAAGATCTCCTTCTGCGGACCAAATCAATTTGAACTGGGGGGCGTTTTCAACTTAGAGTGTAGTGGCTGAGGTTGGTAAAGTCAGCTTGTAATCATCGTCATCATAATTTTCGCATTAAAACTTTAAAATTAACAAGAATCAACTGAAATTGACAAAGCCAACTTTATTTTAATTACCCTGTGGCATAAATGTGCCTTAAATTTAACCATTTCGATCTTGATTTAAGTAACTAATTTAAAAATGTTTCGATCTTATTAAGATGACCTCGTTTTAGATTGAAAAACATGCCCCTTGAAGATGTGTCGATTAAATTCATAAAAATTTCCATGCAATTTTAACTTCAAGCCAGAGTAGAATTTAAAATAAGTATTTCAAAATCACAAAAGGGAATGAAATCATTCAACCTAAGTTAATTTGAAACACAATCATCAATCTCTTTGATTTTTAATTAAACTTTCTTAATTGATCCTGTATAAGGAAAATAGTATAGCTCTATTCAATTCAAACTACTTTTAATATTATTATAAAAAGGAAAGATGTAAATAAAAAAGAACTAACAGCACAGAAAATAAACAGCATCACCGTATCAAAACACGTACATAACACAATTTTTCCACTAATTTAGCAATGAAACCATGTTGTTATATAGATAAAATGAAACATTTTCACGCTTTGACGACTTTGCTAGCTTTTGAATATGAAAAATTTGAGAAGTATAAAAATTTAATTATAAATATATTGTATATATGAACCATGGTAGGGCGTATTTTATGTTTGAATAATAGAATGTTGATTATATTAATTAGATTTTTGTTATTTAATTTCACACAGTGCATAACATCATATTATAGTATCATCATCACTTTATCTGTTTCTCTGTGTGTGTGTTTGTATGTTTGTAAATTTTACGACTTTGTTGTCTCCTATTCAAACAATCATATTTTATGATCTATTACGATGAAGATTGAAAATACATACGATGAAATTTATCTGATTTGATTAAATTTTTAACTTTTATCTTTATCAGTATCACAAGACAAACATTAATTTAATTTTCAGTTAACGACATTGAAAAGTTTTTCCATTACTTAAACTTTTTACTTTTTTTTTTCTTATTATTATTATTATATTTATTATGTTTTTTTTCCTCACAATTTTCACTGTAACAGTTTTATTTGAAACTGGGCACTAAATTATTTTTTTTTAACAATTTCTTATATTTAACATATTAATTTTTTTATTCACAATGTACCATGTAAAATAACATTCAATGTCAATTAAATTTATATTTATATATATTTTTATGTGTATAATAAATGTGCGAGATTTACAATATTGAATGTGTATATTTTATTATTATTATTATTATTATTTCAATATTAAATTATTATTAAATTTTGATCCTTTTACGATCGTATCTGCGAGACGAATGAACTGACTGATGGAAAAACAATGTTATATGTTTTGTAAAATATGTGTATACGATAGTAAATGGTTTGGAGTATATAACGAGAAAGGAGAGCAACAATTTTTATGAACGTTTAAATGGGGAAAGTGAATTCTTGTTGGAAGTTTTTGTGTGTGTGTGGTGAAAAATACCAGGCGTTTCCATTAAAATGATGAAAATGTGTTCGTTTTACAATGAAATATTTTTATTCGATATGCAACTCCTAAATTTTTACGTAGAGACGACTATGCTCAAGAATGAGTCTTAAAATTGGGCTCACAGTCTCCGATTAAAATCAGTGGAACTCTTCCAGTGGTGGACTGGTCATACGGGCAAGCGGGCAAATGTGAGAAAGGCCGCAATCGATCATCTTGTAAAAGTTAAGTTTAGCGTAAATTTTAAAGTAAATCATACAGAATCTAGGGCCGTTAATAATTTTCAAACCACCCCTGGTGGAACCTTAAATACGAAGATGACGAAAAAATAAAAAAAAAACTGACCTACTTTTAAACATCACAAATTGAATCATCACATACCATAATTCACTAACAACTCACTATATCAAATATCATGATAATGGAGTTGCCTGGTTATTTGTAACTTCCTTTATCTCATTTTTATAAAAATAACTGTGTTTACATCTCATCTAACCTTGTACTTCCAAATGCCTGTTGCTTGCGCTTGCGTACCTTCAAATCACCATGAAAATCTTCAACGGAATGTTTATGTACATTTTTATACATAACTAAATATATATGGCAAATAATAATATTTAAAAAAAAATGGAATAAAAGAATAACATCAAATGCCATATGCTCCTTTTTCCAAGTCGAGTAAATGTATATTTATCACTCCACATAGCGTCATTATCATACATGTTATGTATACACACATAAAAACTAATGTGTAGAGAGATAAATAGAATGGCAAAGAAAAAGCAACAGGCACATTTATTAGAAAATACAACATTCAACGTGTGTGTATGGAAGAAAATTATTTTTATTTGTGTATTAGAAGAAAAAAAAACACACTGAATAAAACATATCAGTCTTGTATTGTGTATTTTTGGGTGTATATAAACCAAAAATATTTGATTGCAACAGGTCCCTGGAATAAATGAAACGTTAACATACACACAATACATAAAAATAACACTCAGACAAACAAAAAATATTTCTTTGTCTGTATAATTATCACGTTTTAAGATGTACATCATCATAAAATAAACGTAGCACGATACGAAAAATGAGAAGTAAACCAATGTTTTATGTGAAAAGGAGTCAAGGTATTTTCATACACAATTTATATTTGGAATAAAAAAACATTTCAAAGTCATTAGAAACCATTTTTATTCTTCTTCTTCATTTTTATTGTTTTCATCATCATAATTCCAAGAATGCGTTTCCATGTTCTGATCTTTTTGGGTTACATTTCAATGAAAAAAAATTATACTAATAATTAAGGAGTTTTTTTTTTGATGAAATCCTTATTGAGGAAAAATTAGAATTTTAATTTTATGAGAATTTTATTAGGTATGCACATTAATGGTTTTTGTTGATTTTGTCACGTTCGTTTTTAATGTTTCATAATAATAATGATGATGATGATTTTAAGAGAGAGAGGGAAGACGTACATAGACAGACATATTTTAAAGACACTTTTGAAAAGAGGATGGCAAAGGTTAGTCTTTATTATTATTATTATTTTATTACATGAAAATTTCAGTAAATGAACACACTGAAATGAAAATCCTTTGCAAACGCAGTTCATGAGTTAGCGCTCTCAGGGGCGTGTCGTGATTAGTTTTCGGGAATTTCACGGATTTGTTAAAATATGAGTACGATTGCAACTAGTAGAGCACTTCATAGAGCACTTCAGTGTGATCTACAGAACATTTTCATCTTACAGTGATTATATGAAGAAATTTCAATGTCATATTGTCACATTGTTGATGAAGAATGGGTCATATCATATACATTTTTTTATAACCATAAGACTTTAAGGTTTTATCACAACTCACACTGTGTATATTTATAATTTTATATTAAAATGTAACATTATATTTTTATTTTTATTATGAGGTGTTTATATAAATTTTGATTTTATGATAATGTAAAATATTCTTTTTTTATCCCCAGTTGTAATTTTTTGTAATAAAAATACTTTGCTTTTGACTTTTATGAATGAAAATGTAATTTTAAGGCATAATTTGATGAATGCTAACACCAAAATAGAAAACTTTTCTTTGTTCATCAAATCATTATCTTGACAATGACCTTCATGAATGGTGAAAAATGTTTTTTATTTTGTATTGCATGAGTTCACTCATAACTTTTTTTTGTTTAGCTTTTATTATAATAAGTAACTTTTTTGAATTATTTTATGAATAAATGAAATCAACTAAATAAAATTAGCAAACAAAGGCATTATGTTATGAAATAAAAGCTCTTAAGTACATAAGCATGTTAGAAAATAAACTCAAAGAACAACAAAATATTGGTAACCTTCTCATTTTCTCTCCTTTATATCATTATTATGAGCAAATTCTTCATCATTTTATCTGTGCATTTACGTGAGACATCATTTCATTGTTCATTGTTATGTCTATTTTTTTTTGTTATTATTATTCTATGAAAAGAGGAAAATGAAAAAAATAATAGAATTAAACACATCTTATAATGTCAGGTAAGTTAAGCTAATTATGTATGAAAGGTTTCTATTTGTATTGAACTGAGATGAAGGTGTGAACATACTTTAATATCGAGATTCAAGTAAAATCAAAAACTTTAAATTTCAATCAATTTCTAAGAACGATTATTTTTATGATTGAATTGTGGTCTGCATGACATGGTTTCAAGGCAAATTCAAAGAAAAATTCTAGTAAGTCAATAATAATATAATAGAAAAATAATTCTTTTTGATATTATTTGCTTAAAGCCTTTCCACGTATAAGATATTTTAATATTTCATTGAAGAATAACAAATAATAAAATCAACCATAAGTACATGAAGAAAAGAGTCAATGGCAAGTTAAACAATGAATAAATAAATTTACCTTAGAACATAAATACAATACAAAAAAAAATATAACAACAGTAGCAATGAACTTTTATTTTTAGATTGTATCCTAAAGAAAATAAATCAGGTTAGAAAACAAATATTAAAAATTAGAACGTAATTGTAAATGAACGAATCAGCGCAAAAAATTAAAGAAACTGCGCAATTTATGCTACTTAGTGCTCGATTTATGTTGCATGGTGCTCAATTTATGCTGCAAAGTGCTCGATTTATGCTGCAAAGTGCTCGATTTATGCTACACTGTGCTCGTTTTATGCTGCAAAGTGCTCGATTTATGCTACAAAGTGCTCGTTTTATGCTGCAAAGTGCTCGATTTATGCTGCATGGTGCTCGATTTATGCTGCATGGTGCTCGATTTATGCTGCAAAGTGCTCATTTTATGCTGCAAAGTGCTCAATTTATGCTGCATGGTGCTCAATTTATGCTGCAAAGTGCTCGATTTATGCTACACAGTGCTCGTTTTATGCTGCAAAGTGCTCGATTTATGCTACAAAGTGCTCGTTTTATGTTGGAACCTATGCAGCATAAATCGAGCACTTTGTAGCATAAATCGAGCACTGTGAAGCATAAATTGAGCACTGTGCAGCATAAAATGAGCACTGTGCAGCATAAAATGAGCACTGTGCAGCATAAAACGAACACTGTGTAGCATAAATCGAGCACTGTGAAGCATAAAATGAGCACTGTGCAGCATAAAATGAGCACTGTGCAGCATAAAATGAGCACTGTACAGCATAAAATGAGCACTGTGCAGCATAAAACGAACACTGTGTAGCATAAATCGAGCACTGTGAAGCATAAATTGAGCACTGTGCAGCATAAAATGAGCACTGTGCAGCATAAAACGAACACTGTGTAGCATAAAATGAGCACTGTGCAGCATAAAATGAGCACTGTGCAGCATAAAATGAGCACTGTGCAGCATAAAATGAGCACTGTGCAGCATAAATCGAGCACTGTGCAGCATAAAATGAGCACTGTGCAGCATAAAATGAGCACTGTGCAGCATAAAACGAACACTGTGTAGCATAAAACGAACACTGTGTAGCATAAATCGAGCACTGTGAAGCATAAAATGAGCACTGTGCAGCATAAAATGAGCACTGTGCAGCATACAACGAACACTGTGTAGCATAAAACGAACACTGTGTAGCATAAATCGAGCACTGTGAAGCATGAAATGAGCACTGTGCAGCATAAAATGAGCACTGTGCAGCATAAAATGAGCACTGTGCAGCATAAAATGAGCACCATGCAGCATAAATCGAGCACTGTGCAGCATAAAATGAGCACTGTGCAGCATAAAATGAGCACTGTGCAGCATAAAACGAACACTGTGTAGCATAAATCGAGCACTGTGAAGCATAAATTGAGCACTGTGCAGCATAAAATGAGCACTGTGCAGCATAAATCGGGCACTGTGTAGCATAAATCGAGCACCATGCAGCATAATTCGAGCACAACGTAGCATAAAATGAGCACTGTGTAGCATAAAATGAGCACTGTGCAGCATAAAATGAGCACCGTGTAGCATAAATCGAGCACTGTGAAGCATAAAATGAGCACTGTGCAGCATAAAATGAGCACTAAGCAGCATAAAATGAGCACTGTGCAGCATAAATCGAGCACTGTGTAGCATAAATCGAGCACCATGCAGCATAATTCGAGCACAACGTAGCATAAAATGAGCACTGTGTAGCATAAAATGAGCACTGTGCAGCATAAAATGAGCACCGTGTAGCATAATTCGAGCACAACGTAGGTTAGACAGTCAAAATGGTCTCAAAAGCGTATTTTATTATCATTTAACAGAAAATAATTCAAAAAAATATTTTCTTCTTAGAAAACTCTCGTATAAAGTCAATATTTATGATTAATATATTAAATATACTGAAATTTAATACAAATATTGTTTACTTAAAATTTTTCTTTTCTTTAAAAAAATTACAAATTAAATTTCATATTTTGAGATCAATAAAACCTGATTCTAAAATTTGATTTTGTAACAATAATAATATAAATGTGATTCTCAATTTTTTTTATCAAAAAGGGTAACGTATCAAGTTTCTCGAGTAACATTAAACCTTACAAAATAAAATGAAAAACGATTTATTTATTTTAATATTGAAAAGAAACCTTTTTCTCATATCATAATGAAAGGTGTATGACCTAGATTGATTCCTTCATTTCCTGTTGACTTGAACTGAAATTTAACAATGCCTCTAATTATAAGTAAATATTTTCATATGACCTTGATTAAAAAAAAATACTTGAACTTCAAAATCTTATGAAAGCAATTAAAATTTAGGCCACACTTCATTTAATGACGGTCAAGTTTTACTTTTAATTATCCACTCCACTCTTTTGAAATGTAATCTCTGATAATGATGGTCATTTGTTCTTTTCCAGTTTATTTTTAGAAATTTTAATTCTGTTACAAGGTCAATGTCAAAAAAAACAAACATAATTTTCAATGAATGAAATCAGAAATTGTAAACAAATTGAATAATTTCAGCTCATGGATGTGGGCGTACTCAATGAAAATAATGGAAAAAAATATGTCAATTATAAGTATAAAAATAAAATAATTTAAATCAAAAGTAAGCAATCAGACTTTTATAATTATGGTGATTTTTTGCTTAGAATACATTTTTTTTAAATTTTCCTCTTTTCCTTTTAAAAGGTTCGTGCTTTCACTTTCATTGAAATCGTTCTTTTAACTTTTATAGTAAAAGTTTCAATAAGCACATAAAATTTTATAGGAAAAACCACTTGTTGCGCGCATGATCATTTTCCATGATAGTAGCTTTTATTTTAAATTTTCACCAAAAAGCTACATCAATGAAAGCTTAAAGCTCAATTTAAACTCACCTGAAGTTGAATTTTCCTTGCGTTACGTTTTTCTTCAATTCTATCAAGTTCTTCCCATTCAGCGCCTTTACGACGATAAACGTAGTAACGGTAAACGACGATCATCATTGCAACAAGCAATGCCAAGCCTGTACAAAAAAAGGATTTTAATTGTTACTCGAATTTTAAAAAAATTGAAAATTAACTCACCTGTGCCAGTGGCTGCACCCAAAACAGCTGAACTTACAAAAACCATCTTGAATGATAAATTTTATGACAATTTATTTTCCAATCAACGTGTTATCGATGATAAAATTCCTTTAAATTAACTTTTTTATCCACTTGATTGTTTTCCGCTTAATTTTTATGTATGTTTTGCTGTTATCCACTTATTTTAATACAGACATTTGTCAAGCATGGTTGTCCTGTAATAAAAGGAAATACAGTTTTACAGTCAATTAATATCACAAGCACACTTCCATACACACCTACACACACGCACAGCTTGAATAATAAAGGGTTTAGACAAATTGATGTTTTTTTTGTTGTTAAATTACTATGCATGACATTCTCTCAATGGATACGTTCAACAAACTGATGTCAGATTTTCAAGTATTTAAATGTTTATTCAAATATGTGTTCAATTTTGCAAATAATAACGGTATGAAGTGTGATTTTAAGTGTATTTTAATTTAACATGGCGATGTGACATGTGAAGAGAGAGGATTAAATTGAAATTTAGTCAGATTATTGACGTGACATTTAAAGCGTTGGTCGATTTTAATTGAAAAGAATAAAATAAAATACCAGACGTCTCCATTAAAAGAAAAAAAAATATTAATTAAATTTAAAATAAAAAAAAATTGTATTTAATTTAAATAGAAAAGTGTGCTTGCGTGTTATTGAAAAATTCAAATAAATGATTATCCTTGATAATGGTTTATTAGATTATCGCTGTGTATGTTTCTTAGTATTTACATTTCAATTGGAAACAATTTGCTTATTATTCAATTGTATGTTTATCATAAATGATTTAAAATGAAAAAAAATAAGTAAACTATGTGGAAAAATTGAGTGAAGCTGGATGTCGTCTGTGTGTCGCGTGGAGATTTTCTAAGTTTATGGTCAATGTCAAGCGTTTTTTATTCATTTCACTTGTTTCGTGCATAAAAGTAACAGAGCCTATGCTTGCACACAGGCAAAGTGTCTTTTATTCATAGAGCGAGCGATTTGTGTTACATTTCACATGTTTTTCGGGCATTTTAACACTTTAAATTAAAATTTACGTTAAAATCCAATTCAATTAACATCACGAACTTTTTTATCTTTTTTTTAAGATTTTAAGTGTTTAAAATGTTGTAAAAAATTCAATAAAATGGATGATGATAATATTTTACTACTAATTGCATGACTTCAATTCATATTTTATGAAACCTCTGGCAAGAACTTTTTTGAAATGTATAAAAATTTATTTTATGTTTGAAATAAAATTTAAAAAAAAAAGTTTTTCACTCAATAAAATTATATGGTTTTCTGGCTTGGCATAACTTTGTCATTTGTATTTATCACGTCCAGACTTATTGTGTAACAAAAAAGGGGTTGCACAACATGCAGAGACATCATCAACGACGTAAAATGGATGTAAAGCAATTATTTTTTCTTTATCATACATATTTTTTTACGTAATTGATATTTTTTCTATTGTTTACCTCAATGAAAATTCTTTTTGACTGAATTGAAAGGTATTTCAATAGTAGCAGAGTGTAATATTGTATTTTTTTTCATTAAAATTCAGCCTACGATAATGACAATTGCACAAGTTTTATGCATTGAATTGCTTTTTTTAATCCATTTTGAATCGAGCACTTTGAAAATGTTCAAAAATATTCATATTCAAAACTTCAAGTCAAATTCACACACAAAAACTCATTTATATTAATCATCTAAATAAAAAAAAAACATCACTCCATTAATTTAAATTAGGAAACAAGAGACTATTTAATCATAATTTGCTTGTTTACCTTTCAATCCATTTTGATCGATAAATACCCTGCCCCAAATTCAATTCAAGGAATGTGATGAACAAAAGCACGAAAAACACGTTTAATTGAATTGAATTTAGTGCGAAGTATTTTTGTTTACGATATTTATTAGCAAAAAAAAGGAAATCATAGCACTTCATTTTCTGTAAAGTGTTTCTCGACCTTTTTCGTATCAATTTAAACAAATTAAGTTTGATTCACTTTATACATTGATGAATTTTTGATAACATTTTCCTGGAAACATGATTTCAGCATACATCGTAATTGGATAGACCTCATTTTAATTCCACATTCATACTTTATTACCTTCAACTTAAACTTTATTGTAACATCACACAGTTCATGATAATGATAATGTAATTGGAAAAGTTCTCTCTCTTTCTGATATTATTTCATATTAATAAAAAAAAAAAGTTAAAAAAAAAAATAAATCTAATTCAAAATAAACTTAACTTTATCAGAGTGCACGCTGTGAAAATAAAAAATTAGATCATTGCCCCGTTTTTACCATCATAAATTTATGTAACATTTGACATTTGACAGATTTTTATTAAGAATAAATAGCATCACATTATATTTTAAAGACAAATTTAAACGTGTACTTTTTTTGTACAATTTTCTAGTTTCGATGTTTTGCCTACATTTAAATTTCAATGTGAGAATGATACACGTAAAATAATGTTTTTTTTTTGAAATTTGTTAAAGATTTATGCAATTGCGAAAAAAACGTGATGTGTCAATGTGATTATTGTTGTTATAAGTTGAAAGAAAAGAAAAATAAAAGATAAATTGACATAATTTTTATGGAATAAATATATAAAAACAAGATTAAATGTCCTACATTATTGAGCTCATTTGGGATTTTTTTATGTTTATTTTAAATTAACCCATTGCAAGCATAGTAGGAAATTGTAGTAAAAAAACACAAATGTTTAAATTGATTTGATTTTGAGCAGGAGCGGATTGAAAATAACTAACGGCTCTCGCATTCTGTATGATTTTCTTTAAAATGTACGCTAAACTTAACTTTTACGAGACGTTCGATCACCCGTATGGCCAATTCGAAACTGACTTTGAGTGGAACCATAAGTAAAAGCCCCGCATTTTTGACTAAAATCCTAATTTCTGGATCAGCATGTCTCTATTTTTTTCCCAAACATTCCTGGAATGCCTAGTTATATGTCTTAAAAGCCACTCATAGGAAGAATTTAATAAGGATAAAATAGTTTTGTAATAACATGCGATGATAGAATGCACGGAAGAAAATAATTTCATGAAAGAAGAAAATTGAATTAGAATAACATCTAGAAAAATTGTAATAAACTCATATTTTATATTAAATTCCCACGATTTATTAACTTGGAGTATAATTTTTCATATTTTTTTTTTTAAATAAAATTAACTGAAGAAAATTGAAATCATTGAAGTCAAATAAGAGAAAAATTTAACATAAATCTTGATCCATCAAGCAAATTTCATTTCTAATTTTGTTCAAAATGACGTTGGAGGCACTTAAATTGTTCCAACTATCACTTAGAAGTAAAACAGTTCATAGTAAAAGTGTCGCTAGCTAAAATTCACTCATTCACTCATAAGAACTTTTTATGATAAAAAGCACTCTGTTTTTTTCAAGGCAGGAAAATACCAGAATTCAATTAATCTTTGTACATTGTGTCAAATATTGAATTCAATTCATATTTCATATTCCATTTAAATACATTTAAAAGTTTTTTCTCCTGAAATTTATTATTTATACACCTTTACGATAAATAAAATAAATTGAGAAACATCGAGTACAATTTTTTCTCTTTTTTTTCTATGAAAACGAATATCAATTGACTTCAATAAAATAAAAAAAAAACTTTCATAAAAAAATATCACAAATGGAAAATTTTTCTGACCAAAGGTTATTTTGAAATATGATACAATTTTTATTTAACTCATTTTTCACCGTTAGATGATTTTTTTTAGCAGTTTCGTTCAAATTACTCTTCATTTAAAAACTTTTTAGACCACAATAAAAATCACACAAGATCCCATTGATTCCATAACTCAAGCAGTATCATCATACGACTAATTTGACTAATTTTTTCATACACTCATATTATTGACCTTGTCAATTTCAACAATTTCTGTCCTTTATCATTACATTTTGAAATGTGATCATTTTAATTAATATTTATTGATAATTTTTTCCAGATTTTCTTCTTATTAAGCTGAAATCAATCTGATAACGATTTTCCATGTATTTTTTTTATATCAAAAACGAGTGAAGTCTCAAATTTCATTGGCAATTGCTGTTGTGACGTCTGTACATTTTTTTCCTTTTTATTTAATACTTTAATGAATAAGTAACGTAATTTATCACAGACCTTTTTGGCCGTTTCATATCTTTAATATAAATTTTTACCTATAATTAAACACTTTACACCATTTTTTTCCATGTAAATACCTTTCAATTTAATTTTAAACGTATTTTTGTACATATTTTTACCTTTTAAAAGCAACTAATTAATTTATTTATTTTTTTTTAAAAAAAGGGCCCGGAGGTGTCATTAATTAACTTATTTTTAAAAATAATTTCATATAAAAATAAGGAAAAGTTGATCATTTAAATGTTAAATGCAAAATATTTTTATCTGAGATATTACGCATTGAATTGGCATAAAATGAAAACTTTCTGTTATTGTCATGGAAATCTAGATGAATCTCTTCATATGTGGTACTTTTAAAAATAATAAAAAAAATAAAAAGTTTCATTGACAATGTTACATGTAAAGTGAAATGTATGAAAATAATTAAACTGACATTTAACCTCATAGCATCAGATCCAGGTATTAATTAATTTTACTCAGCGGTTTTCTGTAATTTACTGCAATTGTTTGTAAATAAAAAAAAATATAAATAATAATAATTTGTTTATTATAAAAGAGCTTATGGTACATGAATGAAAACCATCATTTCGCTTTACTTGTTTGTTTACATAGGATACCAGGCGCCTCCATTCATTGATTTATTCAAATTTATACAAAAATTATATGAGAGTAAAACGTTTGAATATTGTCTATGAAAATTTTATATTGCTTGAAGTTATAATTATTATTACTTCCTTATTTTAAATATTTTTATTCAATTTTTTTATTCATTTTCATTACAGTTCAAGACAAAAATGGTTGAGTTGAGGAGCTGTTTTTGTCTTAAATAATCATTTCACAAATGAATGAGATATTTTTGATGATAAAAATAGTACATTTAAAAGGTAAAGTTTACAATTTATCACTATGGATACCTCTGAATAATGGCAAAAGAGCAACAATCAAAATAATTGTATGTAGGTTTGAAGAATAGCAAAAATGAACCAATTTAAAGATAATTTTATTTTATTTTGGGTATTTTGTTTTGATTTATGTATTTTGTATTTTCAAAGAATTAATTATATTTTCTTGGAATTTTTGGGTATTTTAGTACGAAAAATATAAGCAAATGAGAACGAATTGGCTGAAAATGACATTTTTTAGTATATTGAGATATTTTTAAACGGATGGCAAGACGCAATTACACTGTAAATTACAAGCACCTTGAAAACTAATCGACTGTGGCCTATTTAATTTACTTGGTTTGACTCACATTTCAGACCATTCGATTTTTTTTTTTATATTTCATGATTTTTCCTTAAAACTTTCTGATATCCTTGAATAACATGGACATTGAACAGTGGACATTGACCGACGTGTGATACAAAATTTGAAAAATAATCATTTCTCGTTAAAGATAATTTTTTGTCTCAATTCACTAAAATGTCCTATGATTAAGGCAAAATAATACCACTATTTAATGAAATTTCAACCCACAGTCTGAAATGCCATTCAATGAAATATGACAACCGATTTTCTTTGAATTTCATTCAACCAATTTCCAAATATTCTTTTCTTCTCTTGAAACTTGAATTGAGTGAAGTATAAGCGAACTTTTTTCTTGTTGAACAGATATTTTATATTTTAATTATTCTGCTGAGTTTAATTGATTCTATAATTTGATGTGTTGTTTTTCTGTTTTTCTTTTTAATTACTCAAATGACATTGGAAAAAGATTACTCGTTTTTTTAGAAAAAAATATCAGATAGAATGGAAAAAAAATACTAATTCCTTTAACTTTAAAACTGGTTGCGAGAAGTTTTTTGGAAAATCTGTTAAAAATTGTTGTTTTTCAATTTTTAACGCCAAGAAATGTGCTCGAATGGGAACGGATTTGAAATATTCAACATAATTCACTTAAATTTAGATCAAACACAACATTAAAACTAAGCTGCTCAGTAAAAGTTCATATCATCAAATTTGATTCATCATATATTTCCATTTTTAATGTAAAATTGTTGATTTATTACATGAAATTCTGAAAATGCATTTCATTCTTTTGACATTCATCGTACATATTTAACATAAAATGAAAAAAAAATTCTCTTCAAACGAAGTACCATCAACTCAAAACATCAAAAACATCATCGTATAATAAAATTACAATATGAAATAATAAAACTAATAAGAAAATAATGGCACTATGGCATATCACTCGTGGCATCATCTCTCAGCACTATATGATCCATAATAACAATAATCAATTATCATACTGTCCTGGAGATTACGGGAAAAAATATTATTCTAACGCTGTTATATCTTATATTTTAATGTCTATTATAATATAAAATTCAAAGAAAAATCCATATAAAACATATTATAATAATATGATATTAGAAGGAAATAATGATTATATGTAATTAAATGGAGACGACTGGTCCATTATAAGAAGAAGAAAGACAAAAATTGATCAAATTACGTTATCAAATTAATCTGCAACATATCATCACATTGACACGTTTTTGACATTCATTTTCATTTTTATTTGATGTGTATTGTCTAGCAAAGAAATTTTATTTTCATTAAATGAAACCTGTTATGTATTGAGGGTTAACGATAAAAAAACATCAATTGAAGTGAATTCGACTTTTATGAATGGATACAGTCGAAATTCCTTGAATTTCTTCACATAATTTAACACTGTTGACTGATAATTATTTTAATTACAATTAATGAGAAAACGAATTCAGATATTTCCTGTGTTTTTTTTTTAATTGTGCTTTTTAAAAGTTCTCTCAATTGTAATAATATGAATCATGGGATTTTCGTTGTACTTTGAATGGTATTACTTTGTTTATTTGTTTTACTTATTTTTTCGTGGATTATTTATACATTGGTTCAAATATTTGTTTTTATGTGAGGTCATGATATTTTTAGTCACATTAAGCGAATAAATCTTCATTACAGTAATGATATGAGATAATATGGGATCAATTTGGCTTACAATGTGACGCAGAGATAATTTTATACGTAAAAACGGTCTTTAATGGAATTTCCGGGATAAAATGTGTTGTGAAATAGTCCACAGGGTAAATTTATGGAAATTTAATGTTGAATCTTTGAAAAAAAGAACCATGAAACGCCTACCTGAATATCTATTTGCAACGAATTCCCAGGCAATTATTTGAAAACCACTATATTTTTTTTTTATTTCTGTTATTTCTTATAAAGTACTCAAAGCTCCTTAAAAGTTTATTTATAGTAATGATAAAACTGCATTCCTTGAAAAAAAAACAGTTCACTTCACTTCACTTTATGCAGTTAAAATTAAATTTCACCCTTAAAACATCTGATAAATTGAAATGCAAACAGATGTCCTCTTAAAAATATTTTTATTTTTATTCCATGAATTTTTTGTATTTAAATTTTTTGATGCAAAAAATTGCTTTTTATATAAAAATCATTCTAATGAGCATATTTTTCTACTTCAGTTATCAAAAGATTCGTTATTTTTTTTTTTTGTAATTTCATTTCAAAGCAATCAGATAAAAATGCATTATGCCGGTTTCTGTCAATAAAACAAACTTCAGGTAATAAGAAGAAGATGAAATGTATAAAATTTTGTAATTTAAACACTTTATTTTGATATTAATTTTTTTCAGTTATCATAAAATATTTAATTTCTCTAACGGAAAATTGAACATATGGCAACACAATATTTAGATATTATTTTTTTCTGTATCGCATTTACGTAGGTTGTGTTTTTTTTTCTCGTATTATACTGTTATCAATTCACTTCTCTTATCACTTTGTATGGAATGTTATTTTCCTTTTATGATTAAAAGAAAAACAAAATAACAGGACAATTTTTATCATCTGATTCAACGAAAAGCCGTAAACAGACTGAAAAGATATGAATGAAAGGAAATTGTATTTAACAATTTTTTTTAATGTTATTTTATTTTACGATATGCGAATTGAATGGTTTTTGTATCAGAGGCGGGTGGTGATAACATGCACAAGCGTAGTAACTTGATTACTTGAACGAGAATGTGGTGTTTTGATAAATGCAAGTGATAAGAAAAATAAATATTATTGCTATAAATGTAGTAGAAAATGATTTAAATGTTAGAGGAATGTTGTTTTTCTTGTACATTTTTTTTTGCTTTGACATGAAATTTCTCTTACGGTTTGAGAGAAAAACATGAAATTCCTCTCTTAATTTAATTAGCATGGTGAAAATTCGTTTATGTTACCTCTTAAGTCAACATTTAATGTTTAAATGTTATTTAGGAATTGTCACTTAAAAGGAAGGAGATTCTGAATTTGACTCTGACTTTATATAATATTATCTGCATCTTCCAATATGTGAATTGAGCAACGTTGTGGGTTATTGAAGTAGGATTTTGAGTCTGGTGAAATCTGAATTTTGTATGCATTGAACGTCATTATCACGTTTCAATAAAAAAAATTCAATGGATAATTCTTTTTAGCTCTTTGTCTCGAAATTTTTTTTCAAGTAAATTTAAATGAAAATCCTCTTTTAGCATCATTTAGTCCACGTGTCATATTATAATGTGTCATTTCACATACCGTGATCCATTCAGTGAGCTTCCAAATTTCCATAATTTCTTGAATTTTCATACAAAATCATCAATTTCGATAAAAAATAAACGCGATTAACACAAAATGCACTTTTGTATGTTAACAATGAAAAAATTTAAATTACAGCAATTCAAAATTTTGTGTAAAAAAATTATTTGTTTCTTTTCGTATGATAAAACGCGGCATTCAACGTGATTTTTTGTATTGTATTTCATAATCAACATTTCTAGAAAAAAAAATTAATGGGCTGTCAAATGCAATTTTATTTTTTTTTTAAATAAACTCAACCACACATTTAAGAAATGTAAAAAATCTTTTTCATGAAATTCAATTCAAATAACATAAGGGTTGCAAAGAGAAAGGATTTCGATTTCATTCACAATGGACCCGTCTGTAAGTCTGAGTGCTGATTATCCTCTGAGATCGCCCTAGAAATGTAATCTGAAAGATTTCAATTAGGTTTTTTCAAAGAAACTCCCTTCTGATTGTGTTGACAGGGTAAAACAAAGACCCTCTCATGATAATAACAGAGATACAGGACAGGTCCGAAAACTCAGCCTGAGTGCAGGTAAATTTTCAATGAAACTTCATTTTAGTTAGGGCCTTACCTAAATATATCATTAGATTCAAATGAGAAAAAAAACCTTGAAATTTCATATTGTTTTTTATTCAAAAAAAAAGGAAAATCAAAATTAATTTCAAGTAATGAACAAACTTAACTTATTTTTAAAAGTAATTTAATTTAATATTTCTCAGTAAACAAACAAATCTTAATAATTAAAATCCATTTTAATAATAATTTAAAGATATATGGCCTTTTAATCTTATTTTAGTGTGGCATGGTGCATGTTATGTTACTACCATAGAATTTTCTTATCTACAATCACTTAAACCCCCTTTTCTACGTTCAAAATATAGCAAAAGTAAGGGAAATATTTTTCTGTACATTTAATTTTACAGGAAAATTGATAAATTTATTTAACTTATTTTTAATTAAACTTTTGTTTTAAAGGATATGATCGATCATTGATTAAATATTTATGTTCATGATTCATGAGCAACTAAATTTTATTATTTTTTTATACAAATTTTATATTGACTTGCATTTCAATTTAATTTTTTTTTAAATCTTAATCGTATTTTTATCGTTACTTATAGAGTTTGTACCTTTTCGTTAGCGTTTTTATTTTAACTATATTTGCTTTTCATTTTTTTTACTTTAATTTTATTGTTAGTTTACAACACTCATATCAATCGTTCGTTTATAATTAAATTAAAAAAAAATATTTAATACTTTTCATTTATATTTTACATATTTTTTTTCGTTATTTTAATAGAATAATAAAAATAAATAAGATAACTTATTAAAGTGAAAAATCAAGGAAAATCAACACAAGTGATTTTAATAAAAAAAAAACATTAACTTAAATTTAACAAAACATGGCAAACGTCTTAATTTAAATTTAATTAAATAAATTAATGTCATAGAACTGAAAAATATTTTTTTAAACATATCTTTTAATTTTTTGAAATTGTTTTGCATTCGTGACCATTCATTTTTTTATTAGGGTTTTAATTTTTTTATTTGTAAGGCACTAAATTTTATTTTTCCTTGCAAAATTGAGTAAAAAATTTAAGTAAATGTTAGAGATGTGTTATATTTGTCTAGAAATTTCGTTTTTTTATTTTATAATAATTTGTTTGAAAAATAATGATAAGAAATTTTTCATTTTATAGTACAGTTCAAAAAAGTTTCATTTCCTCAATGGAAAAATTACAATTAAAAATTATTTTTAGGGTTTAAAAACACAAAATTAATATTTTTTCTTTGTTTTAAATATAAAGTTAAAATCAATTAGGAATTTCTCATTTGAATATTAATATCTAATGTAATGGCGTGTCATCAATTTGATGAAATGTTAACGGTTTCAGTGAATTCTGTGATTAATTGGTTTGGAATTGGCGAGGCGGTATTTTCTCCGTGAATTCGACTACTTCGAATTGTTGATAAATTTGGTGTTGTATTTGAACATGGTCTGTCACGACATGGAGGTGAAGTGGGATTTAGTCCATAATGGATGTGATCACCATGACTTGTGGTCCATACGTTGTTGCTTGCTGACTGAGATCGTCTGGAATTGAAATTAAATTTTGAATTAATGAACGTTTAAAAAAATGAAACTGTGTTACCTTGGTGCAAATTGTTGTGAGAAAACAGCTTTGGTCGCAACACGTTTTCCACTGTGCCATCTTCGAACAACGTACTTCATCCGTTCAATGGCGATGACAACGTACACAGCGCCTCTAAATGTAGGCTTTCTCTTAGGTGGTTTTTTCTCATTTCCAAGCATTGATATTGCTTTGGCTTCATTTTCTTCGTAAACGGCAAGCACCATCAATAAATATCGTTTTTGATGCACTAACGCTTTGCGATAACTCTCTGTTCTCAAATATTTACCGAACAAATGATTGGCTCTCTCTTCCAAATCTGATCTTGGATAGAAGTTTGCTCCATCTTGTTCAAGTTCAATGATTCGCTTTTGCAAATCTCGTCTTTCCTCTGAGAGAATTTGCATTGTCTCCACTAATTGTCGATTTTCTTTGGCATTTTCAGTTAAAAGTCGATTCATTTCACGTAATTTTTCCATAAATTGTTCCGGAACTGCACAATCAAGATTCGCCTGAGATAGAGCTTCTGCATATTTGGCCTCTCGTTGAGCACCACGTTCAATGTCCTGTTTCAATCGTGCAATTGTCTCACAGAGAGAATCACGTTCTTTCTCCACCTCTTTAAGTTTCTCCTTGACACCATGCAAATCTGTCGCAGTTTTACTTGATTCTACAATTTCTTTGCCTCGTCGCACTGATCGACGAGAATCCAATTCTTGCATTTGAACTAAACGCTGTTCCAATGACTCAATTTCACGCTGTGATAACATAAGTTTTTCCTGTGTGTGATCTAATTCATTTTCAAGCATTTCCTTATCTTTACTAATACGAGTCACTTCTCTCTTCATATTCTCAATGTATTCATTTCTTTCACTGATATCTGATTCGAATCTTTGACGTTCACGTTCAAGAATATTTTGCATGTCAATGACTCTTTCACGTTCGCGTTCCTTTTGTGCTGTTAACATTTTAATTTCAGATTCCAGTCGTGAAATGGCCTCTGAATCAAAATCACTTGAACGATGGAATTTCTTTGGTGATTCCAAAGGTGATCGCATCATAATATAATTATCGAACGATTTAGTACGTTGCACTCCAGCTAAATGATCGCTTTTAGCACGCTCCTTTTCAAGAGCCTCCTGTAATGCTGCTTCGTTATCTAGAGCAGCATCTAAACGAATTCTCAATGCTTGAATTAAATTTGCATCTTGATTTGCCATAGAATTTGATTGTTTCCGTTCTGTATCGAGAATCATTTGCAATTTCATGCCATTATCTTTTTCAATGTCATAACAGCGTTTAAGCTCATTAAAGTCACTTTGCAGGTCATCACGAATCTGCATAAGATTTTGACATTTTTGTATTTCTTGGTCGAGTAATGATTTGAGTTCAGTTAATCTGGCATCAAGTGTGTCACTTTGTTTTTGCAAGTCTTGCGAATCCTGAGAATGTTCACCACCACCAAGAATGCATTTCAAGCGTTCAAGTTCAGTCTTTAATTCCAAATTCTCATTTTGAGCTTCTTGTAATTGTGCACTAATTACAGATAATTCACCTCCCGATGTATTTCTTATCAGGGCATCTTTTTGATGGATACATTGCTTAAGTATTTCAATTTCCTTTGTCGCTTCAACAAGATCAATTTTCATTTTTTCGCACGAGATCAATTTATCAGTTAATTTTTGTTTAGTTTCATGTAGTTCATTTTTCATTCTATGCAAATCACCCTCCAAACTACTATTGTCACGCTCTGCTTTTGCATGATTTGTCGCGTCTTTCTCCAATTTCGACAGTAACTCATCTTTATGTGATATTATTTTGTTCAATGAATCAACTTGTTGTGTCAGTGTATCAATTTGGAACATTAATCTCTTAGTAATGTCTGATTTACGCATTCGTTCAATCTCAAGTTGCAATGTCTCACATTCGGCCGCCTTTGAATCACTCTTATCCTGTAAAATTGCTATTTCTTCATTTCTTGACTCCATTTCGGTCTGGAATTGGCGTAACTTGGCATTTAGATCCTCAATTTCACGTGACTTGTATTTGAGTTCAACTTCAATTTTTTGCATTTCTGATACCTTGATACGAAGATCATTGATTTCAGCTTGAAGCTCTTTACGCTCATTGACTATGCCGTCAACCTTGTCCTTGGATTCAACACTAAATTGGTCTAATTCAAGTTTGAGACTTTCGATTTCTTTTTCGAGAATTGGAACACGTGCTGCTTGTTTACGCAATTCTTCGATTTCTTCTTTTTGTGGTTCTTCAGCAATTTGTGATAAGTCTTCGTCTGTGATTTCTTCAATGATAGCAGGAGTTCCCAAGAGATTTTCTCTTCTCAATCTAACACTAGAAGCCGTTTCTTCTGCTAGACTGAAATTGATGTGACGTGGTTGCATGTCCGGTGTAACTGAGTTAGCATCTTTTGGATAATCAGACATATTTGGGTAGAACTCGGGACGAGCAAATGTTGAATTGTCTTTCCGTGATGTCGAAGCACGTGGTCCAAATAAGGTATCTGTTGTTGTTGCGGTTCTTTGAGTTGAATTGAAGTGTTTTGATGAGGTTTCCTGTTAAATTAAGATCAAAATATTAGTTTGATTGCATTTTGTGGAGTTTTTAAAAAAATAAAATGTGCTGATACTAATGCAATGTGATATTTTTTTGTTTGAATTCAAATTTTAATACAAAAAATTGCTTTTACAAAGAAAGCGACAATCATTTGAATGCACAAAGACTACAATGATTTAAATTCTCAACATTAAAATAACCTTAATAGTCACAAAGCAAAAGTCTCCCATGAACAGCTATAAAATTTGATATAATTTTATATTTTTTAGACATTTGAACGTGGACTTTTAATAAGAAAAATTAATTTTCAATAAACTTACCATTGGGAATCCATGTAAGCTAGCACCTGGTATAGCAAAATCGTTACTTCGCTCCTGGGCTTGAGCTTGTCGTCGCATTACATCAGGTTCGTCATATTCTGACAGTGAAATGATATCACTCAAAGTTCTCGCACTTTTTTGATCATCAAGTCCAGTCTCATTCTTACTCGGATTCTGTTTATCAAACAGATGTGCGTATGTTTGCAATTCACGCTCTTTTGCCATCAATTTCTCTTTCAAATGATCAATTTCCTCATTTTTATCTGACAACATCGTTTCAATGAGATCCGGAATCGCCAATTTATTGATCATCTCATTTTTAATTTTATCACGCAAAGCTTCATTGTCTTCCTTTTGTTGACGTAAATTATTCTCCAATTTTTGAATGTGTTCCGCCGTTTCATTCATTGGACGTATGGCCAATTCAACTTCTAGCCTTTCAATGGCATTTTTACTGTTTTCAAGTGCGGTGTTTAAGTTTTTGATTTGATTATCACGTGCAATGAGAGTTTCCTTGAGATTTGTCACCTCATTTTGTAAATCATGTACACGAATATTGAGATCTGATGTGCCTTGACGATGAAGTTCCTCGGCACGTAAGCGCTGTTCGTCTAATCGTGATTGAAGTGACGAAATTCGAGCAAGTTGTTCGGACATGCGTTCTTGTAAAATGTCACGCTCATTTTGAAGTTCCTATGGGAAGAAAATTTAAATAAAAAAAATATAAATTAAAATTTCACTTGAAATTCGTCAAACTTACACTCAGCACTGATTCCATTACACATTAAAAAAATAAATATTTTGTCTCATTCTAAGTTTTAATTTAATTAAAAAATTTCATTTTAAAATGTAAATAAACAATAAATTTCCCCTTTAAAATAAAATTACAAAAATGTAATGTTATTATTTTAAATAAACAGCTGTCTTCATTTCACTTTTGTACAATGTGTGTAAGAAATTTACATTGAAAAAAAAATATTATTGCTTACGTTGTTGATTTGTATTTAAATCGACTTCAAATACTACACTGATCATCTTCATACATTTTTGTAGTAAATCAATGACATACATGAGTAAATTTTATAGCATTCGATAAGAGTTTTAACATATGAATGTGTTTTAATAGAAAAATACACACACAAATTACGTCATGGATCATCTAAAATTCACATTGAAATTTAAAAAAAAAATGGGAGAGATTTTTTGAAAATGAAGCGTGTCTAGTGATCGTCACGTCAATTCATAAATTTTTTAGATTTTGTGTATGTTGGATGTCGTTGCACTTTGGCTCTGTTGAACATAATTTTTATTTGAATGATATCATAAATTTAAAAATGAAATCACTTTCTTTAATTCAAATAAAGAGACTCAATTATGGGCCCTTATGGGTCAAAAAATTCACATTTTACAGACATTAAATTAAAAAAAAAATGAAACGTAATTTTAAGCAATTTCAACAAGTGCATTTTCGGAAATTGATATCAATTTGAAAGAAAGAATTTGAATCAAAAAATTCCTGACCACGAATCTTAAGACGCTTTCAACAATTTAAATTTAATAATACCCAAACGGACATAAAAGTGTGCACAATATTACATTTTTTCTAAAATCGACAGGAAATTTTTCCCTGTTCATTTCTGGCAACCATTCAATAAAAAAACACTTCAAGGCTGACAATCCATTAATTTGTCAATTACCTGAGCAGTAAATGAGACATTTTTTGTTTAAATTTTCACTTTTTTTGATCAATTCGCACAACACACAAAGAATGAAATTTTAAAAATCGAATTTTAATGATTCATTTTCTTCAAGTCTCAAAAAAATACTCACCGAAACAGTGACTCTCGAACTAACAATCTGCATTTCCAGATCTTTAATTCTCTTCACAGCAGCTTCCTCTGCCCTCGAATGTTTCGCCAACTTCTCAATGATTCTTTGCACTTCATCTACGGGTAACGATCCCGGTTCAAGTGGTAACGAATCCAACTTCTTAATTGGTGAATCCTGGTGGGAAATATCTTCAGATGGACTGCTGCACGAAGCTGAACAAACATCAGCGTGCAATGACTCAAGGAATTTTGTTTTGCGATCAAGGGTCGTTTCAATTACTCGCAAATTATCCGAAATTGTTTCAAGGACAATACTTTGCTCTCCACTTGGACGCAATTTTTTCAATTCACCCTCAAGGTAAGTGATGCGTTCAAGGAAAGCTTTTTCATCCATATTCAGTCTTAGTGTTTCAACCTCATTTGTGAGTGTATCATTTGCTGTATTTTGAGCATCGATGTAAGCCTCAAGCTCTTTGATACGATCACAATAAATCGCTTCTTGAGTTGTCCGTGACTCGATTTGATTCTCCAATTCTGTGATTATTTCACGGAGATCATAAATTTTGTTGAGTGAGTCCTTGAGATCACTTTCGAGCTTCGATCGCTTATCTTCACTCTCCGTGATTTCTTGTTGTAATGATTCAATTTGTTGTTTCATTTGATCAACCTTTGAAAATACGAGGAAATTTTAATAGAAATTACTTTTAAATTAAGAATAAATCAGATTTTTTTTTTTAAATCTACTCTAATATTTACGTTAAATTAAAGGAAAAAGTTGTAAAAAAAAAGCATTTACGTCCTACTCTAATCCATAAAATAATAAAATTCTAATTCTAATAAATTACATTTTTTTTTTCTTTTAAGGTCGTCAAAACTTACTTGTGCTAATACTTGCTCATGACTAATGCACAACTCTCCATATAGCTCCTACAGTAATTTGTTTTTTTTAAGGATTATTTTTAAGTGTTCAATTGATGTATTTTTTTTTTCAATTGTGTTTCAAAGCAAAATGTGTGGTGAGACAAAACATGAAAGAAAAATAAAGCAATGAACAAAAATTTCACATTTTAGGTGAAAATTGTGATTTTTTATTGGTTACAACGGACAATTTTCTTGGTGAAATGTGAATTGACACAGCAAATGAGTGCATAAGCCTGATTTTTAACAGTTTTTTTTTTAAATTGAAATGAAATGATGATGCGTGTGATTGTGTGACGATTAGCTCAAATTCAAATTTTGGGTCTCCGTTTAAGATTTATGTTATTGAAATGAATTAAGACGATGAAAGAAGTTTTTAATTTAAGTTAAAATACAACCACTAAATGCCCCATAAAGAGTTGAAATAAATGAAGAAATTACACTAAAAATACATTTTTTTCATAATAGAACAGTTTTTGATAGAATCAGGTAAGAGAATGAAATTTAGGTTAGTACTGAAAGTTTTTTACTGCATTTAAATCATAATTTTGCTTATTAAATCAATAAAAATCCAATCAAACACCAAGATTTACGTGTGAAAGTGAAAAAAAGTCATTAAAAAGTTTACAATGTGCAATGTTTCGTGATTTTAATGTGAAAAAAAATGAAAAGTAATTTCATACCTCTTTTTCCGTGCGTTCATGGACACCTCGTTCCTTGTCCCTGTCCCGTATAACTGCCTTTAAGCGTTCAATTTCTTTTGTGAAGTCATCACGCTCATGCTCACGTTCAGCTGCCTGTTCTTCAAGGAATTTGCGAGTTGCTTTAAGCTGTTTGTCAGCCGCCTCAATCTAATTTACATTTTTATTTAATTTTTTTTTTTAGTATGATGCAATGAAATTTTGAAACGAAAAATGACGTTGATGCAACACAGCAGAGGAAATCAGCAACATAAACATACACAGTTTGGATATTTTTTTAGCAGCATGGATAATAAAAGGGAATATAAAAACAAAAATTAGTGACATTTTACAAAAAATTACATAAAAATTAGTAAAATTTGAATTAAAATGCAATAGGAATTTCATATTTTAAAGGATTTAAAGGACAAATCACACTCTTCCTTCACCAATAACAGAAAAAATGACGTGACATTGGGTTTTTGTGCAATAATTTACTTTACCTGTTCACAACTTTCATAACAGGCGCAACAATTACTGTGAGCTATGTGAATTTTACATTTTCTACTACTAACTACGTCTTTTAGTGTTTTTGTATTAGTTTGAATGTGTTTCTGTTTCAATAAAAATATAAATTGATGAAGGAATTTTCAAAATTGAAGGGATTTAAAAGGAAATTTGGGTTTAAACATGCAATTACAAGTATAAATTTACTGACCTGTAGTTTCAAATCGTCCTCGCCTTGTTTGCCTTCCTCGAAATATCGATCACTTTCACGACAAAAATCTTCAATTAATTGCAGCAATTGACTATTATTATTTGACGAACTATTTTCCGATGGCGTTAAAAACGATTTTGCCCGTTCTTGTAATTCAAGTAAACTAGTGGCATGTGATTTGATTGGTTGTCCCATTGGATTTACACCATAACCCTCACTTATCATTTCCTTGTTTGACTCTAAACTGACGAGTTGTTGTTTGACGTCTTTCAGTTCTTGTGCTAAGCTATCGTGGCGTGAGAGGGTTTCGGCAAGTTCTGTTTCCAAGCTACGACGCTCATCTTCGGATTTTAGTAGGCGATTTTTGAGTTCGTGTAATTTGACGTTAAGTTCACTTTTTGGCTCGAAACTTATGCTAGCGATATCTTCGGAGGTAAATATTGGGAGACTGTTTGTCGGTGGCACTTCAATTCTGGCATATCTTTGTTGATTTACTGTAATGGCATTGTCATCAAGGGATTTTGTTGCTGCAATAGCTACAGAACGTTTTTTACTGCTTTTCAGTCCATCTTCTTCCTCACAACTATCACTTTTATCTGACATTTTCTCGTCATCCTTGTACTTGCAAAGTTGTTGACTCAATCCAAGTAAATGACACGCTTCTTTCTTCAACTTTTCAAGGCAATCCTCGACATTGACGTCATATTCCTGATCTTGTCCTGATTTCTTTGAAAGTAGACTCATAATTGATGGTTCTTCGATTAGTGATAAAATTCCTGACATATCAGCAGCATATTTAACAAATTTCTTAGAGGTATTTGAAACCGTTGATATCACAGATTCATTAATGACTGTTTTGTTAATTTCATTTTCTTGAATTTCCTCAATTTGGGCTTGATCTTCCAAGGCAGTCGATGTCTCAAGTAGTGCCTGATCAGCATATCGTTGTAATTCCTCAAATAATGTGGCATTCAAATCATTCTCATATACACTAAAATATTTGGCAAGTTCACCCAAAACCCATCTCAGGGTGGATGAGAGTTCTCTCAGCGTATCACGTTCATTGATGATTTTATCCAAATCACGACTAGAATCAAATTTGTTCTGTCTCTTTAGTTTTTGCTGTAATTTCCATTCGTAATCTGATTTTATACGGGCCATTTCTTCGGCATGTTGTATCTTGAGTTGGGTAATTTCTAATTGACTTTTTGCTGTGAACTGTTCACGTAGCAAAAGGAATTCACGAGGCCAATCACTTTCTTTGGGGGCTTTATCCGAAGCAAGCGCCTGTAAAATGAAAAAAACAACACAAAACAAATAAATATCAAATAAGAATTTCATTATTTATTTACAAAATTTTATGTTGTGGTTCAAGTGTTTACGATTATTATTATTTTATAAGAAAATAAACTTTCAATATTAAATAAATAAACTTTTACATTCATTGGAAATTCAAAACAGAAGAATTTAAATTCTCAATCACACATTTCGCTCATTAATCTGAATGAAATTAAAAATGAAATGCAACATTAATTTCATCTCCAGCTGGTTAATTGCAACACTGCACCAAATAAAATGTTTTAAAATAATTGAAATTCATATGAAAATGTGTTTTTTCATCATCGATTCAGATCAAAACGTGTGTGTCTCGAGTCACGTCTAATTAGTGATGCAACATTTGATGTTTTTCCTTTAATGAAAATTTATGTTCGCTTCCTCGTGATTCGTGCTTGTATGTTTCGTATTTCAAAAAAATTAATTAAAAAGAAAATAAATTTTCTTGATATTTCTTTATATTTGAGAAATGGAAGAAAATAATGATTTTTTGTGATGATATGTCTAAAAATATTTTAATGTCTTTATTTTTGAAATGAAATGAAATGAAATGAAATGAGAGAAAAAAGATACTTTTATGTTAAAGGAAGTCAAGTATTATTTCACTCTGTTATAAAAATAGACATTTTTAATACCTTTTTACATATAATTTCATATTTAACTAAAGAAAATTTTCTGTTATTAAATAATTTCATGTCTGATATTTGAGATATTTTAATTTTAAATTTCCCGGTATTGCATTTTCTTGTCGAAAGAAATCTTCAGGATTAATTTGAACGAGAATTTGGTAATGAACTTGAAATTCAAAATCAAAGGAATAATTATGAATATCACGGTAACTGTCATTGTCATGAACCGTTTTGAGAATATTTTCTTGATTCATGGGTTATAAAATGATTGTTTGTTTGAGGAATTGAAAGCTTATGTAAACATCCATTAAATGGAAATGGAAAAATGAGATAAAATTGAAATGAAAAAAAAAATTGGTAGATGTGATGAACGAAAACTATTAAATTTGTTTAAAGGGCGTCAATTGTTATTTTTGGAAAACGTTAAAAATGATTTATTGTCAGTCGTAAAGTTAGTCTACTAAAAAAGTTGATAAACTCCAAATTTATGACCAGGTTCGTACAAAGAACAATTTTGTTCGAAAATTTAAATTTCCAGTCCAATTTATGTTTCTCGTTCTTTCATTTCTGAGCCTTGACAACTGTAACGCGTCAGTGTGCATTTTCTGTTCGATTTTTTTTTTTAATCATAATAAAAAAACATCTCCCGTAGATTTTTTTTCAATAAAATCATCATTGATTATTTCAATTTAATATCATCACAAAAATGAGATAACTTTCATCCATAAAAAATATTGTTTCATTGTGACATCATTTTATCACAAAATTTTCTTTAAATTTCCTGTTTCTTTACATTTAATTTCCTTTCTGTTATTCAACACTAATTTTTGTCTAAATTTAATTTTAAATTTAACACATTTAAGACTAAAATTCAACAATAACATCCGGAATAACATCCAGACATGAAACATAAAATAATTCCTTGATCCATTACCTCACTTAATGCCAAATATGTTCAAGTAGGGTATCTTGTTGAAAGATATCAGATCACAATTTAATTAACTCATTTATGAGTAAGATATTCAAAATATTCAATAAAAAATTTAAAATTAAAAACAGATTGCCTTTGACTCAAGTGCTGTGCTGTGGTTTTGGTTAAAATGAGCAAAAACAAAACATAAAGTTAATAATAAAAGATTATTTTTTGTTTATCATCAAATTGTACTCATTTTGATCCCATTAACATGAAAAAAATCAGCATATGAATTTTTTTATCGTAAAAATTGAAAAATTTGTATTTTGAATGTTGTACTGAAAGTTCTTTGAATCTGAAAGGGGGTGAAAAGGAGCATTAAATAAGCTATTTAGAGCTTCAAGTGCCGTCTTGTACTTGTAAAGGTCGATCATGACCCCAATTAAGACCGTAGGGCCTTATTTGCTCAGAATAATTCCATAAATTGTTCTTTTATCAGTTACATTGCACACACACGGAATACGATAAACACAATTCAGTCGTTATATTAATAAAAATTATCAACTTCCGTTATTTGTCATGAATATCCAAAGCATTTGCAATCCATGATATTCCAATACTGATAACAAAAAAGGGGATAGACGTCATTTATTTTTTAATAAAATTTCAAGGAACATTTAAAAATGAAAAATCTTACATAAAAAGACCAAAATCTTACATGTTAAATTATGAAACAATGACCCTTAAATTGAACATAAATGAAACATATTTTTGTAATTTCATGCAACATAAAACGAAAACTATTTTGTATCCAAAAATAAATTCATGAAATTTATGCGGGATATGTTCATTTTATTTTTTTTTTAATTTGATTACATTTCATTACACTGAATTGCATTACATTGGATTGCGTCAATATTCCATTAGACATTACATAAACAAAATAAAACAATAATAAAAATAAAATGGAACATGAAATTGATTGAAAACGCCATTTGACTCTAGAAGACTCTGACAAGTCTTAATTTATTTTTGAAGATTTTATAAAAGAAATTTCATGTCATGTCTTTTGAATGGAAATTTTACGGAAATGATAAAATAAAAATAAATTGAATGCAATTCAATTGAAATAAACTTTTTTTTTTTCAGTTTAACGGTCAAAAACTGTTTTGTGTCATAATTTGACATACGTTATTTCTTAATAAATCAAATCATTTCATATCAAGTTCATGCAAATTTGACACAAATAAAAAATTTTTTAATCGAAAGTAATAAAAATCAATTTTCATGTCAATGAAGTAATTGTGATATGGAGGTACTTGCACTTATGATTTTATTGGTAAACAAAGCAAGATAAATAAATATTTGAAAAAAAAACCGTTGGTGACATTCAATGGTGATTCAACTGAAAACGCTCTGAGGCAACTAAGAGTTAAAAAGTACTTGAAATATGCTCGTTACCCATAAAAAATACTTCCTTGTTTAAATTTTTTCTGTTTTTTGTTCAATTTAAATTTATGTTTCACATGCCACTCTAATTTTTCTTACAAATTCACATAAAACTGAGAATTCAACATAATTTGATCCACTTTTCAATTGTTTGTTGGCACTAAATCACTTTACACATGAAAAAAAACATAATTTTTCGTAAACACACACATAAATTTGTTCAGACGAAAACAATCCTTCAACTATAAAAAAATATTACGATATAAAATATGCGTTTCAACGGAAAATTTTCAAGTTATTGTGTGTTTTTGTGCAAAAATAAATAATCTCATGTGTGATTTTCTTTAAAAAAAATCTATTTTTTTCTGTAAAGTGAATTTTCACGTATTTCGAATGCAAAATTTTGACCTGGTCACTGTAATTTGTTTTCATTTTCAAGTCAAAATACAATTTTTTTCTCTCATTTCAACACCCACACATGGAAAATGTTATTATTCAATTTGTAACGTACCAGTTTAATAATTTTCTTTCTCAGATGTTTTCCTTTTATAATGAATCAAATCTTGAATCACTTCTATTTAAAAAAGCCCTTTGTTTTAACTTCAAAAGTTTTAACTTTAATTTATTATTTATGTTAGATGAAAATATAAACAAACGTTTTTCCTTTTACTGAAAATTAATAGAAAAACACGTTTTTAATCTTAATTCAATTTCCGTCACAACAATGTCTAGTGTGTGAGTGCGAGTATGTGTAAATTTTATTTCTTTTATTTTTTTTAATATTATTTTGTTTTTTTTCACATTAAATTTAATTTCATTATAAAAATGTGTTTTATTTTTATTTTTTTGTGAGAATACCGCAAAGTAAAATAACAAACCGGCTTCTTTGAAATTCAAAAATAAACTGATTCATTTCTCGTATGATGATGAATTGGTGTGCTCAGAATGTATTTAAATGAAATGAAAATTAAGTTGAATTGAATTGAA
The DNA here is from genome assembly GCA_900002565.1 of Culicoides sonorensis. Taxonomy (NCBI): domain Eukaryota; kingdom Metazoa; phylum Arthropoda; class Insecta; order Diptera; family Ceratopogonidae; genus Culicoides; species Culicoides sonorensis. The sequence goes on along the minus strand of LN483517.1, from coordinate 92,826 downwards.
TGGAAGTGAGAGAAAAATGATCATTTGTATCATATGTTCTAAGACTGAGTTCTTGTTTAAATGGAAGTGAAAATGAAAGTCAATTGAATACAGGTTTGTTGGATGAAATTTGGGTGGATCTTAAGATAGTTCATGGAATATGAAAAGAAATAGGAAAGAAACCTGGAACCGTGCTCTAAGAATACTATCGAGCAATGATTCAAATCGTGACCTTGAATCAATCAAAAGATTGAAAATTGTTGGAAAGTTAGTTCAAAAACCTTAGTTGGGTGTGAAATTTTCATATCAGACTTGAATTAAATCAAAACTTCAATCAGGCTCAGTCTCAGAAATAAACAAAATTTACTTGAACATCAAAATTTTCCGTATATTAACGCTCCTAAGAGACAATTTCAATTCAAAACAGAGAATATGCGATTAAAACAGTAAGAGAAAATCTTAAATTAGAATTCAAAACAAAAATAATACGAGTATTTCCCCTTTTCCTTTTAAATAAATTCAAGAGCGAATGAAGATAAAGAGCAACGATCTATAAAAATTTATTTTATAAAAGTAAATGAACAAACAAAAAGAGATCACACATGATAATAATAATAATAAAAATGAGTTCCATTCATCCATAATGCAATGAAATGTGTTATCAATTGTAAGTTATTCTTACTAATTCTCTAAGATTACATGCGTGTGTTGAGTCACAATGTCCATAATTTATGTCATAAAATAATGATTATCATTATCAAGGCAAATAAGTAATTAAATTCATATTTTTAACGTAATTTTCTAATAATTTTAACATTTAAATGTCCCATGAGATGTCCATGTGTCTTGAATTTAAAATAAAATAAGAAATTATTTATGTGCAGTGTCGAGGTGCATTAAGAGCATAGGAATGTAACACACTTGTGTGTCATTTATTTATTTGAATGCAACTCCATTCTAAAAATAATTTTTGATATCTAATTATAATCCATGAATTATAATAAATTTGAGCTAAAATTCACTCTTGAGTGTGATGACTGTGATGAGAAAATTTCATTTTAATTCAAATAAATGTTAGAATCACAACAAATAACATCAAATGTTAGTTAAAATTACCTGAAATTGTTCCTCCAATTCCCGTATCACATCTTCCCGAGCTAATTGTACTTGTTCTTTGAGACGACGCTCAAAGTCAGCCACAATTGCTTGGAATTCTTGCTGTTCCTCTTCATGCCACTGTGATATGTTAGTTGATGTGCTAAATGTTGTTGCACCAGGAATTTCATGCTCCTGTGTTTTTTGTTCGTGTTCTACTTCGACTTGGTTAGTTGTAGCAACATCATCAGATGTCTGTATTGTTTTTTTGATGTATGTGTTTTGGTGTGTGAGGGTGATTTTTTTTGTGTGGATTAGTAAAATGATGAGTTATTTTAATAGAAAAAAACAATGAAAAAGAAAACCATGCTTTATCAGTTTTGTTATGACAATAAAAAATAAATTTACATTGAATGGACTTGAAAGGAAAATTGATCACTCACCCTTAATTCACTGTGCTCAGCAACACGGATATCTTGATGTTTAAGACGATTCTCCAATTTTTCGATTATTTCCTCATAATGTTGACGTGCCTCCTCAATTTTAGTTTCATAATGCAATTTGAGCTCATCCAAGGTCGTTTCAGCATCCTGTTGATTATAATAATAAAATTTAATTACAATTTCTTAAACATCCAAACAGTTAACTCATAATTACCAAATCAGTTATTTGTGGCTCATCCGTTTTATTTAAGCTCCTTCCAACGACAAACGATGTCTTTTTACTTGGACTTGAATTTTTGCTTCCCTTCGCTTCAAGACTCGTTGGCGTTATTTTACGATGTGTTGGACTAGTAAAGTACAATGAACTCTTATGCTTTGGCGTGCTTGGTTTTGATACAATTTTCTCTTCAGGTAGATTTTCTTGATCAGAAATATCAGAACCCGTGTCAGCAGCTGAATGACGTCGACTGTGCTGTGAAAAAACATCTTCAGAGAATTGCTTTTCCAAGTCTGAGCACTTTTGTTCAAAATATGTGCGTAATTTTTCCATTTCTTGTGTATGTTTTGATTCGAGTTCAGATCTCAATTCACAAAGTACTTTTTGTCCTCTTGATTTTTCAGATTCAAGTTCATCTTTAAGGATTTTCAATTCAGACTCATGTGATTCTTGAACTTTCTCCAATTCTTGTCTGAGGAATTCATCAAATTTTTTCTGAATCAAACAGAATATCTTCAACTCTTCTGGTTTGAGTATTTGTCTAAAGTTCTCAATTTCCTGTGAAAATTCTGCTGTACTTAAATTGTACATGTCAAGTTCAAGATCAAATGGATTCACACCCGTATCTCCTTCGTCTTCATCAAAATCGCTTACAAGATCAATTGACACTTGAGATAATCTCTGGTTGCCTTGTTGTTGAAATGACTGATTGAATTGAGGTGGTTTCTTTATTAATTCTAGAGTATCAGCCAATTGTCGTTTCAGGGCCTCAACTTCTTGTGTTAACGTTTCGCCCTGTTTCTGAAGTTGTTCACGATCAGCTATGGATTGTTGAAGGCGTTCAGTGAGTTGATCAATAAGAGTGTCACGTTCCATGAGTTCAGCTTGCACGTCAATTATCTGTAAAAAAATTAAAAATTAGTACATATTTCATTTAAAAAGTGAAAAATTTCTTACATCAGCCATTGCATCCTCATTAACGTCCTTGTAAATTGTTGAGGTAAAGCTGCTGGATTCTTTTCCTGAACCAAGATTAACATTTGGCAATGAATCTCGTCCCTCTTTCCACGATCCACGTCTCGATAAATTTTCTAGTCGTGAATTTAATGCCGATATACAAATGTCTTTACTTGAAACGATGTTTTGCAAGTCCTTGATACGAGCTTCCATTGTTCGCATAACATCCAAATTCACAGCCTCTTCTTGTTGATTTGCGCTACTCATTGTCGTGTCATTTATTGTACTTGTTGTTATCTCTAAAATATCTGATGATAATGTTTGATTTGTAATTTCACCACGTTTTGTGATATTTTGTTCGAGTATTCGGCGCATCATTGATCCCTTTTCAATTATTTTCGAAGAAGTCTCTTCGGGGAGTGATCGTCCAATGTGATCTGACGACGCTCGAGACTCTTCTGATATGTCATCTAAGACCTCTTTCGTAAATGTGTCAGCACGTTGCATTTTTTTAATCACTGGTTGCTCATCTATACTCGCATTACTTTTTGCTGGAGAACTTTCATCAATTACATTTGAGCTCCCTTCTGCTTGTCGTTGCAGTTGTAATTCAGCAAATGTAGCACTATTTAGTAAAATCTTTTCTTTTAAATTTTCCGGACTATCTGGAGACTTTTCTTTCATTTCAGATTTTGGTTGTTCATCATCTTCATCGTCATTTTCCCTGAATTCAAAATCAATATTCTGCTTAATGTTATCAGTGTGTTGGACAATGTCATCAATCACACATGATTTACTTGATATTTCAATACTATTTTCAATGATCATCTCTTCAATTGACTTATCTTCTTCACCACAACTCATTGATGGACTTACTGAAGTTGGTTCATCCTGATTTTCAATATTTTTTGGTAGTTTATATGGCACAGCGGTTCCAAGACTGTTAAATCCCCTGCCAGAAACATCAGGTGTTTGAATTTCTTCACGTAAGCTTTGAGTCTCTTTTGGCATAATCACAGATTTGGACGTTTCTGCATTTGAGTATTGCGTAAAAGTGTCTTTTGCTAGATCACTTATGTCATTTGTTGTGTTATTCAGACTGTTATCTTGACTGCTAGCGGCTTGGAGTTGTTTGAGTATATTTAAACTAACTTTATTGTTGTTTATCAATATGACATCTTCTTGTAATGGCGATAATTCCTTAACTTTTTCCACAATTTCACTTTTTGATGGATTTCTGCTTGGTTTTTGTATGGTCGCACCTGGTTCAACATTTTCCTTTGAACTACTACTCGATTCGAGACTATTTGGAGCTTCTTCAAGTGAATCAGCATCGCGACTATTTGATCTTCTGAAGTCTGATTTGAGATGTGAGCGTTCAACAATTTTTAATACTGGTTCATCAGACTCGTTACTGCGTTTGGGTTGTGAAATGTCTTGAGCAATATTTCCAATACTGATATCAGAATCATCAATACCGAATTTTTCGGCTAAGTCACGTGCCATACTTTCTTCATCGTCATCTAAATTAAAAAGCGTTCGCTTACGTTGTTTTGCACCAGGAATTTTATCTTCTGAATTGGCGGAACCTTCAACGAGTTCCTCAACAATTTCTTCGACAATTTCCTCTTCAATTGACTCTTTTGTGTCTCGAATCGGATTTTCTAAACTATCTTCACGTGACATGCTACTGCTCTTTTTACGATCTGACTGCAATGAATTACTTAGTACTTCACTCTGATCCTCGTCGTCTTCGTCGTTTTTGTTGTATGATATTGATAAACTATCTGACGAAACGGAACCTAGTGACAGTTTATTTGTGTCTTCTGCATGTGAATCACCAAGGGTTGTCAAAATTTGATCTTGACTTTTGTTTTTAGTGCCACTTGTGCTTGGATTCGCGTCAGCAGTCGGTGTTGCAGCACTCGCTGTCTTGTCGTCCTTCCTAGAACGACTGTGTTCATGTAACTGAAATAGAAAGAAAAGAAACGGAAAACATTAGTTTATTTGTACATCAAATGAAATGGTATTAAATAACATTAACAGTGATTTAACAAAGACCTTGACAAAGAATATTTCTACAATCATCGAAATTTTTTCATATAAAAATCCACAAAAATATTTTTGACAGCAAATCAATACAAAGGACGTAAATTTAATTTATTGCAATATTCATCAATATTTTCACAATACAAAAATTAAGGACAGATTTACTCCTGGAACGACAAGTATTTGAATGAGTCATACATTGAAAACATATTTCACATACAAAACCGCACACACGCACACATTTTCCGTTTCATACACAATACAAAATAAATTGTACTCAATGTGGAATGAACTCAATGGAAATGAAAATTTTCAAATAAATAATCCAAAACACAAAACAGAAACTTCTCTAAACACATTTCAAATATCAATATTAATCGTTGTTGAAATAATAATGCCAAATGTTTTCATCAAGTATGTTTTTGGATTATGAACTACTTTCAATCAAAAAAAAAATAAAAAATAACAAAACACTTTTAAATTTAATTTACAAAATTTATTTAGGTAAAGGTAAAGTTTAATCGATAATTTTGTTATATTAATATTTTAAAGTGTGAGGTTGAACGAAAGTGAAAAATGAAAACTTTGACCTGATTTGTTTTTTTTTTTGATAAGTGATTCATTTGACTTAAATAAAAATGAGTTAAGAATTTTTTTTAAATTTATTTCAATTTAACGTGATTGTGATTTTTGATTTTAAATAAATTCAATTCAAACAAAAGAAAAATCAAAGAATCGAACAATAACTCAAAATAATGATCTTGGTACCGTGCTGTTTCAACCTCATTTGACTTGTATTGTTGTTCATTTTATTTTTTGTCTTTATAATGTGAAATCGATATTGATGATAAATTATAATGAAAAGAGCGATTCATCAATCGTTAAAATGCTTTGAGAGATTTTTTTTAATGAAACATTTAAAGAAGACTTTGATAAAATTTCTAATAGAAATTTCACTTAAAGTTCATGAAATGGATTTTTATTTTCATTATATTTTTTATCGATGTGATTTATTTAATACATTTAATAGCAACAATTTATTTTGAAGGTCACACACAATATAACCGAGGTACCATTCAGTAACTGAAAACAAAACTTTTGTTTTCATGCAATAAATACCACTAATATTCCGTTTATTCAAATAATTTACATAACTTGAGCATAATTGTTAGAACTTATAATATGAGTTGATTTTTTTTTTGAATAGTTGAAAGTTTTAAACGAGAATAGAATAGTTTTGAAAATTTTCACACTCCAAGCACGATGCAGTTTAAGAGAAAAGAAAAAAAATAGTTCCATGAATGAAATAAAAAGAACCAAGACAATTTTTTTGTCTAGAAGAAGAACATAAATCTAACATAAAACACTTTTATCATGGGAATACATTGAAACATTGGTCATTTCTTTGTTTGAAGTAAACATTTTTTTTTATATTGAAACATTCATTGTATGAATTCGTAGGTCAGGTCATGTATTTTTTGCATATTTTATGACTTCCAAGAAATTTTATAGAACAAGACACTTTTTTTGTTAACACATTTTTTTTTGTTCAGATCAGATTTTGTTAGAATTCAGATTTCAATTTCAAAAAAATAGTCATATGATGCGTAATTCAATATTGTTGTTTGCTCATTTTCAAATGAAAACAAAAGATTATAGTAAAATCGCTTCAATTCGATCAAGAATAATCAGTGCTTAATGATTCAGAACGAATATTTTATTTCTCTTTTGTTCTCGCTTACGTGATTTTTCAATAAAATTTCGTATTTCGTATAAAATTTCACTAAATATCTGCTTTGAATTGAAGTAGAACACACTCAAATGAGTTTTCAATCAAAATTACCTTTAATAATTTCATGTAAAATTAAATTTCAAAGCAAATAAACTCATTAAAAATTCCCATCTGGAAAAATATGTTGCAATGTTGCTTCACATTCAATAAAGACAAATCAAAGCAAACAAATCATAAAATTAATATGTTTAAAGACCAGACCTTAAGAACAAACTGTAACATATGGTATTAATTTTACGACCTCTTCTCATAAATTTGTAACATTATAATGGGATGAAACGGGGACAAATTATGCATAACTATGAGTATTAAAATGTTTGTACAAGACAATGAAAACTATCATTTTTCAAAGATCTTGCTTGAATACATTTCAAAATGCAATAAAAATTAATATTAATATTTAAAGTAATAAATAAATAGTTGTGATGTGTAATTTTTTTTTAAGAGTACGTTCCTACATGAAAAAAATAAAATTATCTTTAAGACAATTAACACAATTAGAACATTGAATTGAGTAAATATATAAACAAAAAATTATGGAATGAAATTAGAGTTTAATTACATTAATAAACAGTGTCGGGTTCATTTAAGATAGAAAAAAAAATAATTATTTGGATAGAAATGTTGACTTGAGTAACATTTTATGTACTGATAAGAGAGATAAGGTGGACCAATTACTTAATTTAGAATTACATTTGAAGGGGGATTTTAATTATGTGTTACAATTCTTTTCATTTAAATATGTCTTTGAATATTTTTTTCATGGAACTTACAAGATTTTCAATCAGAGGATCAAGTTTGTTCGATTATCTTCTTGCTGATCTCAAATTTCATTGATCTATGTCTTAAATTTCAATTAAATTGAATTGCAATTTCAATCAACGACGTCGCAACTTCTAAATAAATCAAAATATGTCAGATCTTTTCAGACATGAGATGTAAAAACATGGTCAAAATTGTATGGGTGGTTTTTTTAGTTTGTTTTGTTTAGCAATTATATAATTAGGCGTTTATACTTTAAAGTGTGTTAACGATTCATAAAAATTAAATGAGAATCATTAATAATGCAATTTAGAGAATAAATAAACAGAAATTATAATGCAATAAGGTAACCGTCAGTTTTCTATTTCAAATAAAATGAATGAATTTCACATGATCTTTATACGTTTGACGAAAAATTTCCTTTATATTAAAATGAATCAGTTCACCCAAATAAAGAAAATTCTGAAATGTACATTTTTTTGGTATTTTTTCTTCTAAATTTAAAGTGAAATTTTTTTTTTTTTCATTCTCCAAATTCAAATAAAATTGAAAACGAAATTCCTTTGAATCACTTCTCACAATCTTTTTTATTATTATTATGTTTTTTTATGACTCGTGCTAAAATTTATTAATAAATTGCCTTGATAATGACGGAACATGACTCATCCAATGCTATCTCTTTCTCCAAATTATTTCAATAAAATTTCAAGTAAAAAAATTGACAAACGCCATTTCACAAACACACACTTGATCAGAGTAATTTATCTCTTTATTGTGTCGGTTAATCTCATATAATCCGACAAAAATTTTTTTTTTTTTCTAAATCGTAAATTTATTTACACATGTTTTGTGTATTTGTTCTGTTTATTATTGTTCTTCATTTAAAAAAAAAAAAAAAAAAAATTAAATTGAATATATGGAGCAAATTCAACATGTTGCTCACTTTTTGTGTAATTTTTTTTTGCAAAAATTTTATGTGATGATATTTAAATGGATATTATATAATTTTTTCCTCTACTTTTGCTTTTAAAAACAGATTTCTTTGGTTTTAAGATCAATTATAGCATGGTTAATTTTCACACGTCCAGATTCGTAATATTTCTTAAGTATCTTTTGATGTGTGAAAATTGATGCGTTCATTATCTTCTCTTATTAACTACTTAGATGTGTGCAAATTATGTGTGTGTTGTGTAATGAAGTAGCATCAAAAGAATATCGTAATTTTATGGTATGATTATTAAACTTTTTTTTTTTATTTTACTTTTAATTTTGTGGGTGATTTAATGAAATTATTTTGAGATTCGTTACCTAGAATCATAAAATTGGTCTTTTGATGTTGAGTGAGTTATCATTGCGGAAGTGTTGATTTTAATGAAGTTTAAATTTTACTTTGTAATACTACGATGAGGTAAAAATAATGGTGATCGGCTTGAAATTTATCTCATTTGATGCAATTGATCATATTTTTCAAGTAAAATAGTTATAAAAGTATTTAAAAAAAAAGCACAAAACCCATATTAAATTTCAATTCTTTTATGAAGATGCCACCTGCACTTTGTCATAATCCTCCATTCATTGATCAACACCCGCATCGCCAAAATTCTCTTTAAATTCATGTATTTTTTATAAATATTTGTTTTTGATAGACCACGTTTCAAGAACTATATCGTCTGTCAAATTGTATAAATATTAAATTTTGCAGAGGAAATACGTTTTTTACCACATTTTGTTTTTTTTTTGTTCTTCAAACAAGTGCTGAGTAAAATATCTACTTCAAGATGTAATAAATTTCCTTTTAAATTTTTTTTTATGAAAATAAATACAAGACACACACAGGTAAAACTTCATCACTCATCAATATACTTCATTTTTTTATTTATTTTTTACTTAATTTTTTTTTAAAGGCCATTCCAAATCAATTGTGAGTTACAAGACACCTCATTCACCTTTTCAAAACATTTTCCTGTAAAATTAAACCGAAAAATTGAATTGCAACGACCTTATTTACATTTAATAGTTTTACCAGACACAGCAGCCGAGTCACTTTATTACATTATTATTTTTTTAACTATTATTTGTATACAAAATTCATGACATAAACATAAATAACTCATTAAAAACACATGTGGATGTCGTCCACTTTGATACTTTTTACTGAAAAATTACACTGAAATTTCACTGCATTCATTTTTGTGTGATATGAAAAGAAATTGAATTTTGAGATGAAAGTAAGAGGGGGTTGAGTGTAGATTGAAATGCATTTCATTACATTGAAATTGATGAATTGTAGTCTTGAATGATGAATAAAAGTGCATTGAGTGCTCATGAGGTCCCTGGAGTCAATGTGATTTGGATGGAAATTTAGAGCACGATTGATTGTGAACATCTCGATCGCTGTTTCACTTTGCGATGGTGAACTTGGCTCATAAGATCAACAAAAATCATATGAATGGACCCCAAATCAGGCAAGTAGCTGTAGAATTAATCACTTGCAGTAGCAGGATTCCTGAGTCTAGAAAACGAAAATTGACTTGTATCTACGACAACATTGACGGACATTCAACGTGGTCCCAACTCGACCTTTTTCATCGTGGTAATTTTAATAGAACATCATTCATTCAAATTAAGATTGTTTTTTTTTTTTTGTTTTTCTCAGCTTAGTTATGTCTTGTAAATGCATTTGACAGACATCGAAATTTAATGGCGCATTTTCTTGTATTCTTCTTATCTTAATATTGTTTTTGAAAGTGATGTGGTTTTAAAAATTAGAGCAAAAAAAGAAAAAAGACCAATTCATGTGAAAGTCCATTCAAAAAACATTCATCGAATCATTATCATTTAACAAACTTTGATTGACTCGGCTAAATATCCGACCGTTCAATAATAAAAATAATAATCAATAATAAAATTATGCGTGCATTGACAATTTTTGATTATTATTGAATTGAAATTTACTTACTCAACTGCACTCGACAATAATTCGTATCGAATGTTCTATTTTGAGACTTCCTTTAAATATTTTCGGCTTAGGCATTCTACTAATAATTATAATTAGTAGACAGCAAAACAACAACAAATTGTATCAGTGCTTTGATAATAATAAATTAAAAAAAAAAAAAACAATATCAATTGAATACAATTAAGAAAAAGAAAGGTGCGATACAATAAAATTGGACGGACTTAAATTTTTCCTTTTTCTTTCAATTTTTTATTGTTAATCAGTTTTTGTACGAAATTCATTGAAATAAAAGCACTTTATATGTCACAACTGTCTTTGTTTGTTACTGAAGTTCTTACTATGAAATTTCATAGACGCAGGCACTCTCACGTACATGAGGCGGCAAAAATTCTTTTATTTTATGTTACTTTTATTCAGTTTTATTTTTATTTTATTTTCTTTCACTTATTTCTTATTAGATTAAATTTTCTTTTCGCTGATTTTATCGCTTCTTAATCAATTAATTAAGTAAATGTACGATTTTTATCTAATTCACTTTTGAATTTGATACAATTTCAATGTATCTCATGTGTGTGAACGAACACTAATTTTAAATAAAACAAAAGACACACAAAATTAACATCACATGTGAGCTGCACATAAAAATGTAATAGGAGGTGTCTTTATTATATGATTATTTTTTTTTATCTGTTGAAACATTGAAAAGGGTCTTTTAATATTACATACACATTAATAATTTTATTTTTTTTAACGAAGTTCCAATAAAAGGAAGACCTTGAATACGAACCAGACTTTGATTATATTTTTGCTTTAAATTATTTGAATAATTCACTTGGTCATTTTATTTTATATTTATTTATTTAATTTTTTGTATTTATTTATTATTCAATCCCTTTTTGTGGTGTTATGCATGTACGTGTAGGTACGTAACTCTATGCAAACACACACACACACGTTTTTGATATAAATTTAATAATTAAATGAATTTAATATTCATTAAAAAAATTATGTCTTTAACATCCAAAGGTCTGCGTTACACTGAAATTGAGTCTCAATCACTACACACACTATTATTATTTTATTTTTTTTCTGTGAACAAGAAGAGCTGCGTTTGTGTATTTTTCATGTATACTATTCATATAACATAAATGAAATTCACAGTCGCGATCACACCGATGCAAAAATATTACATCCAATTCAATTTAATTTCATTCACAGGTACTCGGGCCATGTGTTTATCTCTGTTCTAAATAGCATAAATGTACGATAGTATTTGATAAATAAATTAAATGAGCGAGTTTGCGCAAAATCATGACAGAAAACATCATTTATGAGACATTTCTAAGCTTTTGTCTTTGACATCACAATCAAAACAAAAGAAATTTTTTGATTTTTATGTTCAATTTCACATTTTCAATTGCATTTCGAGTTGCAACACATGTTCCTACAACACCAATTCAAAACAAATTACTACCATAACAACCAGCAAAAGTGAATTTTAAGGGCAGCAGCTGTTGTTTTTTAAAAAATTTTATTTTTTTTCATTGCATATCATCTTGATTCTACTCCCAAATTACAATTTCTTGTCAAGAACTTAACAAATTTGATTGAAATCACACTCATTCTATGAATTGTTTATGAAAAATTAATTAAAATGACTTTAAAATTGAATAGAATTCAAAATAAATTGTATTTGCAGTTCCGTTCTGTCATTTGCCAGTGTTCAGTATGACGCGTTACTATGATTTAATTGATATTTCTCACTTACCTTTGTGGTTTCTTTTAATTTATCCATGTTTTTTTATCCTTATCCTATTTATAAATATTATGAAATGTTTTATTTAAATTAAAACTATCATTATATGAGTAAAATCGCAATAAATATTGAGCAGTAAAATTTTATTTGTGTAATTTGTGTTTTTAGTTTTTCCGTTACTGACATTTCAAAGCATGGGATAGTTATTGCATGGGTGTCGCATTGAAATTGCGTACGGTGAAATTTGAATTTAGGTTGATGTGGAAAACCGTTACAATGATAGAATTTTTTGAAATGAATGATAAAAGAAAATTAATTTGTAATTAATAATTTTAAATTTGTAAATTTATGAATACTTTTCACTGTAAATTGAAGATACGCCCTTGTGAGGCTGAAAGCAGATCGGTCCCAAGCGGTAAATGTTCCTTGGTCAAAAATTAATATTTAATAACAAAATAATGAAAAATTGTAGTCTTACCATCCTTTCAATGCCTTCAATTTGATGTTCAATTCATTCTCATGGTCATCCATCCCGAGTGCATTGTGCAATTGATTGTGAAATCGTTTTTATTCCTCCTTTTTCTGTAATTCCAATTATTTAACTGTATTTGAAGCATTTTTCTTTATTTTTTTTGCAATTTCCTTTTATTTATTTGTACAAAAAATAAAAAAAAAAATATTATTTCAATGATTTCTGTTGTGTTTTAAGAAAACTATTTTTCAGTGTATCGTAAATAAAATATAGAAAATTCGTTTTTTTTTTTATTTTTAAATAAAAAGAAAAGCATTTTTCTTTTTATTTCGACACCATTTATCTTAAAACATTTCTTTTTACTTTACAGATGCATACCATAAAAAGAAGAATAAAAATCAATTCTCGTGATTTGGGTTGAATGTGTTACATTTTTAAAAATGTGGTGTATTAATCTTATTGAAGTATTAAAAGGAATAGTCACGTTGCATCAAATACTTTTTTTTCAATATAAAAGTTTTATCTATTCAGTCGGATCCTTTTTAAAGAGGGATTCAAATGAAAAATGCGCTTTTGGGAGCATGATGATAGTGCGTCCGTGTATTAAATGCTGAATTTTGGGAGTCAGACACCGTTCTCAGTCATCATTAAAGAGAAAAAAATATGACTGAAGAACATTTTTCCAAGATATTTTGGATTAAGATTTTCAGCAAAATCTATCAAAAGGTCATTGCATGAACAATTCCAACACAAACAACGTAAATGCACTTTTGAATTCCATATTATGGTAACATTTTCTTATTTTTTTTTTCAAATCAAAATCACATTTTTAGTTAAAAGACTTCAAAAAACTTTTCCAATAAAAAAAAGAAAATTGCAATCCTGTTTAAAGAGTAAGTATTTGAATGATCAACTTTATCCTCATTATAGAAAAACTTTTGTTCTTGACCCCTAAAGAAAATTTTTCAAGTTCAGACAAGTATTTTTTCCTACGATTTGTAACGTGACTAGAATTTTGAGTTTAAATCGTGGGCTCTAAAATTAAATGAAAGTAATCGTCTCTTTTGTCAGCGTTTTCCTAGATTTCAGTGAAGATTTTTTAATTTTTGAAGGCAGGGGCGGATTGAAAATTGTTAACGGCCCTGGCATTTTGTATGATTATAATCTTTAAAGTTTACGCTAAACTTAACTTTTACAACACGATCGTTAGCGGCCTTTCTGTCATTTGCCAGATTGCCCGTATGGCCAAGCCGTCACTGTTTGAAGGTACTAAACAAAAAAAAATAGCATTGCTTTTTCAAACTTTCTAACTCTAACTAATTAAACTAAACAAAAATAATTTTTAAACAAACCTCAGTATCATTCAACAAACGTCAACTCAAAATATGTAAATTTAAATGGTAATTACATCATCAAAAAAAAATACAAAATAAATATTTATAAAACAAATTTTCGCCGTGCTTTTTTCCATCAAAGACAACAAAAAATTACACCTTTTTGTCCCATTTCATATTCTATGTATTTTAAAATGGTTGAATTTTGTTTTTGTCTGTTCATCAAGTGAATTAATTATTTTATGACAAAATCTTTCACAAGGATAATGATGTTGATGAAAAATGTGTAAAACAGAGATCTCATTAAATTCACATTTATAGTGATACACTGAGGACCAAATTTCTTTTACCGGATATTAAATTATGAAATTGGAGGTACAAGTAAATGCAAATATTTTCAGCATTTCATCTCAAATAACATGTAATTAAAGAAATTTTACATTCAATGTGTGACGAAAAAAAAAATTTGTTGCACTGTGATAAATTAATGCATTTTATGATATTTCAAATAAATTCACAATGGACAATTAAAATAGAAGAAAATACAGAGAGTTGTAAAAAAATATCATTTCAGATAAATTTACATGAAATTAAATAGGCTTTGCTTTAATTAGCTATTTTCTTTGAAATCAACACGACACTTATCTTTCAAACATAATTCTAATTACTCTCCTATAATAACATCAAACATAAAATGTTTTTATATAAAATAAAAAATGGTAAAGAAATGACAAAAATCGTTTATAATAATTTTAAGAGAGGGATGATAATGTTTTTAGCTTAATCGTATAATTTTGTTGTATTTTTATGATGAAATTAGCAAATGAATGCTATCTTGCTTCAAGTAATTTTTAATGTTATTAAATTTAGGGTTTATTTTTAACAGGCACGTGTTTTATTATTACACTATACAACAAATACGCGAAACCTGAGCCTCCGAGTCGAGGCTTTTACTGGCGTCACTTATGATCAAAATAAGTAAATTGGCATTCAAGAAATTTCCCTATGACGTCAGGTTCCTGAGATAGGCCCATAGGGTCATTTAGGCTCTTTAAAGGATAATATTTCATAAAAACTGATTTTTTTATGAGTTAGAATTAAAAAAAAGAATGTTAAAATAGTTTGAAAAGTATTTGACGTAAATATATTTAATATTCAAGCGAAAAAATTGACAATTTTCCCTAAATTCTGTTATGCAAACAAGAGTTGAAAAAAACAAAAATTACAAAATTCATCAAAATTGTGCATTTTTTCTTTGTGTAATGAAACTTTTGTACGCTAAATACTTTTTAAACTTAATTAACATTCTTTTTTCAAGTTCTGACTCATAAAAAAATCCGTTTTTATGAAATATTATCCTTTAAAGAGCCTAAATGACCCTATGGGCCTATCTCAGGAACCTGACGTTCTAGGGAAATTTCTTGAATGCCAATTTACTTATTTTAGTCATAAGTGACGCTGGTAAAAGCCTCGACTAGGAGGCTCAGGTTTCGCGTATTTGTTGTATAGTGTTATCTTATTTGAATGAAGGCGTTTAATTTAAAGAAAAATCTTTCAACGGAATTTATTTTTTCATTTTATTAAGAAAATATTGGATTATGTTGAAATTTCTCTCTTTACCTCTCTCTCTCTCTATTTCACCAACTCTCGGATTTTCTTTAATCAACTTTCATTTTTCACTGAAAATTCAAATAACTTGTAGATAATCCAACACAATTGGGCTCCGTGTAGTTTGACGAAACCTTTGCAGCAGATGGTTAATTTTCAGTGTACTGATTTAACAAATTTAAAGGTAATTTAACTTATTTTACTTTAAAATAGACTGAAATTCACGTGTAAAATCCTGTGAAAAATATTTAGAATTAAAATTTGTTCTTATTACGACTATGATAATGATACGAAATGACAAAAAAATATATTTTTTCCACAAACAATAAAAAATAACAGATGTCACATTGCAAAAAATTCAATTAAACAAATTTTAATAAGAATAAATCAAACTCAATTGAATATAAATTGATCACTTCCTTTGTAAAAATTTTCATTTCAATACAAAATAAATTTTACATGAACTTTACATAAATTTTACTAGAGTCAATTGTTACCATTTCCTTCCTTCCTTAAACTTTTTCATCATTTATTTACTATTTTAAATGCGATTTTTTTTGAATCCGAAAAAATAATTCAATATGAGAAAATTCATCATAAAATCAGAAGAATTTTTGTCATTTTTGTCAATTAGATTCAATTTTTTTTAATATTTCTCTCTTCATCATATTGCTCTGAATCTTAATGATACTAGTAATAAATTCCAAGATCTCTTGAATTAAATATCGATTCATCTGTGTCATTGCTCTTTATGAATCGAAGAAAAATAAACGTAAAAAATCACGTTTTTCCTATTCAAATTTCAAGCAAGCAAAGAAACATCAGAAATATCAACACATTATTCATATTTCAAATTTTCCATTGTTTAACAAAAGCTATCAATCAACATTTACTTTTGTTATATTTTTATTTTTTCATTTTATATGATTTTTCATATTTTTTTTTTCTGAAAGCAGCATTAGTTCATGTTAAATATGGCAAATAATGTGGATCAGGTACAAATTGAACGTGATCAATTCAGTCAATTTCCGATTAAGTAGATTAAGGAGTGTCAAGTGTCCTTGAAATATAACATCAAGTTCAAATTGAATTGTTTCTTTTATATGCTTTTAAAGGAAAACGAAATTTAAGTACATTTCTTAACATAATAATGGAAATAAGACACTTCACGATATCATCATAAATGGAGACGGCTGGTTATTTGATGAAAATTAAAGTAAAAATGTTTAATTCACAGATGTTTTTACGTTAAAATGAATAAAATTCTCATCATAATTTCATATTACACGGTTTAATTTGAAATTTTACAGGTTATTTAGAGCAAAATTGAATTTTCAAATTTTCATGAAACAAAGCGAAAAAATAACAATGAAAATGCTGCATATTTATAAATATATTAAATTTTGTTTAATGTAGGCTTCCATTAATTTTACTTAATGTAAAAACGGAGATCTCTTCGTCATGATATGATATGACAAGGTATATAAATATTAAATGTCTAGACCATCAGCATAAACTAATATAATCATCATCATCATTATTTTGCAATTTACATGCAATATATTATGATTTTGAAGTAATCAGTCGCTGTTCTAGTTCACAAAAGGGCTTCAAATCGCCATGGATGCAATTTTACAATTTAAACTAGTTAATTTTTATCAATTTTGGAAATAAAATTCTCCTAATCATTGCTCACAATCGGTCGCTCGATCTGAAGCCATATGAGATGTGGGAGGGATTAAGATGGAAATTATCTTAGGACAACTTATATTTCAAATTTAAGGATCTTATAACGAAATTAATGAAAAATTATTTTGATTAATCGAATTTTCTCATATAAAATGCAAAATAAATTGTATGTACTCAAATACAAAATCAATAAATCAACGACAATATCAATAAATTGAATAAAAAAGTGTATTTTCATTATCAATGTCATTTTTAATTTTTAACAGAATCCTACAGGTTGTCGCTTTAATCTCTCACATTTTTACCTGTACACATATTTACATTTGCAACCACAAAATATGATCATCACACAGCATCCTTACATCTCATATGATAACATCAGGTGAATTGAATAAAATTGAGTTTATGAGAGTGAGAGATAACACAAATACAAACATTAAAAATTCCCTCTGGTGAAATCTCATTTAGTATTGTGTCTGTATATTTTTACTTGTAATTTCATATCTTCTTTACAAACAATACAGAAAATGATACCTGTGTAACGTTAAATTTTCCTTTTGCTGCTTACTTACACAGTGTACAGTTCAAATACAACAGTGAGCATAAAATTAATGAATGTGAGAAAAATTGCCCTAGGACAGGAATACAAAATTTTACAAGTTTTTAGTTATAATTTTGTCGGCATATCGTTCGTACGTGTTTTGTCCAGAAAGGTTGTGTATCAAAGGAAGATACAAATAAAAAGATAAATATAAATATAAATAAACGAAAAAGAATTATTCATAAAATTGAATCAAAAAATTTTAAACTTACTTTAATATTAAACAAATAAAAAAATTTGAAAGAGCAATCAAAATATCAAATAAAGCAACAAGTTAAAGTGAGAGAATTATCTGTGTACGAGTCATTTATAGTGCAGATATATTTTGTGTTGAAACGGTAAAAGCAATGTTCATAACATCGTAAGTTAGTGTGTTGACGGTAGCAAGGGAGGCTTGCTTCTAAATATAGAAATGTATAGGAAAAATGCGTGGAAAAATGAAAAGTACAATACTTGAAATGAATTTGTTGGAAAATAATAATAAATGGATAAAAATAAAATGCTTGTAATACAAGTGAGATATGGAAAATATGTTTGATATTAATCTTGAGTTTTGCGTGGAGCACACTTCTGTTTTTAGAGTCATGCAAAATATCAATTAAAATGTAATTTAAATTTTATGAATTTCAAAAGAAATAAAAAAAACCGCTCGTGTTTTTGTAAAATAATGAGATTACACGGATTTAAAGCGTTAAAACGAAATAAATCTAAAAATTTCATGATAATTACTTAAAAAATGTTTAGAAATCCTTTATTGTGAATGTTGGGATTCAGATTTCTTTGATGGTTTTTTTCATCACAGGGCCTTAGCTATTATCCTGACCACCTTCATTTGATGCTTACCTGAAAATGATTGGCAAGAAAAAAGTACATTTGAGATTTAACTGTTTCATGAGTGCACCAACCAAAACTTCCTTACAGTCTTTTCTGGATCCTTTCCGAATTTGTCAAAATCCTACAAATTTTGGACGAAATTGAATCAAAACTTTTCAAATGGGTGTATTTCAAGTACAAATTAAATTTTCTATATAAAAAATTAAACATTTCATTAAATTAAAAAGGCAGCTTTGATTGAAAATAATGAATCAACACTCAAAAATAATCAAGTCAATACTTTAAAAGAAGAACATGACATGTGAAGTGCTCTTCTCTCTTCAAATTTATATAACACATTTGTTTCTTTTTTTTAACAGTATTTTATTGTATTGTATTTTATGAAACAAGTAAAAGCTACTTGGAACACCCACATTTTGACTTGAATTGTTCAGTTTTAAGTATCACATGAAAAATGAAAAGTAATTTTTAACAATTTTATATTATGATGCTCTTTAAAGATAATGATGAAGAAGAAGATGGTATTCGATTATTTCAAGATTATTTTATAGCATTTTCGTTTCTTAAGCAGAAACGTGTGGGACTGGAAATGCGGGACCTCATTTTGACAGAAATGATTAAATCAAATAAACTTCTTTAATGGAAAAATCATTTTTTTGAACTTTTTTCTGTTACAATGACTCTTAAAATCAAGCCATATTCACTCTAAATGAAAAGTGGGTTGATAATAATTATCATGATGATGAGTATGATAAGTAAAATAAACACAAAAATCAGGTTAATTTTTGATTAGTCATGGTTTTTAATTTCATTGTAACTGAAATCGATCAAAAATTGCATGTCAGTTAAATGAAAGAAAGAGAGAGACAAAAATGATAACAATGACATAAAATGTTTGTTCAATTTATTAATATTTGTCTTGTAAAATACAATGAAATGAAAGGAAGTTGACAAATTTCCGTATATATTTATCTGTCTCTTAATATTACATTTATCTACATGTAGCCATATTAAATATCCTTTAGCTAGGCATTCCAGGGAGGTTTTCAATTGAAGCAAATAAATGCTCATGTTAAATTCTATTACAAAATTACTTTTGAAAGATGAAATTGTTCGTTGTAAACAAAAAGTTCTAGAGGCAAAGGAAATTTATCGGTATTTTATATTATGAAATGGGAATCCAATGGTTACAATGTATCTTCATTTAACATGATTGAAAACTATTAACAGAAAAGAGACAATTCGAGTAAATATTGATTGGATTGCATTTATAACCTGAAGCATTTAAAAAGAGCAGTAATTATCGTCACTAGGGGAAACTGTGACAAATTTAATGCTATGTGAAATTCATTTTGTGCTCCTGTGATATGAGAAGTGAATCGAGAAGCCAAGGAAAGGAAAATTAATTTCCTTGATGTGGCCTATTACATTGGACTTGATTTGAAGTGATGAAACGAAAATCAGCCCCCGTATAGCTCTACAGACCTTTCATACACACGTATAAGTTAATGTTGAGACCTGAAACGCCAAAAAAGATAAAAATAAACATTTTCTCTCACAAAATTGAATAAATATTCATAATATTTGGTACTTAAGTTAATCAGAGTCATCCAATTTTCATCTTATGTGGCCTTATATGACCTATTTAATTTCACGATAACCATTGTTTCAAAAAATCACTTCGAATTTATTTACTCATTAAGAATGTAATTTAAATTTAAAAAAATAATCAAAATTGATATAATTAAAATATCCATTCAATTTAAAATTCCTCATTATTTCCACATTTTCACATATATGTTACCATTTTGTGGGTTAATTTTCACACTCATTTTATGCTGATACCAAAAACATTTTCCATATTGCACAAGTTGTCACTTTAACTTTTGCCATACAATTAAATATTCATGACATATGTCAATGAACTTCCATAAATGCAAAATAAAGAGTCAATTTGGTTGCATTTGAAATGCATTTTATTTTACACCCTGATGACTTTTGTTCGTTATGTTGATGTCAAATACGCAACACAAATGATGGAAAGTAGGATGACATGCGGGTTGCAAATAATCATGTTCAGGTGCATGAAAATATGCATATATGTGCTTGCGTTTTGTGGGAAATTATAATAAATAATGAGGTTAATGCATTTTTACCTGATGATTTGATGTATGTCATCTGTCCACCTACTGTTTGAAAAGAATAATGGAAAAAGTTTGTGTTATCATGCAAAAATTAAATAAAAAAAATAGTTTTTGAAAAGTAAAGTTTTCTTCTCATTATCGTATAATTGCAGTACTTCATTCTGATTTTCGTGTCAAAAAGAAAAAAAAATTTGGTGAACTATTTTGATGCATGACACCTACACCTACACACACTCAATACACGCTTCAAAGAAAAAATCGCTCTATACATTCAATTATTTATGCAAAAAAAAACTCAGATTGAAATCCAGTATAAAAGACCGACACACACAAAACATTAAATGAAACTGGAAAATGCAATCACATGTTGAATGTGTTCCATTACCTTACATTTCAATATGATAACACAACAACAAAAGATTTTTTATCTCTCTCTCAAAAATTTTCACTCTCAATTTTTCCTTTTTACACTCACATTTTCCTCTCATTCCATTCAAAATTTACTTATCTTTTAACACACATATTTTTTTATACTATTTGTAACAGCAAACAGACTCATCAGTAAATCAGTCTTGTTCGGGCCTTTAAATCAGATGAACGTTCATGTCTTGCAGTGCTACCACCAAATTAAAGGATAAAATCAGTTTGTTCATGTGAAACAATCACAAAACTGTACAAAAAAAATAAATATTTTACTGGAAACTAATTTTTTTTCGGTATTCCCTGGAGCAATAACTGTGTTATATAAAAATAAAAAAAATAAATGTATAATAATATAATGAAAGAATTGAACAGAAAATTATTGATTAGATACAACTTTTGCTTGCTCTCACACAATTTTTGTTGGTATTTTAAGATTTAATGTGAGAAATTTTTTTTTGTTTATCTTTTAAAAATAAAATCATAATAAATAATAACACAAAAAAAAAATTGAAATACAAAAATCATATACGTGAAGTTATATATAAATAAATAATATGTTTACAGATCAACATCAATCATCACACGTACATGAAACACAACAAAAAATAAAGTACAATCATTAATATTGATAAAAAAAAATAGAAAGAAAAAAATCTCAAACAAAAATAAATTCAATTACAGAAATTGAATTGAATTGAATTGAATTGAAAATAAGAAGGAAAAAAAAACTTCAAAAGTTTTAATTTGAAATCCATTTGAAATACAGAAACTTCTAGGTCAAGTGCAATCATAATATTTAAAGTTCAAAAAAAAAATAATAAACACTTAATAATATTTTCCAACTGATGATAATCAAATAAAGTATTGAAGTGACTTGTGATGTTTAAATATTTGTTATTTCAATGTTTAATTAAACAAAAAATTTAAATTACAGAAAAATTGCAATAAAAAATGTGAAGAAAAATAAATTGAAAAATAAAAATTAAATGAGTTATAAAAAAATAATTAATTCAATGTTTACATTGATTCGTTAAATCATAAATATCAGTGAAATTAAACATCAAAAAAAATTAAATTAATATTAAAGAAAAGGAAAATTTCAGACCTGTCTAGAGCAAATATGAAATTAAATGAAAAAGATTCAAGATAAATAAAAATTAAATTCAAAATCAATAATAATTTATGTGCAAAAACAAAGAGTAAAATGAAATCAGTGTGAATCGGTATTTATTATTGTTATTAAAAGAAAAAGAAAAAGTATTCACAATACACATACAAGCAATTTTATCACTTACAGTAAGAGAAAAACTCGAACGTAACATAGATAAAAAGAATAGAAAATTGTGTCAAAGATCATTTTTTGCTGATGACATAAAAGTGTTTTGTTGTTTACTTTAAAAAAAGAAAAATCAAGTCCCACCATGTGATTTAAAGCCTTTTAATTTCATAAAATATTCATAATTTTAAATGAAAACTTTTTTTTTAATGTATGAATTGTGTGTGAGTTGATGAATGTGGCACTAAATTGAGTTTTTTTCTTTAATACTTTTTATTATTGATTATATATTTTCCGTAAAAAAGGTCAGGAAGGAAATTGAAGAGAAATTTAATAACAAAATGTATTTAAATTCATAAATAAATTTTGAATATAAAAATATAAAAAAAGGGATGAATTTAATTTAGTGTTTGTTGCATGGACTTAAGTTACTAAGAAATTAGAAGATAGAAGATTAGCTGAGATTTCCTTTAATAAGTGATGAATGTGAAGTCAAATTTGAGTCCAAGAGCTAAATGTGCCAATATTGAATCGTGAGTTAAGCTTAAAAGTCCTGTTTCAGATTTAAAAAGAAAGAATTTTTAAATCTTTCGTTTAATTTTCAAGAATTGAAGATCGATTAACCTCTTAAATGTAGCCCAAATGCTATAAAAAGCGTATTTTCCTTCCAAAATAATTTGAATTTTTCTAATTATCATTTCTTCTTCATAAAAACGGGCCATTAAAATATCATTAAAAGAAGCCCAATGACTAATTACTTTCACGAAACAAAAATCTCGTTTTCTTCTTGTTAATTTTTTGTATTTTTTTTTAATTTGAATGATGTCTTGTAATCCATTTCTGTTAATATCATTCTGGGTATTCATTTTAATTATCATAATATTAGAAAACATTATGATTGTTGTTTTATTTTAATTCTAGAAAGAAAAAAAAATTTGTTCAACAGTTTCTTAAAGACGAATGAAATCACTTCTAAGAAAACATTTTAATTAAATTACTTACTTTCAGGTACTTTAATCTATTTTCTAGGTGGTTTGGCCAAGAATTGAAATAATTAGATCGTTGACCTTCGTTTGAATAGACATATCAGAGAATGTTTATGAAAAATCGGGACAAGTGACTGAAATGATCAGAGTTTCGTTCAAAATGACGAGAAAATTAATTTTTTTGTAAAATATTTTTGATCTCAATTTTTTTAAGGTTGAATACTTAATTTCAAAGTTGAACAGTTTTATCTCACTTTCAAAAAATCATTTTTCATGAGCAAGTCTTCATTGTTTAATGTTTAAAGACTAAAAAGTTCCAAATTCAATTTTAAAGGTTTTCAATGATTGGGAATTCGTTACAATTAAAATATCAACATATATCAAAATTGTCCCACTCCAAATCGTACATGGAATGAAAATATTACTCAAATATCATAATAATAAAATATCTTTCAATTATTTTTCATGAAAAAAGAATTTCCCTATTTGTTTCTATTAAATATGAAATGAGTATAATTTTTTATCATACAAATATTTTTTTTTAATCTTACATTCATGTGAATATTTCGATGTAAATCCTTCCATGTAAGTTTATTTCTGTATTTCACATTAATTTTATGTATGACACAAAATGATGATAATTTTGATTCACTCATGTCATACATTTTTATGAGTTGTTAAGAGATTGTAACACAACATAATAATAATAATCATTATTATGGGAAAAAATAAGATCAAGGAAAAAAAACCACAAAATAGATGTTCATTTATCTTTAACTCACACATACGTTGCACATAGACGTATTTTTTGACAAAGACAAATTTCACAGGATATTAGAATAACAAGTTAACCGCAAGAAAAACAACATATTTAATATGAGATGAGGAGTAAAAGATGATGGTGGTTAAATAAGAAGATACACATTTTGTTTATTTATTTGTTTTTGAATGTTAAAAGAACAGTTAATTAATGTTCTGAGACGGAAGTGAATGATAAATGGAAGTTAATGTTATGAAAAAAAAATATGAGATATGAATATGAAATTCAATTTGAGCTTGAATAATATTTGCAGAACATACTCCTTCAATGAGCCACATAACCATCTTTTTTCCTTGCAATGCAAACAGGAAAATTGCATAACATGCACGATTAAACTTTGAAAACAAAATTTTCTTTTAAAAATGTAATTTAACAAGTCCCGAAAGAGTATTGTGAATATATTTACAAATATTATTTTGCTAAAGGGAGTTTATCATTCATTTAAATGCTTTCATTCGTTTTGACTATTTTTTTTTGTCAATTATAAAGAATATTTACTTAGAAGAAACATTTTCCTCTTATATACAATGAAAAAAAAATCCAAATATGGTAAGAAGCTAACTAGAGTAAATATAACGACATTGTTCTTGTGATATGAAAATGAACACACTCAACTGTGACAACCATAATAACTCTTAAAAGTAAATGCTGGGCTGGAATATCGATTCAAACAAAATACTTGAATTCTATGATAAAATTGTTGTACAAAACGATAAATTCTCATTCCAAATTTGAACAACTGCCAAAAAAATATCATAATGTCGTTTCTGCTGTTTGCCTTTTCATGAATTTAACGCTTTTAGGTTTCGAATTTTATATTTAACTGAAAAAAAAATGGAAAATAAGTTTTCAGATACCAGTGTCTCGTTCTCTGCTCTAAAAACTGAGAACAAAAGAATTATAAATTAGATTATTCTTTCAGATTTTTGAAGAGAATAAGGCACTAACAGCTTTTGTTACTTTTTTAAATTTGTTTAACTAAAAAAATATTGAGAAAAGACAACAAAGAGATTATTTATTGTGTCTTGTTAAAAAATTTCTTTATCACACCATTATTTGTCGTGCACTAAACTAAGAAAAATAAAAAAAAAATGTTGTGTTGACAAATATATGAAATTTTATGTTGAAGTGCTTCAATTCAAACAAAAAGAAAGTTTTTGTGATTTTTTTTCTCAGCTTTAAGGTTATTGACCTTTAATATGAAATGTGTCTGAAATTTTACCTTTCATGACCAAATTGCCTTAAATTAATGCCTTAAAAATGCGCTTCATTTTGTCTTTTCAATTCAAATTCCCTTTCTTTTCATTGCAAAATATAAAATATAAGTCCACTCGTAATTTTGATCTCTTGTGTCTCGTTTTTCTTTTAAAATCATTCAATTATGTGTTTTATAACAACACAAAAAAAAAGCACTGAATTTATCTACCTTTTGCTCTTTGACCAGAAAAAGGATTTTATTACATTCTTTTTATTTGATACAAAACTTTTTATTTTTTTATTTATTGTGTTTCAAGCTTAATTCAAAATTGTTATTTTCTCTTCAAGTTTACAATTTACGTTTCAATTGTGCTTTTATATGAGGTTAAGAAACCTGGATAGTAAAAGTAAAGAATTCAGTTATGAGATGAATCATGTTTTAAAATTGAAACGTTACTTTTGAAGGAATTTCTTCCATTAAGTTATTTTTTTTTTATTTTGGCTCAGAAGGGCATCAAACTGACATTCTAAGATTCAATTTTTCGTGTTTTGTGAGAAAATTTCATAAAGTGGAGATTTTTTAATCTGCCTAATATTTTTTTCTCACACAACGTTGTATAATCAAAAAGATTAATTACAAAAAACTGGGAAAATAGGATTCCATCTATCAATCTTTTTTTTAATCTTAATCCGTTTACATCTTCATTATATCAGATTTTATTAAGAGTGTGTATTTTTTAACGTTTTTATACAGAAATCGTAAAATTCTCGAAAGAAAAGTAATTAAATTTTATTTCAAAGGCAAATACAAAAAAAATAAAATAAAACAAGAAAACTTTTTTTAATACTTAAATACAAGAAAATAAACACAACAACTGTGAAGAGTAGGAAAAAACGTTCATCATAAATTTAATTTCAGAAGAAAAATGTCTCCCAAAACCACAAATAGGGTAAATAAATAATTCTTATTAACACAATTTTTCATTGAGGATCCCACGACACCATTTTTATCCTTTTTTTTAAATGAAATTAAAGAGTTATTTCATTTTTTTTCATTATTTATGTCTTTTAAAGCGTTAGTGTGAAATTTAATACAATTTATTTTTTTTTGTCGCAGAAATTGCAATCCCACAAAAAAGAAGGGGTTTGAAATTATTTGAAGCACTTTAATCACAAAATCATGGTTTGCCATTTAAATGGCAATTTTCCTACTGAATTGACTTATAATCGGAGTAGAGTGAAATGAAATGGTTCAAGAATAATAAAATGAAATTACCATCTGTTGCAAATTGCGCATTAGTTGCCATTGCTTTTGATACTGTATGCATTGTAAATATTTTTCTACTTTTATCACAAACATTACGACTATTATAATTTCCATTTTTATTTTATTTTATCATTATTTTGTTGTTTTTTTTTGTTCACAGTGACTTCATACACCAATTACACAAATACTCTCTCAAATGACGAACAATCTATTTGTGAAAGTGAAGTGAAGCTCTTTTAAGGGAACGGTTGAGGACCATATTGCAGTAAAAATGTCCCAATTTAAATTGAAAGCATCCAAAAAAAGCTATACACAAGGAACTTGATCTCCTTCTAGCCGATCAAAATACTTTTCTGCTTAGAACCGAGCTCAAACTGGACATTGAACGATCAAAAGCCTCCATTTACGTATCAAACTCAATTTTTCAAAAAAACTTTCTTCAATCGAGCACCACTTCGCTTCATACGACTCCCTTCAATCTATAAATGAAAATATAAAACTATCTGTGACATATGGTTTGCCATTTCAACAATAATAATGAGAAATAGAGAAAAAAAAACACTTTCAAACTACATTTTTATTATCAGAATTACATGGTAAAGTTGTTAGAGGAAACCCATTAGAAACATACTTTATTTAATGTTATAGGAGTTTAAATGTTAAAAATTGTAGTACATCACCATAAAAGGCACCAATTATATGCATCGTTTAAAAGGACAAACTTTTCCTCTTAATGGTTTTTCAAAAAGACCATTAATGGTTATTTTATCCTTTTTTTAAACAATTTTAAGATATTTGATGAACTTTTGTTATCAAAAATTTTGCATTGAAAGTTGTCACAAATTTTTCTTATGATAATAATTCATGAATTATAATAATTACGATTAATCTGATAAAGTTTTTTTCATTTTTTGCCGTGTAACATACCCTGTGATGATAAATTTTCAAAAATTTTACGATTAGATGCCCATTTTCATTGCATCATCATATGATTGTTTTAAGGCACTTTTTCTCATCAGGGTAATCATCAATTTCATGTTTTTCTTCCTCTTCTTGGAATTGTAATAACAGAAAGTGAATAAGAAAAAGAATAACAAAACTAAATCCTATTGAAATAATAAGGCTTAATGTAATTAAAGTGGTCTTAGACATAATAAAATAATAGTACTCACTTGTTAGGGAATTAATAACACAACCAACAGGAAATGAAAAGCTCGTTGACCCAGATAAAAGTTTTTCAAAGAAAGAAAATCGAAAAAAAATAGAAGAAACGTAATGTAAATAAAGTAAAAGTTTTACCTCTAATTTATGTTTTATGTGTGTGTTGTTCAAGACATTAAAAAAAAACTACTAAGTTAGGTGAAAATGTGAAAGTTGAAGATGTTTTGATTTGACTTGCATTGACTTGTAACCCTAAATTAACCTTTTCAGTATATGATAGTTTAGTTTTTCATACATTTTCAGTTAAACTTTAATTTTGATTTCTGTCCGTCTCTGATTCATTCAACACTTTCCTTTTAATGTGGAAATAATTCATTCAACAAATAAATTATGCTTCAAATGAAGTCGTGGTGACATGAACTGTCAAAGTAAAATAAGAAGCACTTGTTGCTCTTTCGTTACTTTAATTTAAAGTATTTGGCTTTATGTGATACAAAAAATGTTAGCATTTTAACTTTAACGCTTTAACTGTTTGAAATGTAAATAAAATTTGAACGCAAAAAGGAGACAAACATATTTTCACAGTAAAAAAAATCTCAAATAATAAATAATGATCATTTGATACTTTTCTCAAAATATGGATAGAAAAAAACATCCATTCGCTATGATTTTGCTTGTGTTAATTAGAATTCAATGCCAATCGGTGTTATTTACAAATAAAGTGGAACATCGTGTCAATAACCCTCCTGTCTATGATTATAATTAAATCCCTTTTTCTGGCATACTTTTGCAATTTGCCTTCGGATCATTTTTCACGCTTTCCTTAACAAAAGGTAAATACAATGTTTTACCGATATTATATGCAAAAAGCAATATTTTCCACACAATTACAACGTTATGGCATTTAAATGTAGGATCGAAATGTTTAAAGCGGAATAATAGAAAATTGTGAAGCTATTTATTTATTATACTATAAGAATAAAAAAGAAAAAAAGAACATTTACTTTATTTTTTTTGTACTATGAACAATGTTTAGCTGTTTTATTTTATTTCAAGCCAAGCTTGAGTAATGGGTATAGAAAGAGTGTTAAAATAAATGTAAATTCATGGAAAAAAATTACAAAAAAAGGAATGAAATAAAAAAAATTTGCTCGTTTATACGAAAAATGTGTAACGAGACGTTTTATTGCTTATTTTGATTATGATTCACACTTTATTTACCAACTCACATTTCATTGACTGTAAACTTTTCTCGATAAATATATCTTTTGATCATCTTTGTTTCTTTTTTTTTTGTTTTGAATGATGGATTTTTCGTAAATTTCATTGTAAGTGCATTTTAATTCTATTAAACCCCTTGAGCATGGATATTTTTTTGAGTGTTTCTCAATGAATGAAATGAAAATCCAAAATACAAACCGGTTATAAAAGCGCATTTTTTTCAATTAAATGGTGTTAATATGAAAAGGTGTAAAAAAAAATAAAATATCTTTATCCTAAAATAAAAACAAAGAAAATTTTGTAACATGAAATAGGAGGATGCAAAATAATCACATGTGTGGGATCTCATGTAATAGAACAAAATATTGTTATGTTGATTATGACAAATAAACCCAATTTGTTTATGTGTCTCATGAATATTTCATAGCAGTTCCAACTTATAAGCTACATCAATAACAAAGGAAAATTTATGTTAAAATAAAATAAGAGAGAAGAAAATAAACTGATTTTCTTTTTACCTTTTGTGATATTTATGTACATGTATATGACTTGAAAGAAAAGTAAGACTAATAATATAAAAATATTAAGAGTGAATTCATGTGAATAAATTGCTCAAAGAAATATCTAAAAAAAATGGCTTGTTCAAGAAGTCCACCAGCGAGTCCCAGAGCTCCGAAAATACAACAACAGTCATGGGACGATTCTGATACGCCTCCCATTGATTTGTATGATCCAAGTCATCATAGTCCTCCAAGGTCACCAGGCCGAGTGAATTACTATGATCATCCACTTAATAGTCCTAATATCAGGTAAAATTTCAAAAAATTTTGTGAAAAATTGTGCTAATTTGAATCATTTGACTAGAAAATACGATAAAGTTCGTGAAAAGCAGCCACATTGCAAATCACCAAGTTCTCCGCGACATTTCAACTTTCCACAAATAGATTTCGATTATGCAGTGGACCAACAACAATACGGAACACCGCCAAAGGCACCTCCAACCATTCATTGTACATATCAAAAATCCCCAACAAATTCCGTGAAATATTATGATCGTAAAAAGCCACCACATTCAATTGTTACAAGTCCAAAGGGATCTCACAGTCTTGAGTATGGTGCAATTAGTCCAAAACACAATAAAAAATTCGAATATTATGAGCCATGTTCACCAGATGATGATGATGATATTGCACATAATGATGATGAAGATGATAATTCATTTATTGAATATCGACACTCATCCATTCAATATAAAAAGAAAAAGAAGAAGCATTACAATAAATCACCAAATGGCGTGTTTTCACTTGATGAATATCATTCGAATTGTGATAAACGTGGTTCATTAGTGACTGAAAGTTCAGGTGCGTCAGATTTTAGTACAGCAACAACAGCGCGATGTAGCAGTGGAGCTGAAGCAGAACACCAACAACAACAGCAGCAACAACAAAGGATATCACATCAAAATCGAAGGAGGCATGCTATTAATATAACAACAAATCCAGGATATCAGGTGTGAAATGAATTTTTTTTTATTTAAACTTCAATTAAATTAAATTTGAAATTTCATTTTAAAGGCAATTCACAATTCACACTCCACCCTGGACAGAACATGCTCGGATAGTGTCGTATCATCACGGATTCGGAAATCAACAAGTGACTTAACTCAAGCATCTGAGGTACAATCACCAGTACAACAACCGCATCGGCGAAGAGGAAGTTCCAAAGTAATTTTGACATTAAAATTCAATTAAAATACATAAATTTTGATTTTTTTTCAATAAGGGCGGCCTTGCATATCTAGCTAGTCGTAGGGGGTCACGAGAATCAATCAAAAGTGCTGCCTCAAATGCTTCAATTTTTTCAAATGATGATATCGGGCCATTGGCGTTCCAAGCATCAGCTCGTGGACAACAAAGGCGCACATCTAATTTCCTAGAATTACCGAGTAAGTATGAGATTATTTGTTTTTATAACAAAAAACGTCACATATTAAATTTTATTGAAAGCTCTTAAAAAAAAAACAAGAAATATTTAATGGTTATTGGGTCAAATGTGTATATTTTTTCACTCAAAAAAGGTCTTTTATAAATATGTTTAAAAAAAAGTGGACAATAGACATCATGAAAAGAAAAATCGATTTACAACAAAAAAAAAGTTCGATAATAATATTGATATCGAATGCCTTCTGGACAGTTCCGGTCTATTTTTTCTCGTTCATTTTTACCGTTAATAATATTGTTTATGCTGATGTTTATTTTTGTTTCCTCTCTCTTTATTCACATAATAATAATCCATTTAGATCAAAAACCATTCCATTAAAAGAAAGATTTAACATTGAAAATGCGTTTATCGAGTCGTTTCAATCCAATAATGCAAAGAACATTAAAATAAATGAAGGAAGCACGAGTAGGAGAAGAAAAAAAAATATATAAAATATAATAATTGGTTTTCAGTTGTAGTTGTAATATTATATATAAAGATAAAAATCTAAGACTTGTTCACTATTAATAAAGTGATAATCTTGATAATCAAAGACCTATTATCTTAATTGAATGGATTTTGTATTTCATTGAGAGAAACGAAAAATATCTAGGTTAAGAATGAATAAAATTCAATAAAATGTGATGTGATCAATACTTGTCAGATAATATAATTGGATTTTATATCGGAACATGTAAAATAAAATTGCATACGTGCTTGTCATGACCACAAAGGATATTTTTTGGATTTCAATGTGAAATTGTAACAGGTATTTTGATTTTAAACCCAATTTCGATTATGAAAGTAAATATTATTAATATAACATGAAAATACCTCAAGTTATTCACGTTTGGATTTTCGATGTGGCTTTGTGATGTAACAAAAATTTTCACATATTTATTTATTTTTATTTTTTAAATTTGTATGACGTCTGTTAAAAAAGTGACCATGTTTCTCGTATGCTGATCACTTTTGATTCAGATATGGTTTAACCTTAAGCTGTCATTCCCACGCTGAAACCATCTGAAATGAAACCATCGTGAAATTTAATGATAAAACTGCAATTTATTGTAATCATGATAAAATTTTTTTTAATAGTTTTCATCTTTTCAATGAAAATGTCAATGAATATAAAAAAAAGGCACTTTTGACACCACTTTGTCTGGTTTTGTTTAAGTGATGTAAGATTGCGAAATTTACCAAAATGTACTTGCTTACACCATTAAATGTCCAAGGTTTCCATTAATGTTCAATTTATGCATAGAAGAAAAATACTTGAGTGTAGCAACCATTTTTATCTCCATTTTCATTTAATGATATTCTTATATTTTCCTATTTTCTTGTATCAGATTTCAAAACTATGTACGAGATCACGGTTGGATATTTCTTTTCAAATAGAAAGTATCTAGCAAATATATTCAATCAAGAAAAATGATAAATAATATATAAAAAAAAATAAGCTCTAAGGTATCATCATCATCACATAAAATATGATAAAAAGAATCCATTTGAATAATATTTTTATATTAGGAGATGAAATGATTTTACTCGAGTTTGAATAAAGAAACCGTAGCAACCAAAATAATAAGCGCTCATATAATTCCATAATAATATGAAAGGATTCTCTTGATTATAATCATTATTTTATTGTTTAGAAATTCAAAGAAAATTATATAGATCTTTAAAAGTGAAGACTATTACTTGGAAACCAATCACATTATTATTTAATTTTTTTTTCTCTTGTTAAATTTCAAAAAAATATGCCCTTTTAGGATCGATTTGTGATGATTCTTATTTGCAAGTGGCAACCAGAAGGACTTCAATGAATTTCACGTTTCCCTGTTGCATAAAAATATTTTGAGAAAAGGTTACCCGATGCATTAAAAAAAATTTAAAAGAGCTATATAGCCCGAATTTCGTAAATCCGCTCGCTTACATCGTTTATGAGTACATTCCAATTTTTTTTTTCTCTTTTCAATGTGTATTTTTTCAAGTACCACTCATTTTTTCACTAAATCCTTTAAATTTTATGTCATCCTCTTCTGTATTTCATTGCAAAAAAGCATGCAACTACAATTATTGCTAAGACAATAATACAAAAAAAAAATATACATAATGATGTTATTGTTCAGCTAACGGCAAAGTACCTGTTAGAATGTCATGTCATATTATCAAGTAAAGTACTTAATTCATGTTATACTTAATGTTTTGGCTTTAGGGTAGCTTTTAACCTCTTTGTTGCTTAACATCTCATCCTTTCATAAAAAAAGAGGGAATTTTATGACATTACCGTCGCTTTACAATCAAAAAAGTGACTTTAAGTTAAGTTTTAACATTTAAATGAGGAAGAATTGAAATGATTTTAAATTTCTTTAATCAAAGTCGTATTAGAATGAATTTTATTTTGTTTTTTAATGATAAATTGAAGAGTTTTCAATTAAAACCCAACAAGACTCGTTTTTCAAGTCCTTTTAATTTGAACAGAATACGTGAAATTGCATGTCGATCCTCTGTCTTGCGTCTTGAGTTAACATTTGTATGGAATAATCTAATAAAAATGAATTTTTACACTCATATTGATATGAAATTTCAAAAATGGATTCGATTTTATGCATATGCACTCCTTCAAATTCTTCATGGTCACGTACAAGCCTTTTACAAAACCATAAAACGCTACCAAACTTATTTAAAGTAATTTGAAGTGCATTTTACATTTAAAAAGGATAACATTTAAAATAGTCTTGACTGTAACATCTGTTTCAATACAAAACTCAATTGTTAAAAGATATCCTGTCTCATATTTTATGACACTTAAAATAAATCTACCAGACGTCTCCATTATAAACACACTTTGAATTTGAATCACGACATGAATTTGAAATAATACATGATTTTCATGTTAAATCATGACATGCAAAAACATTTAAAATGAAATGAGAAAATTGAAACCGACCAAACAATTCACAATACATAACAATACAATTTTAATAGTCATAAATAATCAGCTTAACTGCATTCTCTCTCTCTGTGCAAAAGAAAACCCCAATACTTGTTACATTTCATTGTTGTGTGTGTAAAATATAGAACAAAATAAGATTCTGCCAATATTATGTTACTTCAAATACCATATAAATTCAAACAAAATACACACATGGTCTCATTTGTTCAGTTGAGCAATTAAATGAAGTATGTTAGGGGTAAATATTAGACATGAAAATGATGATGTATTGCATGTATATTTGTAATTTCTCGTTATTTGATATGGTTGAATGATTGTGTGGTTAAAATTAAATTGTTTGATTCCTCAGGTGTCGTAACTAAATATTGATTTAATGATGAGTAGTGGATTTAGGTAACTGTGAAGTGTTAATTTCATTGAGAGAAATTATAAAATATTGATATGAAATTGATGTTAAAGTGATATTTGCTTAGGATGTCATTTGATATTCATTGCAAAGAATTGTGGAAAATTTTTGAACTTAAAACATAATTTTCAACTGGATGAACTTTAATTCGTTTTATTTCACCCAAGTAACACATTTAAACAAAACTTGAGAGCTTTAATTAATTGCATCATAGGATCATTATAAATGTTCACAACTCTGAAAGAAAACTAATTAAAATCTTTCCAGTACTCTGAAATAATAATAATAATGAAAATGAAAATAGTTACACAGAAGAATGATTTTACTACGAACAGTAATAATAATAATAATAATTGTTATTAAAGAGAACACTTGGCAATTTCATGCTTTATTGTTATCTTGTATCTATTGTATTTATTAATTAATTGGATAACGCGAGTTTTGAACTTCTGTTCATGAACTTTGATATAATTATGGGGAAAAAATTATTACATTTTTTCACTGAAATTTAATCGAGCGTGTTTGATTCGTCGAGAAATTCAAGTTTAAGCACAGAGCTGGAAAATTTTGGGAGACCATGATACTTATTTTACTTTTCTGGCGTCAAAATCAATGCTTGAATATAGCCTGTTGACGGATGAGGTTCCGTCCATAATTATCCTGTGCAACATTCCACCAATTTCTCACTCCTAGAGCTCACAGTTCTTGTTCAATCCCATCAATACATCGAATTTTAGGACGACCCACTCCTGACCGTCCTTCAGGATTGATACGAAATGATATGCTTAGTGGTCTTGTGTTTGTCATTCGGGCCAGATGACCTGCCCATGACAGCCGGCTTGTTTAGATAATGCTGATAATGTTGGGTTCAGCAAAGTCCTATCCAATTAATTTAAGCCTATTTCATTTGATTAAAGACAAATTTCCCTCAATTTATTCACGTCAATGCCCTATCACTATCAGTCCCTTATAAAAACAATTTTAACATAAACATCGAACACAAATAATAAAATATCGATCGCATTTCAGACTTCACTTCAATGATGATTGTAGAAAATTAATTGACACTTCCAATTCATGTTATTTTTTTTATCTAAATTAATTTTTTGTTTTGTTTTGTCACTTAAATACACAACAGCAGGGAACACTTCTGATATCACTCCATATAAAAAATAAATATATTGATATTGATTTAAACATAATCTTGGTAATGATAAAATACATATTAATTTTACCGTTTTTCTATTAAATTTAATGGCCGTCATCACCATTATCATCATCATTTTATAAAACAAATGTAAATTTTCCATTTTTTTAGGTCGTATTTGTAGATTTAGGGTCTATTTTATATTTTTTTTGTATCATTATTACTATAATCTGATGGATTATACGATTTTAATATATATAAATGTTTGGTGATTCAATTTATATTAAAACAAAACAAAAAATTATATCCATACATTTATTTTATGTCTAACTGTCAAGAGCGTTTATTATTTATGAAAACATTTCAACTGAATAAGAGCATCCATGAATTTGATTATCATGTTTATTTTACATTTATACATTTTAGATTATGATAAAAAATTTATCTCTATTATAATCTTCAATTAATTTTTCATTTCAGTTCCTGATCATGCTCGTCCACGAGTTTGCTCCTTGCCGGAACGGCCATACAATCCACGACAAAGTGATGATTTATACAGACTAAGGACATTTTCAATTAGCAAAGGAACGGTTGTTAATTGTGGTGATTCAATTATTTCTCGACGATCAAGAAGTAATACGAGTATGAATTCAACTACAAGTCGGTAAGTTTTTAATTGATGTAATTTGAATCGAAATGAATGATTTTGAAATTACTTTGATGAGTCAATTATGGTATTTCTATGAAGAGTGAAGCGTTTCAATTTATATGTAAAAGTTAGTCAATTTATGTGAAACTTTAATCCCACTGTAATCCGAGAGATAATCCGTTTTATTGGTAGTTAAACATTTTCAGTGGTTTCAATCTGGAAAACGCAGACACACATTTTAAAGTGATTGATTGTATTACTTTGAAACTGATGTGTAGATAATCTGTTTTTAAACTGTTTCAGCTTAGACTGGGATTAACATGGATATTCATTGTAAATTTTGTTGATTGATTTGAGATGAGATTTTGAAAATGATCAATTTTTAAATGTAAAGCAATTTGTTTATCTAGGGACGATTTACGATGTCTTTAATTTAATCAATTTCATGAATGACCTTGAAAAGACAATTTCAAAATATATGACTCAGATGACCATGAAAATGTTCTACATTAAAAAAAATAAAGTATCACTCTCATAAAAATCTCCTTACTTCTTTTACTATTAAAATCAATAAAATATCAAATTCACATTGTAAATAAAATAAAATACAACTCAGCTTCACCACAAACTACCACAAAACAGTAATAAACTGACATATAAAATAGAAAAATATCATGTGATATGCATCCATTGTTAAAACCGTTCAAAAAACCCATATAATTCTCTTTTTTTATTTTATGTATTGCATGTCTAAGTTTATTCCTTCCGGTCTTCACTTACATTAATCAAGAGCATTTTCAATAATATTCTGGCGTATCACTCACTTCATGATATGAAATTCATTGCTTTCAGATGAAATTAAATGTCAGTACACATTTTCCTTGAAATTTGTCTGCAAAAAAAAATACATAAAATTTTATTCATTTATTTACAACGAGGTTTGTTAAAGTCAAAGTTGTAAATTACAAAAATAATTTGTTTTCATTTTTTTTTTTGTATTTAACTAAAATTGTAACAGACGCCTACAGAACATCTCGAGTGTTAAAACAAAGTTATTTTACTAAAAAATAAATGAAAATAAAAACATAACAATACTGTTTTTATTTTCATTACAGAAATAAGCAAGAAATTGATTAACAGTTTCATTGGCATTTTATACATTTTCCTCTCATTAAATCTAGTGAATGTAATGCTATTTTTATAATTAAAAACGAAATTTGACAGTCTGTAGGACGTTGAAATGTGAGAATAAAAAAATGTTGTAACTTGTTAATTAACACAGATGAAATTTAGATCGATCAGAGGCTTTCTCATTGAAATTTTGCTGTTCTGAAAAATTATAAATTTTTCGTTATTTTTTGAAGTATGTTTTTTTCTAAGACAAGACAAAGAGGTCTCATTTGAAGCTCAAAGTAAAACCCAAACCCGTTTCTGATAGATATTGAGCCTTAAAACCAGAACCGTGAATTTTCATGGAAATGGACATTTAAGGTGACACCAAATTTTATCTTCGTCTCGTTTCAAAACCCGTTTTCGTGAAGAAAGTTTAAGTTAATACCTTTAATTTTAATTAGTTAAGCCACATCATATTCAGCTTTGTCGTCAATTTCTTTTGTCTTCCTCTCTTTTGCTGTATAAAAACATATCTATATTAATGAAAATACGATAATGCTAATCCTTCTTTATATTTACACAGAAATTATCTTACTTAATTTTTAAAGTAGATACATAAAAATGACACACAAAGGATTTGAGGTATGCGTTTTGGATTATTTTTATATCATTCTACATTAAAAAAGGTAAAAAAAAGGAAATTTAATCATAAAATAAGAAAAAAAAACGTTAAATCTCTCCCATCATCAATTATTTTTTCATACTCGGTGACGATGAAACACATTCACCAACTTTTCCTGTCAAGTTATTTAAATTATCCATGGAACACTTAACAAGATACATTACATTAGGAGAAAAAAAATATCCAAATATAAAATATGTAAAAAGTTTAAGAGCGGTAAAGACAGTTAAGTAAAGACAGAAAGGGAAACTTTAAATTAAGCGATTTATTTTTCCTTTTTTTTTGTCTCGCTCAAACACTTTTTCTTTCCAATTTTGCTCGTATCTTTCGCTTAGTAATTATCCTTCATTTATCAAACACACAAATAGAGTGTTATATCGTTATGGGTAAAGTACGAAAATGAAATAAAAAGCTCAGCAATTAAGAAAAAAAAACGTAAAGCATCCTTATTGCTCTTTATCATACCGCGCAAAGACAAGTTAAAATGAAAACTTGATATAAAAACTTATCATTTTAAAAAGTTGCTTGTGATCATCTATTTCGAGTTGATATTTTATTTTCACAAGTTCTTTACTTTACTTCTACGAGTTACCCTTATAAGCCTTATAAGCATCTGTTTTGTATGAAAAAAAAAACAGTGTACGAACGAGTTCAACAAAGGATATTCAATATAACTTTTAATGAGTGGATAATTAATTTTTTTTTTCTTCATTTTACAGTAAATTCAAAAAAAAAACAACAGAAAGTTTTAAATAACTTTGATTTTATCATTGAAAATTACTTTGTGGAAGTTCAACCTTCGAAATGAATATTTAGGTTACCATTAAAAAAAAAATTATATGAGGGTGTTTCTTTTTTGGGAAAATTTCATTGAAACAAACTTTAATATCAAATTAAAATTAAATTCAGAGCAAACACAAAAATAAATGCAAATAATTAACAAGTAACAATGGCTTTAATTATTCAATTAAGTTGCATTCGTTCCCGTGCAATTTCAATTCGTTCTCTAAAAATTATTGTAAGAACAGTTATTTCATTTTATTTTATTTTTATAATTAAAATGCATTGAGTGGACGTAAAATTGAAGTGTAAAATTGTAAATTTATATTTAAATTTTTTATTTTAATGCCAAATATTTGTGGGATTTAAATAAAACTATTTTTTGGTACAGTGATTTTAATTTGCTGTTGAAAATTAAATTAAAACTTTTAGCAATGTTATTGTAAATTAAAGTGAGTGAAAATTTTAAATTCAAATTATTTCATTTTAATGAAAAAAAAAATTAAGTATTTTGATTCAGTTTTCATTCGAATTTTTCATGAAAACTCGTTTTCGGTTCTTTCATAATAAAATTACAATAAGAGCAAATGCATAAAAATTTAAATTTAATACTTAATTTAGTTTTTTCTTAAAGTAAACCACTTAAAAAGTAATATAAAACGATTTATTTGTAATTTTGTTTATGAAATTGAAATAAAATAAAAACTAATTTTCATTTTAAGCTTCTTTTACCATAAAATAAAATTTCACTCCCCCAAATCCATTTTTGATCATTGAATACATATTTGAAGTACATGAAAAACAAGCAGCTTAGAGCCATAAAATGATAAAATAAAATAAAACTACCTGTTCATATCCAGACTGTTACTTGTTTGTGTAATGACAAAAGTTTATCATTTTATTTTCTTGAATGGATTTAGCTCAAAATAAAATAAAGCTTATCCAGAGATATTTCAATACTCGTTTATTTTATATTAAATATAATATTATTTTTGAAGAAAATTTCCTTTAATAACTAAATTTATTTTTTTTTATATTTTGTTGCCTTTAAATTGACATGACATTAGTTTTGAGAGTGTCAAGTGACATATTTTTGAATAAATTTTAATAATCCATGCGTTCAATGTCAGTCTGTAATGCTAACAACCAATTTATATTTGGTTGAAGACCGCCTGGAGTATATGATTAAGTTTTTTATCCATATTTTTTATTCATAAATAATGCGTATTATGATAAAAAAAAGGTAAATTGTGAAGATATCATACCAACAAGAACTTAGGCAAAAAAAAATGCTACATGATTGTACCTACTTGTAAAAAAAAATATCTTTTTCATTAATGGATTTTATGAGTATTAGACGAAATTCCTTGTTCAAGGATTTTTCTGTGCATGTATGGGTGTGTGTGTGTATGTGTGTAATCATGAATGAAAAAATACAAGGATTTTGAAGATTATAATTATTAAGTGTGTAAAATATAATGCGAAAAGGAATTTATTTGTACAATCCCATTTTCAGAGAATTCGTTTTTGATGTTTTTGAAATTTATGTTGAAATTCAAGTCTTTTTTCCTTGTAAAATGATATAAAAAAAACTGAATAAATGTTTTCTTTTACATAGGAAAATATAATAATAAAAAAAAACAAACAGTCATTGAATAAATATTACCCTTAAATTTTGTAAACAATAAAATAAATCATCCAGAATCAATTTAAACAAAAAATAATAAAATAAAATACCAGCCGTCTCCACTTATATAAAAAAAAAATTAAATAAAATATCAGATGAAATTTTATTAACAACATGATGATTTAAGGGGATTACAATTCAATAATAAAAAACCCCTGAATTCAAGTCAAACCCTTATTTTGTAAGTTTTGATTGTAAATATCCCTTAAATGCGTTATCAGTTTTTTTCTTATATTCAACCTGATCATGATAAGATTGAAATTGGATTGAAATGTTAAAAAAAAAGTAACCTATGTCAGTTAACTAATACTTTGGTCCCACATGAAGTAATAAAAGTGTATGTTTTCTTATCGAAATTCATTTGTTTATATGAACATTTTTACCTGTATCAGTATATTTTTTGACTTTTTTTTACGTAGAATTACCAATAATATTAGAGAAATTGAGGAAGACATCTTCCAACATCATGTATTAAGACGTTCTTATCTGATCTAGAAGAAGAAAAGCGAATGATAGAGATGACAAAGAAAATAAATTGCGCTACAAATTTTTAGATTAGGTTTTTATTATTATTTTTTTGTGTCTCCATTTTCATACATTTTTTTCATTTTTGTTTTTACCTTGTCTTAGTACCAACCCGACCTGGTTTCAATGCAAGGGAAAAACTTTCGTTACTGAAAAAAAAACATTTATAAATTAACTTTTTTTTTTGCAATATTTATTTAGTATTATAAACTTTGGTATGCCTTTGATGAGATTTGTTTTTACTTTGATCAATTTTGAAATAAATTTTATTTGATGTAAGTAAAAAAATGAATGAATTTTGAAATGATATCCCAAAAAATGTCGAAATATGAAATTTTGTTGAAACGTCTGTCAAAAATTTAAGCAAAAATTTTAATTATTTATGAATTGGGCTTTCCTTTACTTAAACCGACATTTACACTCTTGACATAGGTCAGATTTTATAATAAAATATGAAAAGTGTTAATTTAATTCTGAAGTCTCAATCTGTCGATCCTAATCAATGAAAATGTCAAAATATGATTTTTTTGATGGTTTTGTTAATAGTCTTGTTTGAGTGATTAAAATTGGCTGCCATTTATCTTAATTTGAGTCCATTGAGGGCTTATTTTCATAAAATTTTTAATGTGTAATTTATTTTCAACTACTTCATTTTTGAGAGATTTTATAATTATTTGGCCTTGCAAGTCTCTCATTTTCGACTCAAAAATTTCTAAAATAAAAATCTTAATTTCCCTCTGTATCATAATTATCTTATTCTGCACGATTTCTGTTTGTCTAGACATCGAAGCATGAAGTTAAAAAAACAAAAAATAAAGACACTCAATTTTACTATGCATCATGCAGAGTCTTAATTTAATACTCTTCAAAAACAATGTTTAAAATCTAATTATGTCACATATGATGACTGTACAATAACGAATTTCATTATTTTAGTGTCCAATCAGAAAAATTTGGTCGAGCAACATTATTTCATTGTGATAACAAAATTGTTGCTATGATATTTTCTATTATTCAAATCTCTCGTGCATAAAATTCTGTCTGAATTTGGTGTATTTTTGTGTTCTGTTTGTTTCATGGTTACCTTTATAAGTGTATCCAATGGCGTTATCTTTGCTAAGATGAAATTTAATCGATTTTTATTGAAGTTCTGTCATAATATCTGAAAATTTTCCCAAAATTTCATTAAATTCAGTTAAATCTAGAAAAAGTGATTCAATTAAATACGAAATAGCTTTAATTTCCTTTGCAAGGTGAAAATTGCAAGAAATAAAAAATTTATTTCCTGTCTCATCAATCAACTCCCAAAATTCTAATATCTAATAAATCTTGGAAAATGATGATGAAAAAAAAAACATATTTAAAGGTGACAATTTTGTACCCTTCTTAACCACATCAATTTCTTTCATTTTATTATTCATATTACCTGTCTCTTCTTTCTTTTCACTATTTTTCCACATGAAAATCGATTTCATAAATGAAATGATGTGTCAATATTTACCTGCTTTAATGTATTCCAAAATGATGTTTATTTATTTATTTATTCATATTATATTTTGTACGTTTTGAATGATGAATGAAAGCTGTTTGGCAAATAAAATATAATAAATGTGAGAAAACTTTAAGCGATTTTTTTTTGTCAAAATAAAAGGAAACTTTCATAATTTGATATCAATTCATTTTCATTAAAAATCCATCATTTAAATCTTCTTTTCTTCTAATTCTTTCATTTAATAACAAAATTATGGCATTATTAAGAGAAAATAAATAATTTTGTGCCATATCCTTCTCACCAAAACCATCTCCTTTGATCATACATAAAATATTATTTCATGGTTACAAAGTTAATTCTCGTAATTCAATATTCATGACGTATAATATTTATACCATGAAATATACCTTTTCTCTTCCCCTATCATTTTCCTAATAATAATTCTATTTTTATAAGGATGAGTTTTTGTTCATTTTTGAATGGTAAGAAAATTAATATTTCATAAAAGAGAGAGGAAAACGATGATAAAAGATTGTAACATGATGAAGCAATATTTAAAGAAGAAATTTTAGTATCAAGATGATTTCATTTTAAAAATTTTATCGAACATACAACTCAATATTTTTTTTTAAACTCATAACTACTCAAATCCCCTTGAGCCAAATATTTAAAATAAATATTAATATAATTACAAATTATTACAACGTAAAATTTTCGTTTCACTGTAGATAACCAAAAAAAAAGAGCAACAGGTGCTTTATCATCATAATAATTTCGTTAAAATATCATCCTCTTTAGGAAATTACTCCCTTATGTCTCATTAAATTTCTTGTTCTTTTTTGGGGTATGAATGGTATGAATCCATGCTTTTACAACTTTTTTTTTAGCAAAAGTTTTAAACCATCAATTTCTTGTTATACGATTTAAAATTACTTTTGACATTTCTTTTGATTCATGTGTATGCTTATGAATATCATAATGATAATAATTATAACATGAAACGTATCTAATTTCAAATTGAGGAAACCTATTAAAATTTTGAATGAATAAAACACACACACATACAAAGAAACACAAAAGAAGTGAAAAGAAATTTTCATTAAAATAAATGGTTGTTAAATTTTTGTTTTCTTTCCTCTTGATTAGATACTCAAAATTCTATTTATCAATTTTGAGCATAAAGAAACCAGATATTCAACAGGTTGGAGATACGAAACTCATTTTATTATGAAAACTTTCTTGTTGTGTGTGTGTATGTGTGTGGGCTTTAAATTTGAGTATAAGATTTTAAATGAATGAATGAATGAAGTTTAAATTAATTTTATTCTCAAATTGTTATTATAGAGATTTTCGTAATGTATTTATAACGAAATTAAAATAAAGATTATTTTACATATTAAATGACGTATTGAAACATTTTAGTGCTTTAACTTGTTTAATTAATCAAAATGAAATTCCTAGTTTTACTGTTCCCTGAACTACTCTGACGTACGGTTTAATCTTTTCCTTGCTTTTGTGACATTTGAGATTTTGTGATTTTAACAGATTTTTTTAAGCGCTAAAATTAGCTTTTACAAGACGATCGACTGCGGCCTTGTTGACATTTGCCCATATGGCCAATCCGCTACTGTCGCTCAGAAGCCGCATAAAAACACCATGTTTGATATTTTTTTAAAAATTATTTTTGCTTATACAAGGTTTGCTTTGAAATAAATTTTAAAATTAATTTAAAAGTTTTTTCTTTTTAAAAATAGGGTTTCATTTTATTAATTACTACTATTAAATGAATACGAAATTTAAAGTTTTTTACATTTTTGTTTAAAAATTAAATGAAGATAAACTTTTTATATGTTTCTTTTTTTTTCATAGAATTAAATACTCTCATTTATTTAGTTGAAATGGAGAAAAAAGTGGTTAATTGGTAAACCAATATTAATTTATCTCTATTTTGATACCCGAGCTATCTAATGGAAATTCACAGTTTCATGTTGTTGCTTTTCAAAAGCGTTTTTCATTGATTTGAAAAAAATGCATGACTTGTGGGCATTTGTGTAATCTGCCTAAATACTGGCTCGTAAAAAAAAAAAAAAATCTGATCAAAAATGAAAAAAACATTGTTGAAAACTGACAAAGCTTAACTAAAGTTT
Source organism: Culicoides sonorensis (assembly GCA_900002565.1). Lineage (NCBI taxonomy): Eukaryota > Metazoa > Arthropoda > Insecta > Diptera > Ceratopogonidae > Culicoides > Culicoides sonorensis. The sequence goes on along the minus strand of LN483517.1, from coordinate 48,217 downwards.
TCAAAAAACTTCTCCAAAGTTGTAAAACTTTATCCAAAGTTTACAAACTTATACGAAAATATGTAAAAATTTGCAAAAACTTATCGAAAACTTTAAAAATGCCTTAAATACTAAGGTCACATACAAAAAACCGTTACAAAACTGTTATTAAGACATAATTTTTTGACTCTTCATTCAGTTTTAACAATTTTTAAGAATTTTTGAATGGCCATAAAGTTTGAATAGTTTGTCACCGTCCATGTAAGTGTTAATAAGACCATATTTTAAGTATTTTGCCTACAAATATTGGATTAATAATGTAAGAAAACAAAATTAATCTAGTAAAGTATATTAAATAGAACCAATAATGTAAACTATTTTATTTAAAATTTTTAATAATATTAAAAGCTTCTTCATTGTAAAACATACCTTTTTGAAAATATATCCATGTGGTTCTCCATTTATGATTTGAACCGTAATAAATTATGTTCATAATATTTAGTAAAAACTGGAATCGTACATTATTAACACTAAACATCTTTACTATTTATTAGTAAAATAGAAATTAGTATCGAAAGATACAAGAAGACATACGTAATCGTCATATTCCATTAATTTAGTGCTCATGATAGTTTAATTGAAGTTTTTTCAACTAAAATTTTAGCAAAACTTTAAAACAATAGTTTGATTGTTGAAAATAGTTTCATAGGACGATGAGTGTCAAGAAATGTTTTCTTTCAATTAAGTTGAATAAAATACGATTCCTGACCCCTTTTCAGTTATTCATCAAACGATTCCTTAAACGTGTTATTAAAACTTCACATTTGACTTATTCAGAATAAATTTAAATGAATACGGTTTTTCCAACTGCAATCTGGATAAAATGTGTTTTATTTTTCTGTGTGGCTTAGCAGACAAACATTGAATACCTAAAAGCATATGGTAATTTTATACAAAAACATTATTCAATCACAGTATCATGATATTAAGCTACATTTTCCATAAATACAAATTTAAAGCATCAAAGTTTGTAGCACACAGAGCAAAAAAAAAATACCATGCAAACTTTATTATGTAGCTTTATTTGAAGTTGATTAAAAGGTTTTTCATATTCAATAGTGGTTTCACCTTTTCACCATATTCAATGGAGAAAATTCTCCGGTGTATTGAACCGAACGTGCCGTTGTTAATTTTATAATATTTTTCAAATGGTAAAAGTCTGAATTTAACTTTTACATTGTATGAATACAAAAGACAACATTTATTCAATGGAATTGAGTTGTGAGTTGCAAGAAAGGATACAAGAAAAAATTGAATTAAATATTCATTGGAATTTAATGCAATCCTTTCAATATTTTTTCAATTCTTATGAAATTTATTACAAGAATGCTAGAGAAAGAATTACAAATTTTTGTTTCTTTGTTGTTGTTAACTCTTAAAATTGCATTTTTAATGAAGATTAAGATGCAATATTTTAATCACAAAGAAAGTGGTTTCCTTGCAAAAAAATGCATCGCTTTTGCCTTGTTTTTCAAATTTTAATCAAAAGATCAAAATATTTATTCAAAATAACAGGAAATTAAAAGGTAGTTTGATTCAAGAACACAATTTCCCTATTAAAAGGAAATGTTTTATTCAGAAAAGGTAACACAAAATTTTATTAATTTTCAAAAACACAACGTTTAGATTGATCTACACATTAATTTTATTTTGAAAGGAATTTACAATTTTTAATTAAATTAAAATGAAAATTTTCATTACAAAATGTTTCATAGGAAAATTGAGCAATATTTAACTGAATGGTTGTCAATGCATGTTTAAGGTGACTGATAAAAGCTGAATCATATAAAATATGGTAACTGCCTCTAACAGGAACATCAAAATTATGGAAACGACAATCTAACTTGCCTTGAAAATTCGTATCAAGATGCACTTAAGACCAAATTTCACGTTTCCCGTAAGAAGCCAAAAAAAAAATTCAAACCACATTCTTGTACATCTTGTAAGTCAATATTTTATGAGGCATATATCAGAATAAACACGTTTTATTCAAAATATTTACATCTCAATAGGGAATAGTTTGCATAAATTCATTAAATATCTCATTCTGTGAATTTTATTATTGATGCTAAAAAACATTTTGTTAGATTTATAAAATTTTGCTACGAAGCAAATAAAACACATAACTTTGGATATTCTCATAAGATTAACGAATGTGTGTTCGAAACATGACAGTATATAGACATAAAAATGACTTATTTAGTTTTCTGTGTGTGTGTGTACGCATGTGTGTATTTGTTTGTATTTTCATGAGTAAAAGGCAGTAAAAAGATCTTCAATATCTTTTGTTTGTTGCTGTGAGACAGATTCCTTCTTTTGTGTATTGATAAATCTTTTCTCAAGGAAAATGTCATTCAATTGAACTATTTCTCATGAAAAATGGCTGTGTGTGTGTGGGCTCAGGAATGTAAACAATGTTTTTAATATCAAAAGTTGAAACCTAACATGTTAATATTCTAATGGGATTTGTCTTTATATTGAATTTCTGATCTGATAAAAAGGTGTTTTAATACAAAACCATATTTTACTTACAGCGCTAGTGAACGATCACCCTTTGAAGGGTCATGTTGCGGAGGTGGATATGCAACAGTCGATAGTATGCCAAATTCCCCAACAGACAGTGATCCACCACCACCACCAAGGTAAGTTATATCATTGCAATTTTAACACGAATTCAACCTCAAACAAAATATAATTCATTCATTTCACATGATATGTGTTAATCTAATTATTTCACTAAATTAGATCCTCATTGAATTTGAATCAATATACACTTACATTGCAAATACATAATCGGTCAGGTTCAATCAACATACGAGTAATACGTTTTATCCATTAATTTGATTTAGGATTACACATTTCCAATTGATTAAACATTTTCTGGACATTGTTTTGCTAAAATGTATCATTTAACACCATCTGACAACGAACATAGCTTCATTGACATACAGACACTCTCAATTGATAAATGGGTTTGAAGCGAAAAACAAATAATAATAATAATACTTTTCCATTAGAGTACCTTTAATCTAGTTTTTTTTTCTTGTTTTCATTTGATTGACATGTAATTAAAATTAATAATAAAAGTGAGATGTAAAATTTCCTTGTTTTTTAACCTTTTTCATTAGATATCGTGTTGTGATGCTTGGCGATTCAGGCTGTGGAAAAACTGCACTTGTATCACAATTTATGACATCTGAATATATGCATACATATGACGCCAGCTTAGGTAAGTTTATTCAATTTTAATTTAAAATTTATATGAATCAATGGAATGTTCTGCACTTACATTATAGAATTTTTTTTTTCATTTTCTCTAAACGATTATGAATTTTAGCACAATATTCGAATTTGAAGTTTTAATTTTTTTTTCCTTTTTAATGTGATCTCAGGAAAAGGTTTATTTTTAAAACCATATTATTTCGTATTATATTCATTATTTTGAGGAAAAATCCTGTTAAACGGAAAAATTGTTATTTATAGTTTACCTTTTATTTGAGTTTTTGTTCTGCTATAGAATTTTAATAAAATTGTCTCATTTCATAGTTTGGAGTTTTCATTAGAAAATTTTACAAACATTTCACTTAGGATCCTAGAATTAGCAGTTGGTCAGAACAGCACAGGTCAACTATGATCAAAATTTCAATTTAACAATTGAATGTCTAAATTCATCGAACAGTCTACTGGTCCTTGTGCCAATTCAGGTTGATTTGAAAACGCCCAAATTTCCAGCATCGATTTTTTGTCAAATCATTAATGAACTCGATAAAACCCGAAACGAAAAAAAATCCAAATATAATTAAAATTTTGCCCACACAATAAAAAGTAAATTTTTACTTTAAAAATGGATTTTTTTTTCCATCAAAAATAAAACGAGCCACATCATCACACAATTTTACGTGACTTTTATTAAATCAAACCCATAAATAACTTTGTTTGCTATTTTTTTTTTGTTTTCATTCCATATTATTATTGTTGTTATAAAATATCTTTTAATTAAGTCACGGTTTTTTGTGCGATTATGTAGTTTACCTAAAATATTAATGAACATGAAAACGAAAAAAAAAATTTGAACGAGGGAAAATTAAACAGACAAACACAATGATACACGTTCGTAGCATGATTTTGTCTTTCACAGTAAATGAAATATATTTTATAAAAAATCAAATCAAAATTATTTGAAAATGGAATGGCCATACGAGCAATCTGACAAATACCTAAAAGGTCACAGTCGATCGTCTTGTAAAAGTTGAGTTCAGCGTAAATTTTAAATAAAATCATCCAGGGCCGTTAGTAATTTTAAATCCGTCCCTGCATGAAAATAAAGTAATTTTTTCATATCATTCATGGAAATTTTAATTGCAACTTATTCTGTTCAAAGCATAAATTTAAACAACAAAATTCCCATTCCTTGTTGTCTTAAATCCTTAAATAGAAAGAAATTGGATTGGTTTGCGTTTCATGATAAGGATCAAAACTGTCTGTTTTTTGCCTGAAACCAATATTTATTAACGCTTTTAGTATTCTTAGTACAAAAAATAGGTGATATAGCTTAAAGACGGATTATGGTTTGAGGGTTCTCGTTTATATATTTAGCAAAATAGGCTTATTTTGGTACGGTATTTTGATATTGGAAAACTTTTCTTTTTACTTTCCTTTTATATTATAACAATACGGTGTATTAAATGTACAGTTGAATAATTTTAAATATTTTTTTTGTTGAAGCTAATGCTACTTTATTGGATTTTTTTTCATAAGCAAATATTTAATCTCGATACAAAATCAAATTTGTTCGCAAACTTAAAGCTCTAAGTAAACTGAAACGAAGAAAAGTTTTGTTTTAATATCAATACTGATCTCTTAAATTGCCTTTAAATCACTTAAATAGATGTTTATTAGTACGAGCAAATTATTTCCTTGAGTAGTCACAAATTGTTTTTTTTTTATCTTTATCAAAATATTTACAACAACTTTAACAAGTCCTAAATGGTCTCATAAGGGTATTCAGTGATATTTTATACATATATTTTTTTTTAATTTATTCATAAGAATTGTGCAAGGTAAAATATATTAGATGTATATCCCACTTATAATCTTCGTTTTTTATTTTTTCTTTTTATTTTGAGACCCATCAAAATTTATCTCGTTTCTAGTCATTTCATATTTTACTAGATGATAAAGAGACCAAAAGAAGCCATAATTCATAAATAAATAAGTAAATAATACAATTCGTTTCCACTCAAAGCTGAGATGAAATTCTATTTGCTTTGACGTTGAGAGTGGTTTCATGAATATATTTATTGGAATTTAAATTAACATTGATTTTTGAGACCGAATTTAACGTCAGTCTTTTTAATTGTCAGTTTTTCGAGACAATTCATGGCCACTGAACGGAAACTGAAAATCTCGCATATCGGGGGATGTCGAAAGTATTGAAATTGAATCAATCTAACCGCATTCACCGTATTCACCGCAAAGTTGGCAATTCGATTCTCGCTCTTTACAATCTCAAATGTCCCTTTTTGCGGCTACTCAATTAAAGACTCAGTTAAAGGCTAGATAAAGGTGGCGACTGCTTCGGATGACAGGATAAAAGCTAAGTCCCTCGGATGATGATAACGGATATGCACAATGAGCCCGACTGATGGCCTGAGCTTGAAAGTCGTCCTACAAATCTGATCTAATCTGATTCACCGCAAAGAAATCGTAAATTTCCTTCCAAAAAGCTTGATATTATTTAAATCGTTAAAATAAAGACGATTCTCAATTTTAAGCTCACACCACAGTTATTCCTTTCCCCTCAACTTCAATGAATATTTCAAATAATATTAATAAAAATTTATATTTTTCTTTATCATCAAGAATCATTATTTACTTTATGAGTTGTTATTTTTTTTATTTTTCTTTCAGTTCTTTCAAGTTTTTTTTTCTTTTATGACTGTAGTACATTTTGTCACATTTCAGTTTATCAGTGTTTATTTTTATGATAAATAAGAGAAATTTCTAGAAAAATAATTTATTATCAGCTTAAAAATGATATTTCAATTGAATTAGTGAAAGGTATTGAACAAATCAGGTTACGTTTTCAATGAAATAAAATAATAAGGAAATCTTTTTGGATAATTTTTTTTAAGTTTAAAAGATTGAAAATTGACGTTTACTTACCTCAACTCTGATTGATCCTGAAGAATTATCTGAATTCAAGTATTTACTGTCAATAAAATTATCTCTATGATTTAAATACGTTTAACGTTAAGAATATTATAATTTAATTGTTTTCGTTCAATTGAATATTGATACATTTGAGAAGAAATTTCAATAAAATATTCAAATCACGTTTTGATTTGACATGTCTTTAACACGTGACATAAACAGATGTCTTAAGAAAATATGATGATAGTTAAATGAGTTGGATTTATTGATAGTCTTTTTTTCTCTCCATTTAAACGACACTGTAGGTTTTCTAAGAAAATGAAATTACGAGTAATTTAAGGCATGAGATTTTCCTGAAAATGTGCTCGTAAAAAGCACTTCAAACCGTAATCTAAATTTTCCTCATTATTCGTAAAATAAGTTTCTTTAATTAAATATTTCTATTGTTCCATTTTTTGTTTTTTCCTCCTGGTTTTGAAAAGTCACCAACTAAAATACCAAGATATTTTAAACTTAAATGTTTTGTACCTTTTATTTAGTGGTGAAAAACATTCTTCTAAGAAATTTTCGTATCTCATTGAATTAAAAGGTAAAACTTTATCATTGCACTAAGGAATTCCTATTTTGCTCTTTTTCTACAGTAAATTTTATCCATCTTCCAATTATATATTTTAATATTTAAGATAAGTATAAGGGTAAGTCAGTAACTATCCTTATAAATCTTATTTTTCTTCCTGAGAAATTATAATTTAAGTAAAATTTATAATTTTTAAATAAACTTTTTAATTTCAACTCATCAAGTAAAATTTTCATAGTAAACTTTTATTTATTTTCTCTTTTTTTTCCTTTTTTGATATGAAATGAATTTAAACTCATAATAAACTTGGTTGTTGGTCCGTATAAACTTTGCATATAAACAAAAATCTGTTGAATGCACTCACACAAACACAAAAAATTGTTGTTCTACTACTGTAAACTACCTTGCATGACTGTTGTAACTCACATTGATTGATTAATTTCAAAAAAATATACATTTAAAAAATAAAATGTTGTCGCATGTTGCATAGATTCAGAAGATGAATTAAATAAAAAAAAGCTGTTTGAAGAGGAAACTTCTCAACGTCCAAAGAAGACAAGTATGAGCTTTACTATTTTTTTATCAGTTTCATATTATTTTTACTTTTTCAAAATTATATTTCATGTTATTATATTTTTTTTATAGATTTATTTATAGCTATAAAGAAAAGTCACATATATTAGTTAGAAATTTAATGTTTTATCTGAAACTCTTCAAAATTTATTGCTTTTTACCTTTTGTATATATATAAAAATATATAATAATAAGTAATTTTTATTGAAAATATCAATGATTGAAAATGTATTTTAGTACTTAAGGATTTTATTTTCATTTATTTATATGGATTTTTTATCTAACATTTATACTTATTTGCTTTTATTTTTCTATTTTTAATACTTGCTATAAAAAAAATATAGATGATGAGTTTGGTGAAAAAACTGTCAGTATTTTATTGGATGGCGAGGAGTCTGAAATGATTTTCATTGATCATCCAACTGTTGAAATGAGTGTAAGTAAAATAATTTGAATGAAACACTTCAAATTCATATTAAAAACATTCGCTCAATCAATCACATGTCTAGAATTTGCTATTGACATCAATCACCATGCTATTTGTAGAAAGGGGAAATTAATTATTATACTCAATTTTCTTTTTCACATTCTTTTTATATTTAAATGTTCAGATGAAAGTAAAAAGACCCCATTTATATTAATATTTCAAATAATGGAAACGCCTGGTTTTTTTGCCTCATTCTATACATAAATCACAATTCAAGCTCGTTTCATTTCACAAAAAAAAAACGAAAACTCAGCATCAAAAACATAGAAATGAAAGAAAAAAAAGTTAATTTATTCGCATGTCACTCAAATAATGTGAAACCATATCATGTATTTTTTTTTCTTCTTTTCCTTTCAAATAATCATCAACACTAGGTGGAAAACTCTTTGTCAACATATGAACCTCATGCATGCGTAATTGTTTACAGTGTTGTACAACGTAGTTCATTTCATGTTGCCGAAGAGATTCTAAATTATTTGTGGCGTGAGAATATATCAAAAGAAAAAGCTGTGATTTTGGTAGGAAATAAAGCAGATTTAGCTCGTGCTCGTGTCATATCTACAGCAGATGGAAAAGCACTGGCCCAATCACGTGATGCTAAATTCATTGAAACATCATCTGGAATTCAACATAATGTGGATGAATTGCTTGTGGGTGTTTTGAAGCAGGTTAGTTTTATTTTTAGCATAGATTTTTTTTTTAAATGTGACAAATAAAAAAAAATTACTTTAGATACGATTAAAGGAGACACGTGAAAAGAAAGCACAACAGAGTGCGAGTAAAATGCGAAATTCAAAAACACACTTGTCTCTACATTTGGCAAAAGAAATTCTACAAAAAATGGGACTTACAGATATTTCGAAATCAAAATCATGTGAAAATCTGCATGTTTTATAAGATAAGGGGAAATTTTGCTCATTTTTCTTAATGAAGCAAAATAAAAACAAGAAGAAAGAAAGTAAAATCAATGAAAAACATGGGTCAACACCTTCAAATCTCAATGAAAAAGGAGGCAGCAAAAAGTATTCTTCAGTTAAACTAAAAAAACCAAAAGAAAAGAATAAACCAAATAAAGTTGTCAGACTACAAACATGTCCTACAATACAAACAACTCAATTCTAAGCTCATATATTGACAAAAAAAAATTAAATCAATAAATCCAAAAAAAAAAATTATGTCAATTACTATTTTTTAAGCAAATTAAATGAAAATAATGCATTTTAAACTGTTACTTCCTCTAAAATCGTATCATTACAAGTAAATATTTGTATTTTGAAGTACCTTTCAATGAAAAAAGTACATAAAAATTAAAAAAGATGTTCAATGTATTACAACTAATAAATAAAGAATAAATTTAATGTTTTTTTTTTGTGAGAACATCAGTCAATATTTTAAGACTTAATTTTTATTATCAATAATTATTAAAGATAATAAAAAAAATAATTAAAATATCATTGTCAATATAAAATATAAGTAGAATACCGGCCTAAGTAATGTTAAATAATACAATTAAACAAAAAATATATATTGTCATCAATTTGAATTGAAAAAGAAGATTTTTTTTTTCATTTAATTATCGTTGTCTGGTTACTAAACAACACTGAGTTAACTTTAAAATCAATATTTCACAAATATTTTCTTTTTTACATCAGATAACGAAATTTATGTACATTTAACTAAAAAATCCTTCAAACTGGATTTGAAAATAAAAAGTCATTAAATTATGATGCAGGCATCGATGACCAATGATGATAAGAGTTAAAAATTATTTAAATGGAACTAAAACTTCCTACAACAAAATCACTCATAATTTACGTGAAGTTTTCTTATGACTGCACGTTTTTCTCTTGAAACACATTCAAAATTAATCATCAAACTATGCAATTTATAAGCACTTAGTATCACTTTAATTTCCATGTTTATAAATTTTCAATAACTCAAAACAAAAACACACGTTTATTTATAATTCCATTATATTTAACTGCACACACATTAAAAACATCTTAATTATAAACAACAAAACGTTATTTAACTTTATAAATTTTACATTAAACATTTTGAAACTTCTTCAGTACAATCACTGCAAAATGTTTTTTTAATTACTTTTCATCCACTTACATAGAATAATAATAATAAAAATATTTTTACTAGTTTACAGCTATAAAAGTTTTTATGTTAACTTTAAAATTTTACTTTCATACAACATTCAAAACAATTGCAATTAAGAACTTTAAAAAAAAAACATCACTAATAACATATAACATAACTTTGACCTAAAAATATTTGAATTTTTCATGTAAGGAAGATTTTATGATAAAATTTTTATTGCATTTAAAATAACATTTATATGAACCGTTTAAAACTAATTTTAAATTGAAAATTAATGATTTAATGATGATAACGTTAAAATTTCAACGAATAATTATTAAATCCTTTCTCTATGATGATATTTTTTCCTTGTAACATAAAAATTGAAGTAATAAAATTAAGAAAAAAAATAATAAAAAAAACTATGATTAATTATAAAATTAAATTAAAATGAAGCTAATATTATATTTAATAAGGAAAATGTAATTGATGTAATCAAAAAAATGTGTACTTAATAAAAAAAAAGAACTAAAATGTAATATCAAAAAAAACTAAGTTTAAAATAAAATTAAAATATGAGATAAATAAGACTTGTATAGTTGAATGGGATTTGAATCTTAAAATAACGATGTTAAATGATGTCAAAATAATAATAAGTGTAAAAAAGAATATTATAAATTTTAAGGAATTCTAGTCTATTTTTCTACTTCAATTTCTCGCATGAAAATGATAAGAAAAAAATGAATCATTAAAAGTTTTTATTGTATGTAAAATTGTATGAAATTCTCTTCAAAAGAATACATAAATAAATTTTATTCAAAAAAGTTAGGTTATTTCTCGAAAATTTCTAATTAAATATAAACAAATACAAAAAAATTCTTGGTATACGTTTTATTTTCAATCTCAAGCTTCTTTGTTCTATTATTTGTAAACAAACGTAAAATCATACAATAAAATAATAATAAAAATAAATTGTCATGTTAGAAAAAAAAAGTTTATTAAATTATTAATTGAAATATAAATTTAAAAAAAAAAATCTGAATAAAGTGACTTGATATCGATCAAAATTTAATTAAAAAATTGAATTATAAAAAAAAGAAAATTGAAGAAGAAATCAAATTAAAATTTTCTATGATTCAATTACCGATGCAAACTGATAAAGGAGAAATTAGTATGGAAATATGAAAGACATTATTAGTTAATTATTGAGGAAAAGAAATGTAAATTAAATTAAATAATATGAATAAAACCTATATGCTAAACTCAAATAAAAAGAAAAACTTTTTCTAAAGCTCACAGAGAAAAGTAATTTTATTTTTTTTTCCAACCTAATGTAAGTAATTAAATTGAATTGACTTTGTAAACAAAAAAACTCATTGATAAGAAAATAAAATTTTGAAGTTGACATTATCATTATCAAACCTAGATGTCACTACAAGTGCTTTATGATCTTACTTGGCAACAACACAATACGATATTTTTTGTGCTTAATCATTTTTTATTTTTTAATAGATTTCAATGGAAGTCAAGTGTGATAATTATTTGAATGAATAAGAAACAGGTGATTTAAGATTAATTTTTCATTTTATTTTTTTTTCTTATCAAAAATAGTTATACCGGTATAAAAATTGTAACAAGTTGGTATAAATTATAATCCTTATTATTATTATTAAATATTAAAGTAAAAATATTTTATTCTAAATTAACTACTTGTTGTCTAGGTCTAATCATTAAATACGGAATTTTTTTACAACAGTTTTGTAAACAAGCCTAGTGTACTTTATACTTGTTTTGATATAGTTTTTGATGAGTGGATTACATGATCATTATTTTCTATGAGTAAATATTTGATTGTCTTTTTTTTGTGGACAATTATGAGGGAATACTTTCATCTATTCTATTAGATCTTATAAAATAATTAAAGCTTTTCAACGCGTGTCTTCAATTTTTGTAATTCTTCTGCAATTTCAGTGGGTAAATATGTATTAACTTGATCATCAAAGTATTTTTCAATTGATTTGGTCTCTTCAATCCAAAAGTCTTTAGGTAATGAGAACATTTCTTCTGTGTTAATTTTTGGTACAAGTCCTTCTAGACGAAGTGCACCTTCAGCTGGGATACGACCAATAGCACATTCTTTGTAGGCGTCATCATGACCAGTTACACGAGCAACAATCCAATCAAGTACACGTGAATTTTCACCATATCCTGGCCACATAAAGTTACCATTATTATCTTTACGGAACCAGTTGACATGGAAAATTTTTGGTGGTTCACTTCCAAGTTCTTTGGCACGTTTTTCCATGCTGAGCCAGTGTGAAAGATAACGGCCAAAGTTGTAGCCGAAGAAGGGACGCATAGCAAATGGATCATTCATGATTACTTTTTGTTTGTGTTCTGCTGCAGCAGTTGCTTCAGAACGTAATGCAGCACCAATAAAGACACCATGAGTCCAACTATTTGCTTCATAGATCAATGGCACACCTTTAGGACGACGACCACCAAACAAGATAGCACTAATTGGTACACCTTCTGGATCTTCCCAGGCAGAATCAATAATTGGGCATTGTGCAGCTGGAGTACAGAATCGTGAATTTGGATGAGCAGCTGGTGTTTTTGATTTTCCCATTTCCCATGGATTACCTAACCAATCAGTGATTTTAACGTCTTTTGGGATTTCTTTTTCCATACCTTCCCAAAATACACCACCATCAGATGTGTAAGCAACATTTGTGAAAATTGTATTCTTTTGAATGGTCTTCATTGCATTAGGGTTTGTTTCAAATGATGTACCAGGTGCAACACCAAAGAAACCATTTTCGGGATTGATTGCTCGAAGTTGTCCTTCAGAATCATATTTCATCCATGCAATATCATCTCCAACACATTCAACTTTAAAACCAGGTAATGTTGGTGTCATCATTGCAAGATTGGTTTTTCCACAAGCAGATGGGAATGCAGCAGTAAGATATTTTTTAACACCATCTGGGTTAGTAACACCCAAAATAAGCATGTGTTCTGCTAACCATCCTTCACGTTCACCAATTGTACTTCCGATACGAAGAGCAAAGCATTTTTTACCCAAAATTGAGTTGCCACCATAACCAGATCCATATGATACGATTTCATTCTCTGATGGTTTATGCAAGATGATTACACGTTCTGGATCACATGGCCATGCTGGATTGACAATTTTGCCATCAGCTGGAGTACCAACTGAATGTAAGCATCGAATAAAGTCATCAGTTTCAACAATTTTTTGCATGACATGAGCTCCCATACGAGTCATAATACGCATACTGCAGACAACATATGGCGAATCAGTAATTTCAACTCCATACTTTGTCAATGGAGAACCGATTGGACCCATTGAGAATGGCACAACATACATAGTGCGACCTTTCATGCATCCAGGGAATCTAGCGTTGATAGCTTTACCATATTCATTTGGTGAAATCCAATTACCCAAGGCTCCTTTGGCATCATTGCGAGGTAATGGAATGGTATCTTCACGTTTTTCGGTACAAATGAAAGTCTTGGATTCGACACGGGCAACATCTCGTGGATCGGTACGAGCTAACCAACAATTGTCGTATTTTGGCAATGGGATAACAGTTTTTTGCTCAAGCATAATTTTGATCAGCAATGAGTTTTCACGATCACTTCCATCGCAAATTTGGATTTTCTCGGGTTGACACAAGAGTGCTGCCTCTTCGACAAATGCACGTACTTTTGGTGAGAGCTTATGAACATCACCTTGGCTGATTGAATACCCACGAATATGGTTGTAGTAGGATGGTGGGGCATTAAATGATTTTGAATAATGACCAACATTTGATACAGCTCTAAAATGAAATAAAATAAAAGTATAACGTTAGTTTTCTGAATAAAAGTATACTTTGAAAGAAACAAAATAATTGCATCATCTAATTTAAACATAAACTTAATATTATATGAGACACTTACGGTGCATTATATGATTGTTCAATGATTTCAGGCATTTTTTTAGTAGTTTAGTTGATTTTTTCTTCACAATAATATAAAATTATTTTTAAGCGTATTTTGTTTCAATTTTATTTTATTAAATTATTAATTTTATTTTTTTAATTATGACTAAGACAAATTTTTTAGGTACGATAATCACAAAAATTTTAACGAATTAATTTATTTGTTAAAATATGAATATTTAAAAATTATTTTAAAGTTTTGTATTTAAAAACACTTTTCACTAAATTCTTCGTTAAAATCAAATGAATTGTGATAATAATCGTTTTCAGTTTGTTTAATTTGTCTTCCTTTGTCACTTTTCATTCTCTGTTTCCAAGAGCTGAATAAGAACTGATGAATTATTGTGTGCAATGCTTCGCTTTATATTCGAAAACCAGATCGTTCAACTACATATGTGCATGTATCTATGACTTATACGATACTTTGGGGGCTCGCCCAATTGAACATTGATAAGGTACGTGCATTAAACGACGTACACGATCAACTGATCTTTGAATGTATACTGTATGAGGTTCAATGAAACAACAAGTATACACAATTGTATAGAAAGAGAAATAAACAGTTTTTTATGTGTCAATAAAATTTAGTATACCTAACTTGAATTGTATATGCTTTAGAGACCAAAATTTGAACTTGTTTTCAAATTATTTGTTATTATTTTGATTTTTTCTGCTTAAAACTAATTCAATTTTATTACGGATCTCATCATTTTTTGCCTTTCAAGTTAGACTATATACAGTAAAAAATAAACAGTTTAATGACGATGATAACACGACCAATATAAAATTCGTCAACCTTTTTTTTACTCATATTTAATATTATTTTAGACTTTAGAACACTACAGAATGTTTAAAATTTCGACTGTTGATATGTTAAAAACAATAATTCAATAAAAAATGATAAAAATTCGTAATAAAAACCGTTTCGTCAACAAAATAATTAAAAATTTACAGCAAAAAATCTTTTTGAGGGGTCAATCATCATATCAACCGGTAGAATTACAAAAAAAAAATTAATGAATGACGATAGAATTTTAATCAACAAACAAGAAAAAAGAAGAAATTAATCAAAGCCTTGACTCTTGGGTACTCTCTTACGTAAGAAATTTACTTTGATCAATCAACAAGTCTAAGACGCAGTTCTAATTCAAATTATGTTTACATGCATCTTCAATCCATGCGTACACCTCATAAAAGATTTATGCGTCGAATCACACGTTTCAATTTACAATTTCATTCGAATATACGAGTATAATCTAGAGAAATATCGTTGTCGTCATATTTTATTGTTGTTAAATTGTGTGTCAGTTAAAAAAAAAATTATATGTTAAAATTAAAAAACTTATGTTTATGTTGCGGGCTTGTTATAAGATTTACGTCACAATAAATTCTGTTAGACGCGTCAATTTAATTTTTTTATTTAAAAATGCAAGAAATCTCTTCTGAATTTATAAATATTGAACTTATTTGCAAGGCGATTAGTAGTAGATTGATAAGGAAACGACGGATTTAATCAAGTATTTTTAATCTATTTTCAAACTATTTGTTTTCTGTTGTTGTTATTGATTGGATGCACTATGAAACTATGTCGAGTTATTGATTATTATGAACAAAAATATGAAAAAAGTAGTTGTGAGTTGTTTTGTTTTTGTAAGTTTCTAATTTAAAAATAATATTGTGAATTTGCCAAGCCTCTTTATTTTTAACATCTGATAAGATCTTTTGTTCTGATAATTTCATTTTAACAAAAAAAAAAATGAAATCTGATAAGATTTAACTGTTGAGAAGGAAATAAAAGGGACCACCAACATTTTGAAAATTTTAAAATAATCTACAATAATAATTTTTTCTGTAATGTTTTTGTTTTTTTTTTTTGAATATTTGCTTTCAATGTTTTTTTTATAAAAAAATCTTTAAATCTTTTATTATAAGGTCATGTTCATGAAATTCGTTTACTTTAAATTTCAAGATCTTTTGTAAGGTTTTATTGTATGTATTTTATCAGGTAGGTGGTATGTTGCCTTGCTACGTTGGCCAAAAAAATAGAAAATATTCTACCCAAAAAGTGATTTTTAAAAAATATCTACAGTGAGAAGAAAAAAAAGTCAACCCATTGAACTCCAACTCTACTGGCTTTAAAATGACAGTGAACCTACAAAATTTTTTGCGTATCCCGTTTAACCAAAAATTCTAGACAAACATTTCCACTAAAAATTATTCTACGTTCTATATACAAATTTTTACTGATGCAAGAATTATCAAAATTAAAAGCATATCATTGTGAGTTCACATCAAGATCATCAGAAGACCAAGTGATTTGAGTTGACATTTTGTATGACAGATAAGAAATTTAAACATCTCCTCTTTTTTTCTTAAGAATTTACTTTTAATTTGAATAAACTTTGATATTCCAATGAAGATTTAAAATTATTTAACTTATTTTATTCATTTCATTTGAGTGGAATTTTTTTCAACAAAAAACAGGTAAACAAAATGTCAACCCTTCTTCCGTACAGATATATATAATAATAATACATATATCACTACTCATCAGTTGTACCAAAATCTGTTTTTAAATGAATGAATGTGTAAAAGTGCAAAAATATCGTCATTGTACTTTTCCATTCATTTCAGGTAAAATGATGTTAATTAACATAGTTGCAAAAAAAATTATTAATTATAACTCCACAATATTTAATTTTTTTCCATATAATTCACATTTATCAATTTTTATTTTAAAAAAATTACTGAAATCCTTTATAACTCAAATTTCTAAGTTCCTTGAATCATATTAAAGCTTTTTCTTTGATAAAAGCATGAAAAATATTCTAAAAAGTTAAATCAGCATAAAAAAACATAAATATGCGTATCAACAAGTAAATTAAATTATGATGACTTTTCATCAAAATATTTCACAAAATCAAGATAGTTTCTCTTCTTTTAGTATAAAATTATTTTAGCATAAAATTGTCCTTTTTTTCTTCAACCATTAACAGATGTCTCTTATGATTTGCTTTATTAAATAATATTAAATAAGGGTATATTTTTTTCATGAATATGCTTCGAAAATCCTGAATAATACAATAAAAAATAGAAAAAGTTAAGTATAATGGAGTCTAGGACAAAAAAAGAGACATAAAAACATAAAAAAAGGTTCATCAATTATCACTCATATATGATGTTGCTTAACTTTTTTTACTATTATTTACACATATAGAAGACCTTTCAACCTCTATTTCATAAAACATAATAATTTTGTGTATTGAAAGAATTTAAAATGTAAGAATATTGAAAAATGTGACTTTGGAAGTCAAAATTGTTCTTATTTTTAAGCTGACATATAACTACAACACTGAATAATACAAGGTTAGAGACCATTTGACCATTTTGTCACAGTTCTTATAATTTTTTTTTTTTAAATAGCATTCTTAACAAAAATGTATCTCAAATATAATAAGAAAAACAAAATTCGATTTTTAGTCATAGGCCTAAAACGCAAAAATACATTTTACACGTGTATGATACGTCACTTAATTTTATTATTATTTTTGAAATATAAACAAAACATTGTCATAAAATAAAATATGCTACGTAATCATTATTTGCAAATAGGTTTCAAAGAACACAAAAGTTAATGTCAAAAATAAAGAAAAAAATTAACAAATTTCTGAAAATAAGCCAGTGAATGCCGTTGATGTCTAAAATTTGATGGTTCAGATCACTTCAAGTACCAAATTTTATCAATATTCATTCGATCTAAGCCAGAAATGGTTTAACAGATTCTAGTTTCTCCACTTCAAATTGAAACCAAATTCATTAACTAAAGTATATTCTGAAATCTCTTCTGTATATACTCCAAATTGGCATTGTAATTTAACATCACATCCAATCAATAAGTGCCCTTTTTAAAAGCACACTCATACCTGACTCATTCATTTGTACATTGGTGGTTTGAAATTTCAAATAAAAAAATAAAGTAACTAACTTTGAATTTTTAGTAGAATTATAAATTTAAATTGAAATTGTGTTACAACACAAAGCAAATCAGAGCAAAATACAACAAAAAAAATTTGCAACCTGTATGAAATTTGACCATTGAAACAACTCACCATCGTGTTTACTGACAGCTCTATCACATTTTAACAGTATTTGAATATTTTTTTTGAATATCATTTGAAATTGCACAGTAAAATTTAAAGAAAATTAAAATAAAAAAAATGAATAGACAAATTTTGAATCAGGAATATGCAATTTACATAGAATATTTTGCATGAGTTTGGGTTTTATGAGCACATTTTCTATGAATGTGGGATAAATTGCATATTTTGTCCTAGTTGTATGTCTTTGTCCGTATCAAAATGGATGATTTCAGGTTTCGTGAGTTAATTGGTGGCAAAATCATTGATTTTCCAAAGAAACAATCGTAAATTTCAAAGTTGAATTAAATTTGTTCCCTGAAAATGCACTCATATTTGACATTCACGAGTACGTTCCAATATTTTTTTACATTTTTTTTAGTTAGAGAACTATTTTAATTTTTTTATTTATTCAAATGAAACACAGTATTTCATATGTATGTGACTTTGAATTTGAAATAAATTTCATAGACAAAAAAAAAATATTTTAGCTGATGAAATATTACATCAGATTTCATATTATGAGATGAGGTCAAAATCACATGTGTATCCGAATTTTTTGTTCTTTCATAAAAAAATCATATAAATTTAACTTAAAATTGATCATTGCATAACAATTTTTTTTCAATTCCATTTCAGCTTATTTGAATGAACTTTTAATTTCATTGAAATGATGTAATTGGGTTTGAAATAGTAGAGCACAAAATTGGAGCATGGAATATTTTATTTAAAAAAAATCATTTATAAGATTAAATTAATTCTTTATTTATGAACGACATTCGATAAGCGAATGAAATCATAAACTATGAACTCATACTATCATCATCTTTTAACTGGACGCTTTGCTAGTATTTTTCCTACATTGACTGGACTTTATGCTCTACACAACAAACACATTGATAAGAGAGTGGTAGACTTAACTTAACACAAGTCCTCTTAAATATAGTAAAAAAGAGTCTTTTGTTTGCCTTTTATCACAATTCATGATGTGTTCTTGTAGTGTTAATGGTCTTTTACAAGGTCTTTCTTAATGTTTATTGTTATATAAAAGAAGGAAAAAGTATGAAAAAGAATCATCATGTTGAATGCTACATTAAAAAAAAAAGATTAATTCAGAAGAAACAAGAAACACTGGCTTAGCTAGTTATCAATGTATTTCATTAAGACATGAAACAAAATATTGCGTTCTAACAGTAAAAATATGAGACTTTGTTCCTTTAAAAAATATTATAATTCTTTTTAAAAAAAATTAAATAAAATTAAATGTCCAAGGCATTTGAATATACATGGAAATTATTAAATTTTATGAATTAATTTGACCTACATAATTTAAAATATCAACTACAACTGGATTTTTTTTTCTATTTCATTCATTTTTGTAAATAGAAACTTCTTTCAATTTCGAAGTTTATGAGAGTCAATATTTAATTGTTGAAATAATCTATGAATGAACTAAATTCAAATGTAAAGCCATGATTTATTTTGATTTTGACAGACTTGAACCAGACAATAGATAAGATTTGTGTATACTAGACGATTTTGTTGTATTATAAAGGTTAAAAATAAAAAAAATCTGTATGGCGCTGTTCATTGTAACGCATATTTTCAACCCAAAACCAATGAAACCAGTATCCATTTGTGTGTCCTTACATCAACGTTGCTGGATGCCGTCTGATTACTCTTGTCTTCATATGAAAAAAATGTCAATACTCAGTGAATTTCATTGAACGAACAGCGTTTGAGTTGAATATGATCAATTTGATTCATAAAATGCATTAAAATGCACATTACTTGTACAATATTTTTTTTTTGAATTGTCATTCAGCTTAATTCTTTTCATTCTGACAGGTTAAAGCCACACATTCAATGAAATTTGTCTAATTTGTAGTTTTAGAAACACACAAAAGGACTTTGATTCATATCTAATCTATTTACTTGCATTAAAACCATCCTTAACCGCATTTCATTGATTTTCTAGAAAAAATAACTGTAAAATTAGGTCTTTCCTAACTCTTGACGCAAGAATTCAAATATTAAATGATAAATAAATCAACTTAACTAAACACAAACTAATCTACATTTTAAAGATCATTTTCAGTTTACATTTTGAATTGATAAGATATGAAGAATCTTGAGACAGTAATATGGACAATTTTTTATTGAAAATGGAACTTTTGCCCCTTACATTACATTTCAAGTCAATTAAAATCAAATCAAAATATGTTTGATGAAATATCTCTAGTCATTGCATCAATTTCATCATTTTAAATTTAAAATGAAATTGAGAAATCAATTAAAAAAAAATGTTATCTCAAAATATGTTCAAAGTCATAAAATGATTCTACTTTCATAAAAAAAAAATTATCTTATTATCATTTTTTTTAAAATCATATCATGATCTTTATCAATCCTTCCGTTGTCAGTAAAATACGTATAATAATAATAATGATATATATAAAAAAGCAGCTGATTTGAGCTTGGTATGATGTCGTTTATTTATAGATTTTGTTTTATTATGAAGAAACTGACATCAGAAATGAATTTGATCGAAATTGATACACACATGAATGATATCAAAAGTTAAAATACAAAATGAGGAATAAAACAAAAGAAGGCGCGTCTCATTATTATGATATTCAGTTATGAATAGTAAAGTTTTTGCACGCATCTTCTTTTTTTTTATTAGCAGCCTATAAAATGATAACAATTAATTTGACTTCTTATCATTTTATTATGTATCAGAAGAGAAAAAAATGTGTTCTATAAAATTATAACAATAAATACCGGTATTTATGATGAAATATGATCATCTACAAAAAACGGAACTCCATTGACCTTTGAATGTTATTGTCGCTAATAGAGATATTTCATGGAATCACTCTTAAAGCTTTTTTTTGACCGATTTTAATAAAAATTACTCTCATTGTAATTGAATTCATACGAAATAGCTTCTTGATTGATTTCAATTGAAATTTAAATTTAAATGTACTGCAAAACATTTCATCATACTTACTTAAAATAACACACCCTTTTAATGATGATTTTATTGTATTTTATCAGATAGCATGGTGAAAACATGGAGACAAGC
Source organism: Culicoides sonorensis (assembly GCA_900002565.1). Taxonomy (NCBI): domain Eukaryota; kingdom Metazoa; phylum Arthropoda; class Insecta; order Diptera; family Ceratopogonidae; genus Culicoides; species Culicoides sonorensis. The sequence continues at coordinate 27,069 of LN483517.1, read as the reverse complement.
GAGAAAACAAGTTATTTGCATGGCAACAAAAATATGTGATCGGATGATATTTTTTTTATTTGTTTTTAATTTTATTTTAAAATTAGCTCTCATTAAATTTTGATATCACAAAAAAAATTGAGTGTATTGAGGCCATTTGAGATGAATTTTAAATCAGTAGTTCATTGAAATTGGATTCTCACAAAAATTGTTTAGGAAAAGTGTTATCATTTTGGATCCAGATGGATCATTTAAAATCAGAATCTTACTTTCTCCTTGATAAATGACGGATTTTAAGGTTGAAACGTATCAAACGTAATCAAAATACGCTTAATATTTACATTTTACTGTTACGTGTCATTTATTTTAATTACCATTGATAGTCAAAAGAAGAGGGCAAGAACCTTTTAAAAAAAATGAAAGGGGATTCTACAAAAATGACAAAAAATCAAATAAAAACAGTTTTTGAGTTTTATTTCAGATTATGTGTGTCACCTGATATGACTGTTATTGATTTAAATAAATGTATGGTAAATTTTGACCAAAAATCAGGTGGTGTAATGGCATCAAAGAAGACTAGAAAACCTACCAAGGAAGAAATACCCCACAAAAGACAACATGAGAATTCAATTCTTGACCTGGGTCACACTAAGAAATAGTTGACCTTACTGTTAAATTAGTCAAGAAGTACCCTGTTGCTCTGAAAAACCGAGATAAAGACACCCACGACCATAAAAGATCCTCGAAATCAATGACTTGATAATTTTCTCCAACAAATTTAAGTAAACAAAAGAATATTCATTCAAATAACTGATATTTTTTAACGTAACAAAAACTGCTAAAACAAAAAAAAAATATATGATCAGCTGGTTAAACACCAAATTATCCAAAACAAATATTGAAATGACGCATTTGAAGCTTCTAAATTGATAATAATTAGTATAAATTATTTTATTAGTAAAAAAAAACAGCTGATCATGTTTTATTGTTATAAAAATAATAAAAAATTTGGGGGAGATTTCATTTTTATTCGAATCAAAGCTCAAAATTTTCGATCAACAAAAAAAACCGTAATTGGCAAGTCATCCATTAAGGCAAACTTAATTAAGAAAAAAAGCATTGTCGCAATCACACACACACACACACACATTCAAATACAGTGCAGAAGAAAAATTATTTATTTTTTTGGGGAAAAAAACTTAAGGTATCGTTAACAGTAATGATAATAAAGCAATAAATGTTGTTGTCCATAATTTATGACCAACAATGTCTCTTTATAGTTGTTGTGCGACTTTTTTTTCAGCACAGTCAATGACATCTACGTAAATTTGCTTGCCCATATTCATGAAAAACAATAGGTGTCAGGAGTTTTTACACTAATAATAATAAAAATATATTATATTACATTTTTTCCATGCAAAAAAAAACACGTTCAATAAAAGTCTTTCCAATGAAACTGAACTTAACACATATCATTTCATTTTTTTCCTTTTTCCGATACGACTTATACGGTATTAGCATTGTGTGACCTTCATTTTTAATGGAAAATGTTATCTTAGTTAATTTTTGTTCAGAAAATTAATTTACGAATATCATTTAAATACAAAACAATGAAACAAGTCAACGAGAAAACAAATTTATCATTATATGAATTATTAATGATTCTTATTAATTGCAATTTTCCACAACTCGTCTCTATAATTTTCTATTACAACATATATCAATTTTAATGAATCAATTTAATTATGATCATAATCTAGTTTAATGTTGTGTATTGAAATGATAACACACATTACCGATATTGAAATGTTTCGATATACATATTTATGAATAAGCAATTAATTTAAATTTTGAAAACTACCACAATATTTATCAACTAGTCAGGTGTGTAATTTCATAATTTCACCTGATGATTAATTTTAATTCTTTGCGTAATGTGATTAAATGAAATTGTAATAAATAAATTATTATTTTATTTGAATTGCACTTTTTTTAATATTTGTTTTGTAATTGAATGTGAATCAGCTTTGAGAGGTATTTGAATTATGCACTGTTAGTTGAAAGCACCCTACAAGAGTTCTCTTAAAATTCATTTGAAGCTACTTTTCCGATGATTCCGATGACCTTGAACTTAATTTTTCCCCTTCAATTCCACCAGGCGTAAAATGATAATTTATTTCATAAAATCATATAAAAATTGATCCATTACGTTACATCAACAAAAATTTTATCAGTAGGCTATAATTCAACATGAAATTAATTAATTTACTTTTATAATGAATTCAAATGAAAATGAAAATAAAAAAAAAAAATAAAAGTGTGTAAATATAAATAATAATAATAATAAAGTGTTAATAATCTATTTTATATCCACAGGTATTGCAATATTTATTCACTGAATTATTAATGATATTGTGGTATAAAGTCCAATTAATTGTAACTTGTTTTTCTATCATGATACTTGATATGAACTAAATCTATTTTTACATTATCATATAGAAAGGCCACAGGAATTTAAATTTTAATCAATTTACTGTTTGATGAAAATTTTAAATGTAGGAAGTTTTACAATGGTTACAATGCAAGGTTTTAATTTTGCTTTTGAAGGCTATAATTTGACCATAATGGTATTAACGATCAAAAGGATGGTATTTGGGCTCAGACCGATTCGACTAAATGTCAAAGGTTTAAAGCAGGCAATTTCGTGTACTCTGGAGAAAAAAACTAGTATTTTCTTGACGGCAAGTTGTTTGAAGGCTGGTAGTTGAAGAAAGTTGACTCTTGAACCCATGATCTTTAATTTGACATGATTGGGGCAGTGGTTAGCGTGTTGGATTATCAATCTTAAGGATGGCAGTTCGATTTTCGCTTCGGCCATTAAACTTTACGATCTCAAATGTCCCTTTTTCCGGCTACTCGATTTGTGTTGAAGGCTAGATAAAGGTAATTGCTTGGGATGACAGGATAAAAGCTAAGTCCCTCGGATGATGTAACGCGTATGCACAATGAGCCCGACTGATGGCCTCAGTGCAGGCTTAATAGCCGCCTTACAAATCAAATTAAATATGATACCATACAATAAAAGACCATACCTTCAGATCACATATCATGGTATTGTTTTTTTTGTATTGTCATAATAAAACGACAAAATCGAATGGAAAACTTTGAAACTTAATTGAAATCTAATTTCTTCTGAAGTGACATCTTCTTCCCAATAAAATCATAAAATAATATTAATTATTAAAAAAAGTCAAAAACAAAAAACATAATAAAAAAAATCATATTAATTTAACAACAAATAAAAAAGTAATAAAATTCATAATAAACCAGTTACCACTTGAGGTGAATTTTATGAAATTATTTGTTGCTAAGATAATTTTTTTTTCTCATAGGTAGCAATAAATGATTTGCACACAAAATTGGAAATTTCGAAATTAAATATATCAATATAATTTGGACTTTGACTATCAAATGAAATTAATTTCCTTGATACTATATCAAATTGACGCCAATAATCGCGTAAGAAACACACTTCTGACCTTTCACTTTTTTAATTGGTTCAAATGATTGAGAGGAAAATGATAATATTGATAATTTTTTTTGTCGAGTTAAAATTTAAAATTTAATTTTTACCATTAAATTTAATTTTCAGTGAAAAAAAAATATATCAGATAACAAATTTTTTGTTGTCATCATCAAAGTTTAGCAACTAAATTCATGACCAAGGTTAATGTACGTAAACAAATTCTCAGTACGATTATAAAATCAAATATTTTCATGTTACTTTTATCAAAACATTGCGACACTACTTTGCACTACGTTATTCTAAGAAAAATTCTAGACAAGTTGAAATATAACGATATTTGTTTTCTTTTAAAGTCTCATCATAAAATTTTAAATTCAAACAAAAATACACACTTCTGTGGGTGTGTCTGCATTTAAATTAATTATTATTTTTGTTTTGATACTCAAGCATTTAAAAAAAAATGTATCATAACAATTCCACTTGCTTCAAGTCGCTTATCAGTTATTTTGTTTAATTTTATAAAATGTTGTTATCATTTAACGTGTCTAAAGTCTAACACTGAAATAAAATTAAATTAAAAAAAAAAAATTCAATGCGAATCCAATGCAAATCAAAGTTCTCATTAGTCAATGTGAAATGTAGGTTGATGATGAAATGTTTTTGATTTGACATTTTTAATTTGACTAGCTTCCGGTTATTTTTGAAAACTGTACTACTTGCTATCATTGAGAGATGGAAAAGCTGGAAATTTCTTATTATTTTTATTTATTTAAAAAAATATTTTCAATAATTGTCAATTTGTCGTGTTTTATTGCAATTATCTGTGAAATGGAAACATTTCATAGCCTGAAGCACAGTTTTTTTCATTTGATTTTTATTATAAACAATTGTTTTTGATTCTAATTTTTTTTTTACAATTTAATTGGACATCGATAAGCTTCATGTTGTTTTTGATCTTGAAAACACTCGACGATTAAAATAATACAATTGAATTTTCTTTATTTTAACGCATATTATTGTGAATTAAATGATAAAAATTTTCTTTCTTCTTTGTTGCAGATCATTTTATTCCATGGAAACCGCTTTAACATGATTCCTACAGCTGCAGCGCATCAATGCCTAAAATTTAGGCACTCACGAACTAAAAAAGGCATCTGATGCATCAAAAAATAGGCATCCATTTCAAAAAAAATTGGATGCCTTTTTTAGGTTTTGAGTGCCTAAATTTTAGGCATTTACACGCCACAGGGAGATTTCCTTATTTTTTCCCTAAGTCACAAATTTCTTAATATCCTTTAAAATAAACATCCTTTAAAATCCTTTAAAACAAATTTACACTTCTGTTTATTTTATAATTTTCAGCACATGGAAAAACAACATTATTCTAATCATTATCAAATTCAAAAATCATCATCAACAATTTTAAAACACAAACAACAAATTTTCTAAGGTCAAAGCATTTAAAATGCCTTTTAATTGCTCTTAAAGCACGTTCTCGTCCATTTAAATCAACTATGAAATGTATATTTATAAGTTTTACAGAAAATGAAAATAGGATTATTATACTTGACATTAATTTGTTTGTTAATTATTAAGCTGTCATTTGCAAGAACTTTATGTTTATTTTATCTTTCATAGTCTATACAATTTAAACATTTAAAATTACTCAATTTCAAAATGAAGAAAGAAAGAAAAAAATACAGAAAGTTAGATGAGTAAATAAATGTTTCAATGTTGACATACCAAAATATACAAGTTTCAAAATCCTTTTAAGTATATACTTTGGGACCACTTACTTAGAATAACTTTCATGATCCTTGATGTTCATTTCATTCATTTAACGTTTTGCTTTACATCAGTCTTTAACATTTAAATTTTAAAATAAAATAGAGGCAAGTGAATGATGATGAAGAAAAAGTTGATTTTAATGTTTGATTATACAATTTTACATTTCATTTTATAAAACGTTTCATTGCTTCTTTGTCTTTTTGTTGTTGAAGCTGATGTTGTTGTTTATTCATTTGATTTGATTTGATTTCATTTAGAAACGGAAAAAATAAGTGGAGATTATTTTTGCTAGACTATGATGCTGATTTGGAACAGCATGAAACGACATGAAGTTTCCTTTGAATAGTGAGTTAAATCATTAAAATGGCAAAAATTTAATCAAATTGAGTGACATTTCGAATCGACAAAGCTGCTATTAGACAGACAGGTTGCAAAATCGCATTTTTAAAGTTGATGGTAAATGTGACAAATATAAAAGAAAACATAATTTCATATAATGAGGAAAAGTCCTTGAAATATTCAATGAAAATTTTACGTATTGAATGTCATGGTAATTTGAAGAATAAAATGAGACGTGAAAGGCTTCAATTGTGAAAATAGGTCGCATTGTATTTGAAGTATTCGAATCCTTGTTTTTACATTTTATAATTTGGCATTTAGTACTGTAATTTTTAAGCCATATCACTTGAATTTTTTTGTTCATTTTAAATTCAACCAATTTTATTAAAATTTTACTCGGATGGTTAAGGACTTTTCAAATCGATGACAATTATGCTTAAAATGAATTGGAACACTGAATTGGCTGAATTTTTTAGAGTTTTGTAAACTTTTACTTATGACAGTTTTGAATGTAAGCTTTGTGGACAAGTGGACACAGAAGCACGGAAGTAAAATGGAAGGAACAAATGCCCATAATCGTATTTTTTTCAAACCCATGGGTAAATGTTCAAAGTAGATTCTTACGATATGGAATTTTTTAATAAACCTGATAGAAATCGACATTTAATTATCCCCTTTTAAAAGTAAAAATTTATCACCTCTAGACAGTTTATCGCCAAGGAAATCCATGCAGACATTTAACCTTTAATGATCTTATTTACATTATCATTTTCATCATCATCATCGTCTTCAGTAGAAATTGCAATAGACTTGATTACACAAATAATTGATACAGTTCATATTTTTCTTGCATTTAAATTTCTATTTATATTTATTTGAATATTGCATAAAGAGTTTCGTGATGAATTGTGATGATGATGAAAATAATAATAATAATATTTTTGTTTAAGGATTCTGTGCTGTGATTGACGTCAATCCAAAACGGAGACGGTTGTGAAGTCACACAAGTGTCTCTTATTGCTTTAGAAAAATATATATTTTTGACGGTTATTATTATGAATTTATTGTAAAACTTATGGTTAGAGAATCCTTAAATACACTCATAAATTATGATTTAAATTGTGGGTGTGTTAAGAGTCTTATTTTTAAATTGTATCAATGAAAATAAATTTTTCATTGAAATTGTTTAAGAAACTAACTTTTTTAACATTTACAATCATACACATTTAAATTCCTTTTCACTCTAGCATTTAACGCTTTCTCTTGTTCTTATTCTTTTCTTTTTCGTTCTATTCAATTCCAGATATTTCTATTTGATTTATATTGTAACATAACATTTTCATACAAAGAAATTTCAAAACGGATCCATGAAGTACAGTGACTTTGAGTTTTATAAAAGTTTCTTGTTTTTCTTATTCAATTCATGTGAAACAACGAAGACGAAAAAATGCATTAGTAAGTTGTAAACAACTCGTAATCATCACACTGAAATCGCACACTGTTGATGTGTCAATATTTTGCATTGTTGTTACAACTTACAAGTAAATAAGGGTTTTAAACATTTTTTTTTTCCATTTTGAATGATTATCAGTGGAAAAAATTACATGACGCATTTCAATTTTTGTTCATATTAACATGTAATGAGCCCAAAAGAGACGATTGTGATCTTAAATTGAAATGTCATAAGCTTTTTGTCTTAAATCCCAAATTCTAAGCCTTAAATGATACCGTGAAATGGTCTGAGAATGGATACGATGTTGGTTTAACTATCAAAAAGTCTTAAAAATATAAGTTTTTTGAAGAAAATACGTTTTCTTTCAATTTTTATTTTTATGCCTTCTCATTGAAATTTTTCAGGTTATTTTCATAAACGTTAAAATTGTTCTTGTAATTTCATAGCCATGATTCAACATATTCATTAGAAAAAAAATTTGCATTTATGCATTTACAAAACACAATTTTTTTGTAGCAACGAAGAAGGTAATTGAAAAATAGTTTACTACACTCACTTAAATAAACATTATGCTAGCCATAGATTGTACTCTATTTTGTACGAATCCATTATTAAAAAAATGCAAGAACATTTTTTCCTAATAAATTATAAATGAATATAATTTTATGCGAATTAAAAAAAAAATCCAGAAAAATTTCAAAGAACTGCAGAACAGTCCATTGAAATTCTCATTAAAATTACAGTTATTTTTTAAGGGAGTCAAATATTTAAGATAAAAATGAAAATTCTTCTGCAATCTTGAAATCAAAAATTATGACCATCCAAATTAAATTTGATCTTGAACTTCAAACAATTTTAATTTCCTTCCCCCAAAAGTAGGCAATACATATCAAATTTCAAAGGTCCTTTTAAATGAGATGAACGTAATTGCACGGTCTACTTAAACTTTATTTATATATTAATTAATTAGTTTATTACCTTTATTTTTTTATCTATAAATTATTTTTCTTCTAATTAAAACCTAACATAAACAGAAATAACTGCTGTTATCAAATAAATACGAAAAAAAACTTTGACACGTGTCTGAAGAGTCTGAGCAAAATCATCTTATATATTTTTTTTATTTATTAATCTGATCTAAACGGTCGTATGAAGGAAAATTGTTTTCTACTTTCCTTGTATTATGAGTATTATGATATACAATTTAATATAATAATAAAAAAAATGATAATTACTTACCTTCTTATGAATCGTAGCAACATCTCAAGTGATTTTGACTTGGCAGGAAAAAAATCTTTTTAATTAATTCTAGTTTATATTATTTTAAGTCTGATAAATGTATTTTAACTATTTTCAGTGTATTTTTTTTGCCGGTTATAAATTGTTGCATTAATTGTATAATTAAACTTGTGTTGGTCAATGGTTTAATAATACTAATGAGCTGTCTATAATTAAATGCATGACAATTTCTTTTTCGCTTCACTATGCTTAAAATAAAATCTATTTATTTTTTTCTTCATATAAATGTTGCTATGAGCCACTATGAGCTGTATGGCAACATTAGACAGGACAATGGAATTTCACAAATCAAATGAAATTAATATGAAATTTAAAAAAATTAATGTTGAAATCGCTATCTAATAATGAAATATTTCCTTCGATTTCTTTCATTCTCATATTCCTGATTATCAATAAAAATTATAAAAATAATAATAAGAAATTGTTGTTTATTTGCTTTAATTGTTGTACAACAAGTTTTTACTTAGTCCTGTTCTAAAGTCAATCGTTATTGCATGCAATGCATTTCTTGTAAAACGAGTGATAACATTTAAAAACACTCAATAGTGATCATAATATGGGTCACATTATCATATGTTTCGTACAATGTCTAAGTCTAAAATGCATTTTATTGCATTCTCGTATGTACAATGTGTGTGCAAGAAAAAACTATAATAGAGGTGTGTCTTGTCTATATTTTATTTACAAGTTTAAAGTCACGTACACATAATTTAGTGTTTGAGAATTAAATCATTTCATTAAAAAGAAATTCATTTTTTTTTTGTGTTTGAAATGTATTTTTACAGGTGCTCTGATTAAATGAAGTGAAATGATATGAATAAATGAAAATAATTTTAATTTGTTATTTTTTGAAGGTATACATGATTAATTATTTTGAATTTTTATTAGACTTTTATTATTTTTGTCATCAAATGTATCGAAATGTATTTAAATATAATCAAAATGAATTGCAAAATGAACTCAATCCCACCCTGAGGAAAAAACTGTTGTTACTCACCTAACCGGAGAACGAGTTCTTTGTAATCCTAGTAAATCTTCTCTTTCGACAAACTCTCTGGTGTGCTTTGATGTCAGTTTCATATCCCAAAATGTTGTTTGTTGAGCGTTTTGAAGAAATCAAATTATGCATATGATGAAAATTTTCAATGATACTCATTTCGATTCAACGATATTTTTTTTGTAATACACTTGAAAAGAATGAAATAACAATATCCTAAATTTGTAACATTTTTAAATATTTATCTAAGAATCCAGGAATTCAAGGAATCAAGGGAATACCAAGAATACTCAAAGCGAAATTAAATCATTTTGAATCACTTGAACTGTAATGAATAATTATTTTGCTAATTAAGTATTTCTGATGCTATTCATAAAATATTATTATTGTCATCATATTACATTCCAATTACAATCATTGTGAGTTAATTAGTAAATCTTACAATAATTATTATAATGAAAGAGGAAATGATTATAAATAACTAAAAGGACCATATTAATTATGACAATATCAGTTTACTAACAAAAACATAAAATTATATTTAGAACATAAAAGTCACGTGTTTTGACAAAGAAGTAAATTATTGTTATGGTGAGTGATGAGTTTTTTGTTCTCTGAGTTCTTTGAATTGTTTTTAAGTTTTTTTTTCACCTCTCACTCCTTCCCTCACTCTGTTTTTTGACATTTCAGTAATTTTAAATGTTTCGAGGTTAATTTTCTTTCTAATTAAGACCCAAAAGGTCAGTATGCAAAATTTAACGGTCACTTTACACTAACTCCACGCTCATAGGCGCCTTTGAATAGAAAAAAATTACATACAGCCAAAAAATAGCCTTAAAATATTTTGTTTTTAAGTTTTGTGTTGAAAACCATTTCATTTACATGCAGAATCTGCAAAATTTAGATAAAATTTAAAATTTGAAATAAAACAATCTCATACGGTCAAGTAAGAGCTAAAGTAATCGACCCAAATACTTTTCTCTTCGATATTCACCTCACTTGTAAAATTTATCAACAAACAAGAAATATTATTTACATTCAAAAAAATTATTAAAGAAAATTAAGAAATGCATTTAATTTTGCACTAATTACACATTTTATACAATTTCAAGTTATAAATTAATTATTTGTGATAATTGTTAAGTGTAATAAAATGGAAGAAGAGTACGTTGAGTTAAATTCTTACAGATTTCGATAAATATTTTTTTCTTTGTTATTTTACGACGACGTCATTAATAAATTTTTTATGTCAACTGTTAATTAAAAATTGAAACGTGTTTTTAACAAATTCAAGGAAAATTGTTGGATTTTACCGATATTTTTGTGAAAATTATGAAGTTATTGATGATTAATTTGAATTTTCTTTTATAGGGTTTCAAGTGTTGTTGAAAAAACTTCCATCAATGAAAAAGTTGATGATGCAACTCCAACAACTTCTTCCGCTAATGTGAAGAATGAGGAAAGTTCTCCTGTGTCACCTGAAAAGTCTAGTGATAAGGGAAGTTCATGGGGCTCATGGGGATGGGGCTTACTTGAAAATGCAAAAACAAAAAGTTTTTCCGTACTTGAGGCTGTCAAAAATGATCTGGGTGAATTGTCGACAGTAATCAAGGAAGAAGCAACAATTGCTTCTGAAGTATTGGGTTTGAATCAAACCGAATCAACTGTCAATGTAATGAAGAAAAGTATCAGTAGCTTTTTGGGCCAAGTGTCTGATGTCTTAGTTCCACCGGTTGAAGATGAAGAGGCTGAGGCAATAATGATAACAAAAGATGGCACACTTACATTAACTGGTTTTGCAAAGCATTTGGCCGAATTACAAGCAAACGATGCAACTTATGTACAAGAACCTGTAGACGAATTGGCGCCCCAGTACAAGCGTTGGCTTGAAATTGTCGAACAAGAACAATTTACCGAACCACGTTTAACCAAACAACTTACAAATAGTCAAATTTTGAATGAAAAGTATCTTGCTTTAGTGCCTGAAAAAGTGTCACATATGGAATTTTGGAAAAGATATTTATTTAAAAAGGCATTGTTGGAGGATGCTGTTGCGAATGCTGAAGCAGCATCTAAAAAGGCAGAAACTGAAGCTGATTCCGTTAAAGCTACAGTACCCGAAAAACTGATTGTTCAAACGGAACAACCAAAAGCTAATCAAATGACTGATGAAGGTAAATTATAAAATATAATTTATTCCTTAATTTATAGGGATATTTTAAAAAATTACAGAAGAATTACAAAAATGGGAAGAAGACATTTGCGCTGCCAACATCGAATTATCTGAAGAAGAACAAGCCCGTCTTTTAGAGGAATATGAAAAAGAAATTAAGGGGACCGCTGTCAAAAGTATTCCAACGACCAAGAAACAAGACTCCAAATCTTCCAGTACTAACAAAAAATCCGGCCAAGCCTCCACTGCAGATAAAACCAAAACTAATCCCACTTCAGCGTCTCAACAACCAACTAAATCAAATTCTCGCAAAGGTAATAACGGTTCTGGAAATAACAAAGGCAAACAAAATAATAACAAAAATAATCCTGGCAAATCAACTACTAACAAAAAGGAAATTGATCTTTCTTCAACTTCAGATGAAAGCTGGGAAAAGGACTTTGAGTAGAGAGATTGTGAAAATATGTGAAATTTATAGGATTTTTTTGTGCAGGACTAATCATTTTTTTTTATTATCACCATAATATGACATGAAAGCTAGAATTTATAATGTTTTATTTTTTTGTTTTATTAATGAAACAATAATTTTAAAAAATATTATTATTAGAAGATTATTATAACTATGAATTATAGGACGCATTTTTTTCATTTATTGTCTTTATATTAGAATAAATAAACGAAATATTGCTCTAATTAAAATTAATTTAATCATTTGAATTAAATCCTTCTCCAAAACTGCATTGTTTACTTACTAAAATATCTCGTACCATTGTTTGTTTGCTTATATACAGCTCACTTTTTGTATTGCATTGCAATGTTTTCATTTCACAATTCAACTGAAGGTTGGTCTTCTTCGCCAAGGTGATTCATTTCCTCAAATGAACTTGGAACGAATATGAATGGTTGTGGTGATTCATTTTCGGGGCTTGAAATTCCCATTAAATAAACTTCCTTTTCTTCTCCCAATACTACAAACACCCCTCCAAGTTTCGGTAAAACGTCTAGATTTTCAATGCTTTGATTCGTACAAGTTGCATAAAAAATGTCGCTGTCGAATTTCAACATGTCTCCTTCTGCTGGTTGCTTGTCAACGGCATATATGTCATATACATAGTCAGACCCTGGAAAAATACAGATGATTTTAATACAAAATTATATGGATTTTAATGAAAAATGTCTCTTACCATCACATGCAATTACAAATCCTTGTAAATTTTGTAAGAACTCGATTTCAGCATAAGGATCAATGATTGGATATGATTTTGGTTCACTCATGAATTTATCACTTTCATTGAATTGCATCAACAAAATATTTTCAATTGAAATCCTTTGAAATCCATGTGTGTCATTATTTTCTTGACTTCCTATTTCCTGTCTTGGTTTGTACGTGTAATTAAATGAACGGCAATCGACCTCATTAATTTCGGCAATACATTTTTCTGGATTAAAACAAATGTGATATGTAAGATTATGTTCTTGGTGTGGGTCAAAATAAGCACAATGCGATGCAGCAATGACATTTGTTGGTGAAAGTAACACAGCAGTACAATCTTTGGTCTGATTATCACTTGTAGCTCTGAAGAGCGCGAGAAAATCCAATTGAGGCTCGAATGTTTCGTCGTTCTCGGTTTCGTTGGCTAAAATTATTGAAATTAATGAGAGATTTAATATGAGGAAAAGTAAAGCTTTCATTGTTATTACAGCTGAAATTGAAAAACAAGTGAAATAAGTGAGTGTTAAAATGATACTATTTATATAAAATTTGAAGAACTTCGGTAAAGCACGTACGGCTTTATTTGTGTTTTAGTTGAATTTTTTTAAAATAACAACATTTTTTACTTCGTTGTGACTGAAGATCGCTTTTTTTTATTAACATTCGGAAGTACAATTAACAAAATCTCTTAAAAATGATTCAAATTCATGTCAAAATCACCAAAAATTTCAAATTTAACGGAAATTTTCTATAGTAAAACACCAGGCAACCACTCGCGCAGACTCCTTTTCAAATTTTGCATTGAACACGCACATTTTCTCATATAGCACAAATACGTGTAAGGATTCTGTAAACACAGCATCTGTCACTTCATGTAGCGTACATTCATAATTTTCTTCCTCTCATATAGTAATTTAAGAAAAATTTATTGGTTCTATTTTAAAATTAATTTTAGGTGAAAATCATTTGAAATTTTTTACAAATTTCCACTTAAACGGATAACTTCCGATCATATTCAGGTAATAAACATCAAATTTGAGTTCTGATATTAAACGTTAATGAAAAAATTACGTTTTAGCTGGAATTTGGCTGAGTCTACGTTGATCATATTTGCTGAAAAAATCGATAATAGTGAAAATGATAAAAGTGGAAAAATTTCTTAGTTTCATTTTATTATTTGGATATTTGGTTTAAAGTTGTAAACTTTAATGACTTAATATATTGATAGTATTTAAATTACAAAATCAGACTCGAGTCTTCCATAATAAATTAATGAGTAAATTTAAATAATTTTAAGATAAAAAATCACAAGAGTCTTCCAAAAGATAAAAATTAATTTATAATAAAAAGAGTTTTAGTGATAAGTTACAAAGAAAAATGGCATTCCTTGATAATTTAAAACAATTGCCTGTAAAAAATGTGCTCAATGTTGCGATGCAGACTGCTGTTCAACATTTACCACACAAATCGAGACAAAATGAGTATCAACAACCTGGAGGCAGTGCACCAAATGTCCCACCAAGGCCACAACCAAGTGATGGTTTTGTTGAACAGCAACAAGGTTTGGAAACGTCTGGTATTTTGTAAGATAAAAAAATTAATATGAATATTTACAGATTATGGAAGTCTTGGCAATGGTGGCTTCGCTGCAGAAGGATACCAAGGAAGTGAACCATGTGAGATGAATCCTCTCAATCCATTTACGAATCCGGCTGCATTTCACGAACAAGATGGAATTCAACACCAGACCCAATATCAAACCACTTCATTTGTGGAAAAACAGGGAAGTGTCGAGTCTGTTGATTCAGATTCATTTGCTGGAGCTGCAGAGGGAGGTGCACCAGGTGTAAAAATTACTGAAATTCAAGCTGCTTGGAATGTTACGAATGCTATTCAAGTAAATTGGTTCAATTTGATTACATTTCATAAAAAATTTCAATGTTATTTCACATAGGGAATGTTCATCGTATCATTGCCATTCGCTGTCTTACGAGGTGGATATTGGGCCATCGTAGCTATGGTTGGAATTGCACACATTTGTTGTTATACTGGAAAAGTAAGCTTAAATTTAATTTTCGATCTAGGCTTTTATCTAAAAATGAATTTTTGATTTAGATCCTCGTTCAATGCCTGTATGAACCAGATCCACAAACTGGTGAACTTGTAAGAGTTCGAGAAAGTTATGTAGCAATAGCAAAAGTGTGTTTTGGTAAGCGAGTAGGTGCACGATTAGTATTCACAGCTCAAATTATAGAATTATTGATGACATGCATTCTGTACGTTGTGGTTTGTGGTGACTTAATGGCTGGAACATTTCCCGAAGGTGCTCTCGATTCACGGTCATGGATGTTACTTTGCGGTGTCATGTTATTACCATTAGCGTTCTTGAAGTCAATTCAAACTGTGTCAGCACTGTCATTTTGGTGTACAATGTCTCATTTGGTCATTAATGCTGTTGTCATTGGTTATTGTATACTCGAAATTGGTGATTGGGGTTGGTCAAAAGTCAAATTTGGAATTGATTTTGAAAATTTTCCAATTTCCTTAGGTGTAATTGTCTTTTCATATACATCCCAAATTTTCTTACCCACCTTAGAAGGCAATATGGAAGATAGATCAAAATTCAATTGGATGCTTGATTGGTCGCACATTGCAGCAGCTGCATTTAAAGCAATATTTGGCTACATTTGTTTCTTAACATTCCAAAATGATACACAACAAGTTATCACAAATAACTTACATTCACCTGCATTTAAAGGAATGGTCAATCTTTTCTTAGTCATCAAAGCAGTTTTAAGTTACCCACTTCCATATTTTGCAGCTCTTGAGCTATTGGAACGTCAATTATTCAGAGGGAAACCTAAGAGTCCTTTTCCTACAATTTGGGAACTTGATGGTGAATTGAAAGTTTGGGGCCTGGCATGGCGTGTAGGTTTAATTGTAGGCACAATTTTAATGGCAATCTTCATTCCACACTTTTCAATTCTCATGGGCTTTATCGGTAGTTTTACCGGTACCATGTTGAGTTTCATTTGGCCTTGTTATTTCCATCTCAAACTTAAAGGACATTTACTTGATCAAAAAACTATCGCATATGATTATTTTGTCATTTTCCTAGGATTGTTGTTTGGTGTTGTAGGAATTTACGATTCAGGCTCAGCCCTCATCAAAGCATTTGCAATCGGATTACCATTCTAAATCAAACCTATCCTTGAAATATATGCTAAAATGGTTGAAAATGATAAATTTAATTTCAAATTAGTAAAAAAAAATAATGTTATATTTGAAAAAAAAATTGAGTAGAATTTATAACATATCGATAGTATTAAAATAACCATGATGAACCAAAAATGAGCATTGTGGAAGCTGCCAGAGTGTGACATGCAATTCAAAACCAAAATTATATTCCTTTTAGGTAAATATTGAAAAAAAAATCATTAATTTAACGGGTTAAACATCATTGCTAAGCTTTTAAATTGTAATTGTGACAGCTAAAATAATAATTTAATCATAATATCAATCAAATGTCTTCCAAACATTGCAACATTGAATAAAAAAAAATTACGATTCAAAATAATTTAAAGTTAAAAAATAATAATCAAAATACAAAAAAATTGTCAATTTAATGTTATTTAATTGTACATTAAATTCATTATTATCAAAAAAAAAATAAACTTATTCAAATTTAGAATAAGAGTTTAAATTAAAATTAAACAAAACATAATAAAAAGAGACGAAAAACAATAATTAATATTAAAATAAGCTAAATAAAGTTATATATAATCAAAATTGTTATAAAAAACAAAAAAATATATATATATTAAATTGTGCAATATGTCTTCCATTTACCACAATATATGAATATAAACTAAACTTATCATATATATATTTAAATTATACAACATTGTTAATATTAAATTAATAATATTAAAAACAAAAAATAAAAACAAAATTATAATAACTTATAACATTACAATGTTTCAAATGGTAGTTAGAAATTGTATCACGATTAATGTTAAAAAAATATGAATTCTGTACTTTGAAGATAAAGCTTAAAAATGTTTAACATGAAAAAAATAAATAAAAAAAAACAAAAATATATATACATAGAACATTATTATTTTAATGATTATTATTATTTTATCATTAAATGAAGTTATAAAAATATAATTTTAAAATAATGTTGAATAATATTTAACATTTTTATTTAAGAAACTTGAATTCAAATTTAAAACACAAAAATAATAATAAAAATTGTCTTCCATTACAATGAAACATTTAAAAATAAAACATAAAACAAAAAAAAACATTATATCAATAATATACACAAAGATATAAAATATTTACAAAAAATAGAAAAAAACAAGTTATTATTATAATAAAATATAATAGTTAATAATGTTTTTTTTATTATTTCAATTATTTTTATTAAAAACAACTAAATATATATAAATTAGAAAATGAAATATAATAAATTAATTATTAAAACAAAGTTAAGTTTATTAGTGCAAATCAAAGAATACATAAAATAATTCATGTAAAATTATAATAATTATTAAATAAATAATATTTGAACGAAAAATTTAAATGAAATTAATAAAATGACGTTATAAGTGTCCAAAGTGAATAATAAACATTATATGAATAAATAAATAAAATGAACATTAAATTGAAAAAAAATTAACTGAGTTTTATTTTAATGTTACATTGTATAATATTATATTAAACATTAAACAGAAAATTAAATAAACCTTTAACGTACAATTCAATTTCACAACATTTAAACATCATCATACATGTTTAAGTTAAACATAATTTCATTAGATGTCGGTAACAGTCCTCCCCAAAAAGTTTTGACATTTTATCATTGTATACTGTATTTTCTTCATTACTTGTCAAGATTAAAGATTAGTTTGGTTACGCGTTTGTTTTTCTTATGTGCAAAACAAAATTGTAGTGTCGTGTTTTTACAAAATTTACCCATAAAAACCAAGTTAAATTATCAGATTTTTATGTAAAAACCACAATTAACAACTAATTTATTGTAGGTAAGTGTTATTTTATCGCTCCTTCCTGGCTCAACTTGGATAAAAGTGGAAAATTATAAAAGTCGGTGAATTAAAGTGTTTTTTTTTTCTGCAAAAATAGTATTTTTTTTTAAATACATATTAAAACCATAGTGTCAAAACGCAATATAAAAATAATCTTTAATAATCCAGTTAAATGATGCACAAAAGTAATGATAATACATTTGAATTGTTCCGGATTTGATAGAAAAATCCAATGAAATATAAAAGTATCAAAGAATTCAGTGTATATGTTAAAATAAAAAAAAACATGACAGTAATTTTATTTCCATTGACACTCATTCATATTTTTACTAAGAAATAAATACAAATACATAGTAGCTGAAGTTGCAAAATACATATGATGATGATAAATATGGACTTTAAATTGAAAGTTGAAATATGTGTATTCAATGTAAGTATAATGAAAAAAAAATTTAATTGACATGTGATGATAGTAAAATGGATGTTAATTTCCTGTGTTATGAAGGATTATGAAGGAAAATTGCAAAAGTACAGGGTGTGTCATATTATAACAATAATAATGAAGGAAGAGGGACTTGATAAATGTATAAAAACGTGATATTTTATGTGCTGTATCATACAATCTATGGAATCGGGAATGATTGTAACAAAGCACTTTCATTGATAACAAAGGATAATGGCTTGCAAACTAAACACAGACATTCTCGTCCCTTGCGATTTCAACATATTTACTATCAATATAAAAATTGTTTATTAATAACATGGTTCAAGGTGATCTTATCAACTTTTATCAGTTTTTTTTTAATGAAATTTTATATTATTATTAATATACAGTAACATCGTACAGGATAACATCTTTCAATAATTTATTTTTTTTGTTCACATATTATAAGTACTGTGGAAAAATGGAAAATAAGAGAAAATGTTAAATAATCGGTTTAGTGGAAAATTGCCTCAAACTTTTTTTCCTTCTACTTTTATTATGATTATTATTTGGTTTTCCTTATCAAAACTCATTAAAATTCTCTTCAATTTCTCATGCAATATAAATGAATTAAGTTGTGTTAGAGTTACATGGTTTTTCTGCTCGTTATTTCTGTTGTTGTTGTTGTTGAATTTCTCATATCGATTCTTCTATTTAAAATAAACATTTTTCATTTATTTTCCAAACTTTTGTTAAAACTCTTATCATTTCTTTCTTTTTTGTGCTAAAAAAAGGTATAATTAAGAAAACAGTAATCACGAATAAATGAGTTCAAGTGCATTTTCATTTCAGTTTTTTTCTACATTCTCGTTCTCTCTCTCTCTCCCTCTCATACTCTCTTTCGTAAAATGTCTCAAATCACATTTTCTTGGTCCTTTACGTCATTTTCGCTCATAAATTTGATTATTAACCTAAACACGAGACGTGACCATAAGCGCATTTTTTTTTTAAATATTTTCTCACTGAAATTCTTTCAGCGAAATATTTCATGGAAACTCTCAACCAAATAACTTTTAATACAGGTGAAAAATTCATTTATATGAACACATGTCTTTCAAAGTACTGTCAGAATGTGGTAAGAAACCACATTTTTTTCATAAACTCACTTTCACTTTTTGCAGCAGTTTTTTTTTTCATTTCAATATGAGATGTAATACCCAAAAATACATCATCTTATATGATATTGCTCTCTTCCTTCCAAAAAAAGCATGAAACAAAGAGCAAATATAAATAAAATACCGACTAAATGTTATTATCCTTTTTTTTACTTTACTTTATATAATGAAACAAAATTCAATTTCCACAAATATGGAAAACATTTATACTAAAAATAATAATAATAACAATAATAACAAAAAGAATAACATTTATTTTATTATAATAAAAAAGGGGGAAACAGTCTCTTTGGCTCTTTATTTGATGGAAAAATATCTTTAAATTTTTTAGCTTATTGTGTCGTTATAATAAAATTACTTGATGCTGCTCGAAACATTACAGTTAAAATAAAAGTAAAATTTTGAAATATTGACACCGTGAACAGTTAAATGCGCTTTCGTAGATATTTCCATTGTAAATTTTCTTAATTTTTAAAAAAAAAAAATTCTCCTTATCTGTATAATTTGTAGCGTCCTGTACCAGTGGCGAGAATGAATAGTGTTTAGAAAATTTTAGTTTTTCCGCTAATTTTGAATTAAAATTAAAATAAAATTGAAATTCATGAATGCAAAATTGAAGAAAAACCAATTTACTTCCAAATTAAATTGACGCTTTTTGTCATAGTTAATTATTAAATCTAAAACTATCAATTTATGTGAGCTCCATTTCTTGATAGGAAAAAAAGGTTCGATGACATAGAATTTGTTAATTTTAATGTGCCGAAAATAAGAAAAATATTCGTTTTTTATATTGATATATATGATAAAAATTAAAGAAAATTAAGTTTGCAAAACGAAAAACTAACCATTTTTATCATTTCAATAATATTTTATCACAAAAATAAACAAAAAGAAATCCTTGTCTTGGACCAGTAAATAATCGTAAATGTACCAGTGTTGATAAAATTTTGACATTTCAAATTCCAATGTTTTTGTTGATGCGTAAATAACGCATTCATTTTAATTTCTTTTAAATTATAATAATTTTATTATAATTATATTTAAAATTGCTCATTGTTAAGATTTAGGAATCAAATACTAAAGAAATAACGGTAATACATTAATATGAAGGCAATTCAATTATAAATTAACAAAAATATGTCACAGTTGCCAGCTAGACCGAAAAAAAAATATGCAAATGACGACTTAAAAGCAACAATCGGAGAAATTTAAAAGGGTGGAAAGATAAAAAATAACCCTAAGAGGTCAACCTTACTGTGGAACAGGTGTAAGACTCTCGGCAAAAAAGATATTAACAGCATTTCCAAGACCAAATCGATTTAAAAACAATTTTTCTTCAATAAAATGGTTTGGTGAGTTTTTAAAACGTCATCCGGTTGAAAATTTGAAAGTCTGCTCCACTTTCATTGTCAAGTGCGTGTATTTTGCAAGAAAATCTATGCGAGAAGAGAACAGATATAACTGGAAAAAGCGAAATCGGCCGCTAAAAAGAAAATTCAGAGGGCAAGTCAAAATTCTGTTCAAATGGTAGTGAAAAAATAATTTAAACGGTTTTATTTTGTTTAAATACATTAATTATGTAACAATAAAAGTTCCTTGATTCATTATCAAAGCTCTTTTATTTAAAAATTGTTTAAAATACCTCTTAAATATTGAAATATTATTGATTTATATCCATTGGTACACAAAGTCTCATCTCTAGTACACATGTATAAACACTGGTACAGTGACATGGTTCTTATTTTAATAAGTTTTGAGTTAATTTAAGCCCTTTTTGATATATTTGAATATGAAAATCAACACAAAAAAACTAGTTTTATGTTTTTTAATCATAAATTGACCTTTAAAAAATTATTTTCATTCCGAAAATGATAAAGAAAATCTTATTTATAAAAACGACTTCCACATTGGTACAGGACGCTATTTAAATTAACTTTTCATTACAAAATATGATTCTAATCATAATTTTGATCAAATTTACGGTATTAACAGTGTATGATTTCCATTTCACACGAAAAAATTGATTAAAATTCATATAAATTGATCAAAATTTCAATATGTTAGAAATAAGAAAATATTATTTTTGTTTATGAACATTTTTTTTTAATAAAAATAATATCTGAAATGTTCTCTTCAAACAAAATAACTCTTTAATATTAAATTAATAACCTTCTCCTAAGTATTTGCGGTCGTTGCTCGTCATATAAACATAAAGAGATTTTTTTTTTTATTTTAGTTTTTAATGAAATGATTTATTGTATTTTGTGGAATTCTCAGCTGGTTAAAATTAGCAAAAGTTCTATTTCATTGTCTCTGTAAATGAAATATTTTATAATTAATTTATAATAATAACAAAGAGGGAAAATACATCGTTTGATGTTTAAATTCAATTTATTATGTCATGAGTAATTTATTGTTATCAAAACAGAATATACTTCTATTTAATAGAAATATGAAAAATGAATTTTCTCTCACATATTTTGTTTATAGAACCTTGAAACATTGACGATGACATGATACAAAATGAGCCTTTAATCGCTTTATTTAATACATTTGTGGAAAATAAATCAATATTTTCATGTAATATCAAATCATATTTAAGCATCCTTTTAAAATGTATTAAATATTAATATCCATCAAATTTACAATAAATAAAAGACAGCTTGAAGTATTCTCAAACTCAAAAAACATAAAGAAACAATTTATGAACAATACAGAAAAATAATTTAGATACCACTTAACAAACCACTTGAAATATGTTATAACTGTGTTATTGTGTTCAAAAAAATAAAGCAAAAAATAAATCTAGGAACTCCTTGTTGAAATAAAAATAATAATAATTTTTTTTATACAAGTCAGGTATTTGTTCTCACGTATGCACGATTAATAAATAAGAAAGAGAAAAAAACACGCGACATGATGTCATCTGACACTTTACCGGTCTGTTTAATCTAAAAAACATACCAAATGCATGTTCGTATCTTACGCGTCAATCTTCATTACAAATAAATAATATTAATAAGAATATTTGTTAATTTATTCATAAAAAAAATTTATTTATAACTTTAGTAAAAAAAGAAGATCATTCTGATTTAATCGATTTACTTATAAATAAAATAAAAGGAAAAGGCATCGAATCATTAAAAAACTTAAAAATAACAATTCAAGAACGATGAGTTAGATACTTAAACAAATACAAGAGCGACAAATTAATTCAAGGTTTGATTATTTATTTTTCTATTACAACGATGACAGAATCAGAATCGGTATTTTTAAATTGATTGAGTCAATTTCAATTTTTCATCATTAAAAAAGTTATGTTTTGTAACGATACATGTAAATAAATCATGACTCAATACAACAACAAATAACAAATACAAAGTTACTTGAAAGTTATTAGAGGTTGTTATTCAAATAATTGATATTTTATAATAAATTGAGATTGAATTTGAGAAAAGACGTTCATAGGAAGCGAAGAGTATTGAGATTTAATTAATTGTTAGAAGTGGTTTTGATTTTTTGTTAATTTTGATCAAATTTTGATTCTTGTTCAGAAATGGAAAATGTTTTCAAGATTACTTTGAATCATTTTTTTTTTGTGGAGAGGATATTAAACGATTTCGGATTGATTTTGGAGTCAGACTCAGGAATTGGATCAGGGGCGGATTGAAAATTACTAACGACCCTGGCATTTTGTATGATTTTCTTTAAAATTTATGCTAAACTTAACTTTTACAAGACGATCGACTACGGCCTTTATGGCATCTGCCAGATTGCCCGTTTGGCCAATCCACCACTGAATTGGATCCCTATGCTAAAGAATGGTTCATAACTTTTCCAAAATTTTAAAATTGGTCAGTTTTAAAGTCGTTGATGACAACTAGAGCGTGTCGGGGAGGGTCAAAGGGGTCCGAAAGTCGTTGATAAAGTCGTTGATAACTTGAGCCTAGTTCAAATCATAATATTCAAAATCAACATCACTTTCAGAGTCCACTTGTCAGGCTTCCTAAAACTCTTCCCATTTAATCGAAATATTTCGAATTCAAAATTATTTTGCATTTTCAGTTAATTTTACCTCCATGGAGCTCCATTATTTCATATGTTAGATCACACAACGTTTCAATTTCATCTTGACATATGTTCGAATTAAATTGAATCGAATTTTTTTTAAAATAACTCATTTTAAGACATGAATGAAACAAACAAAGGAGAAGAATTCCATTCAGACACTTAAATTAAATATGAAAAAAAAACTTATTACTATGCAATTAATTAATAATAATAACATTTGATTGAAAAAAAATATTTAATAATCATTTTTTGTATGATGACATTCATAAATCACAAAAAAAAGTAATTGTAACTTTTTTATGAATATTCATAAGATGTGTGTGATTAATTTTAAATATATATAAATTGAAATAAACATTCGAAAATGTTTTTTAACTTTATCCAAGATACAATTCACAAAAAAAAATACTAAATGATTATTGATTGAAGGTCAATTCATCTTAAAATTAGTGGTGTGTCATGATTTTTTTTATCCCTAATAATATTTTATTTTAATAATGCACTGAATATGAAATATTATCTTTGTTTCAATTTCAATCACTATTTTAAATGTATAATTATACATTTAATTAATAATAATAATAATAAAACATGATGTATAAAATTAATATAATAACATTATTATTATTACTATTACAAAGCATGTAGAATTAAAAACTACAATATAATTTACACAGTGTCATGATTATAAAAATTTCTTTATAAGGAAACACGGATATTTCGCACTTTTTACAATGATACATGATCGATTAATTGTCATGTTAATTATTAGTGTAAAAACATTTTAATGAAGTAGTTTAATGTTATGTTAATAAAGATTAATAAGATTATAATAATTGATTTAAGTTCTGTGACATTAAGATATTAAAAAAGAAAATGTTTTGCTTGAAAGTTATAAATTGTGTCCTTCAAGACATTTTTTTTCCTGGTCCTCAATTAAGAGTCATCAAAATTAAATGCAACTTTTTAGTTTATTATCATTATTATAAATTTTATTTTTATATTTATTTAATTATGACCCTTAAGGCACTTGAGACCAGTAGAAAATATTTATTTTTATTTTTATTTATGATTCATCATCATTAATAATAAAAAAAAAATGTGAAACATGGTGATAAAATATCAATCAAGATTATAAATTCATTTATAATAATCATCTTATTGCATGTCAAGTATATGAAAAAAAAAAAATCAAGAAACGTCAAAACAAAATAAAAAAAGAATTAAAAAGCGAGATCACACACACAATTTTAAATGAATGAATTTTACATTCCATGTTTTAATTTTACATTAAATTTGCATTTATTTGATCGTCTTCTGTCTGTCTGATTTTTTTTTTGATTATTTTATTTCTTTTTCATTTCATTTATTTATTAATGAAAGTTATAACATCATAAAAAAATATAAAAATCTTAATATTATATTCAAAAAATTTCATGATTTAATATTTTGACTTGTACACTTCATTTAACATCAAACAAATATAAGGAATCGCATCTGGTTTATCTTCAGCACACAAACTCTAGTCAAAAAATAAATTCATAGTAATATTTTTTTTCTCATATACATGTTTGTATCAAAAAGTTGAATTTTACCACAGAGATCACCAGGCATATCATCATAAATGGTTTACTTTTGGACCATATAAACATTATTAAAGTCATTTTATTATATGAGAATGATGACAGCGCCTTTGCTGTATTTTTTTCTTGTGTGTGTATGAATGTTAAGAGTATACAAACATTAAAAATGTGGTCAAAATATGTGTGTTTGTTCTGGTGTGTGCGGTAAAAATATGAATAAAAGTGCCGAATATTGTATAAAATTTTATGTTTATTTACAGTTTGTGTGTGTGTGTGTGTTTGTGCTCTTGTTCTTGTTTATTTAATGAACATTTACACATTAGGGCTCAGTATTCATAAGAGGCTAATTAATTACATCTGGTAATGGAATGGGGTGGTATTTGTTTGTTTTTATAATTTTAAAAGTAAAAGGAATTTTTAATGTTTTCATACCGTATCCTTACATAATGGGACAGTTTCAATCATTCTTGGGCAAAAAACATGAAAAGAATATCAATATTTACACAAGAAAATGTTTGGTTGTAATTTTGATTCGGATTTCTAGACTTCCATAATAAGGTTTCAGTCTCTCAAATCAAAGTCAACAATTTTCAAAGTCGAAAAAGGACGATTTATTGAAAGGCGTTTCGATTGTGAAACTTTTTTTGATATATTCTACACAATTTTCTTGTATAATCGTTATTTTTTAAAAAATTCTTATTTTGTATCTTTAATTTTCTTTATAACATAAAACTTCTAAATAAAATTTCATTGCCTCACTTACTCAAAAAACCACACTTTTAATGTTTAAATTTATGATACTGTAAATATTACTGCAGCATTCGTTTACTTTACCTCATAACATACAAACTCATGTCTGTTTATCATAAACAATAAACAAAACATTTTCCTTTATTATTATTATTATAATTTTTTCTCTCTCTTATTTACATACACATACACAAACACTAACAGACACACTCACTTACATATCACACGTGATTCAATTTCAATATATGTAAATACATTTCATTGTTTTTATTTTATTTTATTCCATTTCACGAGTTACTCACATTACTCATTTTCATCGGATTGTTCATTTTTCCCTGTAGAGTTACGTGTACATGTACATATGTGTGTGTGTGTGTATGTGTGAAATACGTCTCATGTTTCACATCCATGTTTTTTCTCAAAACATGCGCCTGATTCATTTTCCAAAATAATTTAAAGAGTAAAATCATGTGTTTACATTTTTCATCTTTACTTTGTATAATAGTGCGCCCGGTATTCCAGATGAAATCGTAATGCATATTGATGATTGTGCGCATACAAAAGCACAATGCAGAGATGGATTAATTTTCATTGTATATACATGTCAAAAATAGACCAAAATATATGTTTTTTCATGGAGAATGTGAGTGTTGTATGATGATGATCAAAAATAAAATAATAATATTAAAATAATAAAAATAACCACAATACAATTTCCGACAGTCGACACATTCTACACCACTTAAGACTTCATTCATTCATATTGTCGTTAATATTATTATTATTATAATTTATTATTATTATATACATACAATTTCTAAGTCATATATGAAATTTTAAAGGAAAAAAAAACAAAAACAAAGTGTATAACAATTTTTTTTTGTATTTTACACTTTATATTCATATTCATTCGTGTATCGGTCGTGACAGACACAGTATAATAATAAAATTTTCTACTGCACAATGTTTTATACATTCAACATATGTTTTGAATTTGTGTATACATAAACTATATGTATATAAATGTGTATAATATACAAAGTTATATTGTTATTATAGTTATGGTGTTCTATCAAAATAAAAAGTATAGCCGCTTTTAGTTTATCGCGAGACTTTTGATTGAACGAATCGACGAAATAATATAAGTGTAATAAGTAATAAGTGAAAAAAAAATTATTTCCATTAAAATCTTTCAATTAATAACAAAAAACTATTGTTATTTGAATTTTTTGACATACACACATTATC